>JBBBDQ010000851.1:5440000-6040000 GCA_037127315.1 Ascarosepion bandense
TTAATTTAGACGCAGAATTTCGGGGAATTTTAGCAAACAATTTGGAATCCAGGCACTCTCTCTTTTGATCCATAACCAATTAGCTGTTCTTTGCGCTGTTTCGGTTATGGACTTGAGTGCTTTCCTTTTTTTACTCCCACTATCCTAATATCTGTTAAGGCTTTGCATAAGGACCTTGCTGCAAATCCTCTAGTTCCCACTTCTATAGGAGTGCAGCTAGCCCCCCAGCCTTTAACCCTGCAACTCTCCAGCTGTTCGTCATATTTTAAATTAGATATGAACCAAGGAGATAATTAACTCAGACCTGACAATCATGAAACTGAGGACCACAACTGGGGGTTAACATATGGAGACTTAAATTACTAGTAAATAACAATTTCAGGGAATATCTATTAGCAAGGAACTTGTTAGTAGTGCTTAGCAGTTAGTTAATTATCAACATAATATTAGAAAGCGGATTACAATTATTGACTTATTTCCATGAATGCAAATGTACAAAGAAAAAAATCTCCTCTGCCATAAAAACAACTAAATTGACAATTTATTTGCTATCAATTAGACATTTCAAATGATATTGCAAAAATAATGAGTTAATTTTTTATACCAATTGATTTTTTTTTAATCATCTCACCCCGAGCAAGGCGGAAACACCACTGATGTGCAGGGGGTTACATAAATGTAAAAAGATTAATTAGAAAAGAGTGAGGAGTACAAACTAGTTAGAAAGGAACAATAGAAAGCAGGTGCGATGACAGATACATAGGTGGAGAGAAAAGGAAGGTTATACAGGGGTGGGGAGAGAGCTAGAGTCCAGTGGTTAGTAGATGAGTATTGACTTTGCATTTAAATTTCTGGAGGTTGTAGCCGTCAGGAAAGCAAGAATACGGGAGCGAGTTCCACAGGCAGGAAGTGCGAGAGAAGAAGCTGCAGGAGTAGAATTGTCGTCTGCATTTGGCTAACCTGACTGTGAATGGGTGAGACCCAGTTGCCAGTCTGGTTGCACGAGTAAACACCTGTTGAGGAGGCATCAGTGACTTAAGCTCGTCCGAGCAGAAGCCATGAAAGTATTTATAGAACAGACAAAGGGAGGCCACATTTCGACGGTGGGGAAGTGGTCGCAGTCGAGTCGCCAGATCAGTACCTATCACATTACAGACTCTCCTTTGGAGCTTGTCAAGAACACTGGGGAGAACGGCAGGGGCACCTGACCATAAATGGCAGCAGTACTCCATGCACGGACGGATGGTTGACTTGTATATATGCAGGATAGATTCAGGTGGAAAAAACATCCTGGATCGACATAGTGACCCAACCTTCTTAGCAGTAGACGACATAGTGACCCAACCTTCTTTGATTACAGGAAATATAACATTTTATAAAAAAATCAGAAAACAATTTCAACATTTTACAAAAGTGTGTACCAAGAAAGCCTGAAAATACTTTACGAAGGACGTGAATTTCAGATCAACAATAATTTTTATAATCTTTACAAAATTTATTGTAATTTCTGTTAAATGTACAGTTTCACAGGAGATGAAGTAAATACTTATTTCTCTATGGTACAATACTAGATGTTATCAGTATACATGATTTTAATAATTAAAATCAATTAATATTAACAAGAACACAAAATTAATTAACAGAATAATTTAGGGTATTACCCAATTAAATATACACTACCGGCCATAATTATTAGGACCCCCCAGTTTAAAAACAAAATTATGTATTTCATATTATTTTTAGTATTCATTGCCAAGTGGATAATTCTAAATGAAAATAAAATGGTTCTTTTGTTAATACTGCACAATAACATGTGCATCAAATGAACTGTTCTGGTATCCAGTTTTTGTGCTCTCTTCCCCATGCTAGTCTCTTTTTCTTATTGGCTGACCAAAGCAAAGGCTTCCTGGCTGTCTTGTACAATTTTGCAAAGTAATAATAACAAGAGAACCATTTTATTTTCATTTAGAATTATCAACTTGACAATAAATACTAAAAATAGTATGAAATACATCATTTGTTTTTAAACTGGGGTTGCCTAATAATTATGGCCGGTAGTGTATGTAAAAAGGGGTAATTGTAAATAAAAATATATTGTAAATATTAACTTAATAGGTACTACTTAAAAATATATTAATTCTTAATATTGATTGTCTAGTCTTAAAGAGAATTATATAAGCATTTATTTTTTATAAATAAAATTTGAAGATAATAAAAAAAAGTGCCGGTACTTGAGTTGCCGCAGGAGAATCGAACAAACAATAATTTTAAAAATATATATTGACAATATCATCCTGTGCTGTATTTTCATATTTAAATGATACATATAAAAAAACTAACAAAGATTTTTGTCAAAGGATTTCTGAAAGTTTTCTATTTAACAACAGCAATCATTATAAAACAGAAAAACGCACACTGAACTGTGGTATCCAGTTGAATTCTGAAATTGCCACCAACTATTTCTTTCAAAAACTGAAAACCTGGTAAAGTATGAAATGTCTGATATCCCATTTCATCCAGCAATTTTCCAATTTTTGAGCAGTTATGGCATGGATCAAAATTGTATTCTTTGACATCAACGTTTAATTTAAGAAATAGTTCAGTTTTTTCAATATGAACTTTTTCAAAAACTTTTGAACTGTTATATAAAATATGAACCTCCTGAACTTTGTCTTCATTTTTCAAATTCATTTTCTAAATAATCTGTTGTAAATTTACCAAGTATAACAGGTCCTGGGCATGACGGTAAACTGCATCTGGCAGCAAGGCCTCTGATTGAGAGGTTATGAGGAGCATAGAACCACCTCAATTGTAGTTGTTCCTAGGTCCACCCTGACTAAAAGTGGTAGCAACTGTTTGGGTCCAAGCTATGGGCAGATAATTAACACCCCAAACTGGGGTCAAAACACTATGGAAGTATAAAAATACTTTTATAGAAATATATACATAAGATAGACTTTTATAGAAAAATATACATTTTTGAAGGAGAAATATTACCAACAATACATTGTTGAAGAAAAATATTTACTATAACACATTTTTGAATAAAAAAGTATTCTCAGCAGAACATTTTAGAATCCAAAACTAAAAGACGTTTTTAGTTTTCTAAAGTAAAAAAAAGAATAAAAATAAAAAAATGTTCATTAAAATCTGACTAAATCAACCTTCTCACTATAACCGAACATTTAAACAAATACCTTAAAACCCCGCCTTTTTGGCATTAAATAACCCACATAGGTTGATATGCCGTTAAACAAAACTCAAACAAACCAAGTATAACAAAACTAAACCCACTATTTAGTAAGCATCTGCAAACATCAATTAAGTAATTGCCTGAATGTTAATAGCTAAACTAGTATTTCTTGTTAAGGATTTCATTCTTTTTACTAGGCTTCTTTCCATTCTTTTTGTCATTTTCACAAAATTAAAAGGAAATAATAGATGTTCATCATCGAAATTTGATATAATTTTTTCAGTGGATCATTTTTCTTAGTGTAAGTATATATTTATTTGACACGGAGAATTTCTCAAAATTGTAAGACATTTTAAATGTAATTAAATATTTCTGAAGTATGTTCCTCATTTAATAATGGGTGTATTTTGATGGCATCTACGGTTCGATTGCAAACACCTTTTAAACAATGGGAAACATTTTGTCACTCAATATGTTTTGAATAAACTGCTACATTAGTTAGTTTCGACGGATTAACAAGGTGAGTTTTTCATACTCAAAAAGACATTTTACAATTTCCCATTTTGATGTAATTTTTGCCTTCAGAATAATTAGAGATAGTTCAGTAATTTCCAATATTTTCAGAAAAATGAACATAATGAAAAAATAAGTAAAAGCCATTTTTCGTTAACCAACCATTTTTCGTTTTTTTTTTTATTAAAAATCAGTTTCAATCTTTTTGATAAAAGATTGAAAGGTTCTGTTGTTGCCACATACAATTGCAGTTGCCCATTTGATTGTTTGATTGAATCAACAATATATAAATCTTTTTCGTGTAATTTTGCAATTGGGATAATTTTAAGTAAACATTTTGGCCCAAGATTTAAACATTTTACCATGATGCCCAATACTGTTTTTCCTAATCCCGCAAAATTTTCAGCTAAACCAAATAAATTTATTTAATGATATTGTAGAGCAACTTTGACAATTCAACAACGAAAAGAATACACATTTTCTGATTTTCTAAATCTTACTAAAGATATCACCAAGAAAATTAAAGTAATCTAATTTTGAGACCTTTAATATCAAAACTGATAATGTTCTGACACTGAGTAACTTAAAATCATCCTTAAGTCTGTTATATAAAATATAACTAGTAAAATATGCAAATGCCCTGATAAGTATGTCAAAATCAAAATGTTTTGTCCCATTCGCTTGTATTAAAAGTTTGTTTAAAAATAAATGATGCAAAGTTCAAATAAATAAACATTTTACTTACTTCAGTATCTTAAACAATAAACTTATGTTAAACCAAAGGTAAAACGTAAAAATTTCAAAAATAATAATTTCTTAAACCAATTCCAGCAACGAACTTTCGCGTATTAATTGTCCTCCCACAATCTCTCACTGGCCTAAATTCGGATTATAGACCTGAATTAAGGACCGCCTTGATATAGATAGATAGATAGATAATGAACAGGCTGATATCATAGATAGATAGATAGATAGATATAGTTTGCGTTTTGTTTAATGGCATATCAATCTCTGTGGTTTATTTAATGCCAAAAAGGTGAGATTTTAAGGTATTTTTTAAATGTTCGGTTATCGTGAGAAAGTTTAGTCAGATTTTGATGAAATTTTTTTTTATTTTATAAAACTGCAGATGTCTTCTAGTTTTGTATTCAAAAATTTATTGCTGGTAATATTTTTTTCCTTCAAAAATGTATTGCTGGTAATATTTTTTCTTCAAAAGTGTATATTTTTCTACAAAAGTCTTTTTTTTATACTTTCATGGTGTTTTGACCCCCGCTTGGGGTTAACTATCCGCCTGTAGCTTGGATGCCTAACAGGTGCTCCCACTTCGGGTTAGAGTGGACCCGGGAACTACAACAACTAAGAGTTGGTTTTATGCTCCTCACAACTTCTCAGTTAGAAGCCTTGCTACCGGATGTAGTTTATCGTCATCCCGGGAACCATAGATTGAGATAGATATTTTTACAATAATGTTTACTCTATACCTGATCCAAAAGCCACTTGATGAAGAATGTTATTGAGTAAGACATATATTTTATGGAGATATGTGAGGAAGATAGCGTTTAAATTTTACAGGTTAGAATTGTGATGCTAGGTGAAGCGTTCTCTTGGAAGTCGGTTTAATTATGTGTTGCGCTTTCCTCACATTATTTTTATAGTGCTCTAGAGAATATCCACTGAGCTCTATATTTTTAGTTAATTGATAATTTATATTAATGGGATAAAATCTTTTGTATTATTCTCTCCGTCTTTATGGGTTTGCTATTCTCTCCCAACTCAAAAGATAGCAAATGCACTGGGCACCAAAATTCTATAGCTTTCAAGCTGCAGTATGCTATTATTATAACAAAAATAATATATATATATATGTGTGTGTGTGTGTGTGTGTGTGTACGTGCGTGCGTATGGACTAGAATTGCAATATTTATGGTGAAAAGTGCTCAATGCTGAGATAGATCATATACCAGTGTACAAATAGAAATACATATAGAAATACGCAGACACAAACATATATACACACACAAACACAGACAGACACACACACACACACACACACACACACACACACACATATATATATATATATATATATATATATATATATATAAGAAAAATTAAGGCAGACACGTTATTTCATGGTGAATTGGAAGTATAGGCCTTTTTGAAATAAAGACGGAAGCTGATGATGGTTTGCCTGAAATAGGCCTAATCCTCCAATTCACCATGAAATAACGTGTCTGCCTTAATGTTTCTTATATTTGCTCTATATGTATTTATATGCATATATGTTTATAGCTCTCTTAGAGATTTATCCTACCACTGTATGTACACGATACTTCTTTGGATTCTTCTATATCCACAATGCATGCTGATAATTATATATTAGATAATATTGACATATATCAATTTTTACAATGATCCATTCTAGCTTTCTAATTATCTTTAGTGGTACAAGTCAAAAGTAGTTTCCGTAAATTTGGTGTGATTTTTTAGCGGAAGATCAGATCCCATCATATCTCAAATCCTCACGCCGGTTTACTAATTTACCCAAATCTTTACCCAACATATAGTACCATGCATACCCAATAAATACAGCATTAAATCAACTTATGAAGTAATCTCAAATCTTAAAAACACAAAAAGCTCATTAGGAAACCATAGCCTTACTTGGTGATAAAAGTTGATTTACCTATATCACTGACGATAAAAACGATTGATATAATTATGAAGAATATTTACAATATTCCTTCCACTAAAAACCAAACCTAATATTTTACAGAAACTACTTTTGACTGAGGCTCCCTTCTATAACCACCAAAATAACATCTATGTACAACAAGATGGAGTTTTCATAAGATCGATTCTTGAACCAACATTTTGTAACTTCTACATGGCTGACCTTAAAAATAAGATATCAAACACAAGTAAAAATCCTCCATCCACCTAAGGTATGTAGATGATAATATCCGCTTAGCTAAAAACGTTGATGAAATACACGAATTACAAAGAAATTTCAAAACAGAACTCCGTACTAACTTCACATACGAACTTAACAATAACAATAAAATTCCTTTTCTTGATTTACTATCTCCTTATACAAAATAAAACTAGCATAAACAAGTGCACTCTAAACTATAAAAATGACTCTCCTGGCTAGTACTCTGTTCAATTAAATAAATGAATTTAACATTAAGTTCTCTTGAGTTCGTCTCTATCGGGGTTTACCTGGATTGTATACCAAGTGTACTATGTCTTATATATATATATATATATATATATATATATATATGATAACTACCATTTCTTTTCAGAAGAAGGCCATCTATTCAACGTTAAGAAAGAAAAAAGAAAGAAAATGTGAGAAATTTAATAGAAAGAAAGAGTTAGAAAGAAACAAGAAAGAAAGAAAGAAAGAAAGAAAGCGTTAGAAAACAAGAAAGGGTTAGAAATAAAGAGGTAGAAAGAAAACAAGAAAGAGCTAGAAAGAAAAAAGATAGACAGAAAAGAAAGAAAGAAAGAAAGAAAGAAAGAAAGAAAGAGTTAGAAAGAAAAGGAAAGAAAAGAAGTATTCGCCTTATAGCAAGCCTCATTTTTTCTTATAGATTAGTGCAGCCAAACTCGGTTAAGAAGTATTTTTCTTTCTTCCTTTTAAAGAATGATGCCAGCAGAAATATTTCTGCAACTATTGATGGCCGCCATTACAGTGCATTTATCAAATGCTACTTTGACACCGGACGTTGGCTTTTGCTTAAACGCTTGCACCAAAAAAAGATTCATATTGATTGGCCAAGATTAAAACTGGATTGATTTTGCCCTTCTTTCTTTTCTCTTCAGTGATCTATTATGGCACGATAATATATATTCCACGAATTTCTCTTATATTCATTAACCAGCCATCATTGTTTTGAGTCTTTCAGTTCCAGTAGAAACCAGAGGAAATGACTTTCAGGCGGATGTTTTATTTCGTCGTCAGTTTTCATAACTTTTCTCTTTTATTTATTTCTCACATTTATTTTTTTTTCAATGATTCTCTTTTTCACATTGTGCGTTGTGGTGCAGTGGATATCGACTCGGAACGACAAATCGGGGATCTGAGTTCGAATTCCAGTTGAATTCCTTGCGTTCACTTACGCCAAATTCCCTCGGGAAAAATATTAATCCGTCTCTTTCCTCCAATTATTGGTTAAATAATAAGACAGACTGGGTTCTATAGCCTTAGCTGGCAACCATTCTACCGCAAAAACGAATGACAACCTATGCAGGATAATCTTCTGCTCAGTCAGTCACCTCTCTCAAGACATGATCGCCCAAAGCGAGTATCACGTATGGCATTAAACTGACTTTTTATTTCATTTTAATATCATTTTCTTACTGAATTCAATTTAAATTTTTATTTATGGAATTTCTTTCCACTGTATTTATCCTTAACCGTGTTTACGATTTTTTATTTATTTCATTATTTTTATTTGAATATAATCTAATTAAAAGTAAGAAGGTTTAGTAATGTTGTCCAATATCGTTTATATTGTTCGTATTTTTCATTAACCTGTATCTGCTTTTAACCGGAGTAATATTCTTTCCTCTGTCGTGGAAGTAAGGCGTCATGATTCCCTTCATTTCTGGCCCTCTTTTGCTCTAAGTGACATTTAACCTTTTACTGTCTTTTTTTTTTTTTTTTTTGCTATTTTCACCCAAACTATTTAAGTAGGTTAGTTTCTGCTTCACCCTTGCTTCTCTTTTGCCTTCAGTATGTCTTGTAAGTTTTAATTTCTCTGGGCTTCCTTTTTACGCTGTGTGTCCTAGAAATTTTAAATGTCTCTTTCTGATTGTATCTATAATTTTCTTTTGTGTCCCTGTTTTCATTTATACTTTCATCTTCTTCGCAGGATTTATTCTTGGTTATCTCAGCATTTGCCAGATTTCTGTAGGTTTAAGTGTTTATTTTGTTTCTGAGCAGATTTCCATTGTTCCCTGTCATCTAGGAGATTAGATATTACACAGCAGTTTCAGTGCACTTTTCCTTGATTCTATAAACCTTTTTATTTCTTGATATTTTGCCTTGTTTCTTACAAGCATCTTTCCCTATTCCTGTTCACCTTCTGAATTCTGTATTACATTTTCCATCACTTGTTTGTACATTGCCAACATAGTTAAATCTGCTTGATTTTGACATCCCCAATAAGTACCCGATAATTTGGGCTGTACATTTTACTGGCAATCAACTACTCTGTATTTCCATATAGTTATTTTCTCCTTGCTCTACATTCAAAATGTATCATTAATGTTAACAGTTTGATCTAATAGACAGGTTTATATTCAATTGCGCGTTGTGGCACAGTGGATATCGGTTCGGAACGAGAAATTGGAGATCCGAGTTCGAATTCTAGTTGAATTTCCTGCATTAACTTACGTGCAAATACCCTTGAGAAAGATATTGATCTATCTCTTCCATCCAGTCATGGGTTAAAACAGGACATATTGGGTTCTGTAGCCTTGGATAGCAACCAGTCTACCGCAGAAAGCAATGGCAACCTACTGCGGGATAATCTTCTGCCCAGTCAGTCATGTGTCTTTCGAGACAGGACCGCCCCAAGCGTGTATCATGTATGGCATTTAACTGACTGAATGATTGATATTCAATTTGAATGTAAACCATATATTCAAAAGAAGAAATGTGAATAGAGTAAAAATCTTATTTGAATGTAGTAAAAATTAAATGAGAATGGGGAAAAATCTAATTTGAATGTAGTAAAAATCAAATGAGAATGGGGAAAAATCTAATTTGAATGTAGTAAAAATCAAATGAGAATGGGGAAAAATCTAATTTGAATGTAGTAAAAATCAAATGAGAATGGGGTAAAAATCTAAATGAATGTAGTAAAAATTAAATAAGAATGGGGTAAAAATTTACTTTGAATGTAGTAAAAATCAAATGGAAATGGGGTAAAAATCTAATTTAAATGTAGCAAAAATCAAATGAGAATGAGGTAAAAAGTTACTTTGAATGTAGTAAAAATCAAATGAGAATGGAGTAAAAATCTAATTTGAATGTCGTAACAATCAAATGAGAATGGGGTAAAAATTTACTTTGAATGTAGTAAAAATCAAACTAGAATGGGGTAAAAATCTAATTTGAATGTAGCAAAAATCAAATGAGAATAAGGTAAAAATCAAAATGTTGTTGAGAAAAAAACAACTTTGTCGTCTAGTAGGCTATTCATTTTATTTAACGGTTTATTAATCTTCTCAAAATAGTATTCGTTTTAAATGTTATTCTTTTATTTCTTGATAGACTATCTTGCTTTCTTCGGCTTTAATTGATTCATAATTTCTATGCTGCACATTTTCCCTGCTACATTCTGTAAATAAATCTTTGACGACGTATTTTTCTTTATAAAATTAACTTTCTATTCTAAATTGCCAAGAATGTAATCACAGAGAAGAGCTGACCAAATAATAAACTATTTATTCGATGAAACGCCTGCTCATTGATTTTTACATGATTCACGCACGATCACAAACACCGGAAAATTATAATCACATCACAAACACGGACATTGCATAAGAAGCAGCCAACCAATCCAATCTTAGAGTAAACAGCGAGAAAGCACAAACCTAACTTCAAATTGATGTTGGCAACCAAGTCAATCTTGATCTCCTTATTTTTCTAATCAAAAAATAAAAAAGAATCAGAAAATATTTCTTATCTTGATATACCGAACGAAATTTAACCAATACGACACTCAGTTGAGAAGGTTTTATCATCGATGTGACAGAGTGCCTGAGCTGATTAAATAAAAAAAGATCTGAACCTACATTATTTAACATTTTATTCAAACTAATATTTAGCCAATCAGTTACGCTATAATACGAGTCCCACACACTGGGCCGATATGTAAACCTTATATTCTCCGACCGCGATGTGTGAGAGACTGCCCAAGATCATCTCTGGACGGTTGCTTATATATCCGTCTGGCTAATATTCTTGTTCTCATGCTTGCAATATTAAATTCAGGTTAGAGGATACATGTCAACTCTGCCTCTGGCTTTCTTTTACGGTCTGGTCTGAAATTTGTGTGCAATGCCCCTTCTGGTATAATACTACAAGAGCCAAATACATGTGCCGTGAAACTGTATTAGACAGGGTTTCGTAAATACCAGTAATTTGACTTCACTGTGGAACGATGATCTAACTTATTAGAAATTCTTATTGTTATACGCCTTTTGTTTTATTTCTGTTGTAAAGGAAGATATTAATGAGCATCTTTCTCACAGGCTGTTTTCATAGAGAAGGGTAATTGTTTGATTGGTTCACTGATCTTGTTTAGCGGTATATCAACCTCTATGGGTTATTAATGCCGAAATCTAAATATATGGGCTGGTTGATTTTGTTCAGCGACATATCAATCTCTATGGGTCCGTTAATGCTGAGATCTAAATATTTTGACTTCACATAAATATATGCAGTTTATCGTCATACCCAATACTTGAAAAATGTAACGAAATGGTTGTTACTGTTTAAAAACATAACATGAAAATCTTCATTCCATCACATTTTATTGCTTCCGCTATTTTGTCAGTTGCTTACGGCTAGTCTACCAATACACACGCCTTCTGTTTACACAAATTCTTATGTTAACTGTTTCTTAACAGGTAGAGTACGAGATTATATGGTGATTTTCTAAGTGCAGCTTAGATGTGGTACAAGGCCGAAAGTATGGGGCACCCAGTGAGGATCGAACTCACTAATCAAATGTTATGATTCCAGCGAGACGAGTTTGCTAACCATTACACCATCCCATTTTTCCGGATCATATGAGCAGTTTCACACGATGCAACATTTTTAATCGTCCGGGTATCTTGACAATGTGTGTGTACCTTTCTTGAATGAACACAGAAGATCAAACCTCATGATTATTAGCAGTCGTAGTAGTACTATTAGTACTAGTATTGGTTGTGCGTTGTGGTGCAATGGATATCGACTCGGAACGACAAATCGGGGTGCCGAGTTCGAATTCAAGTTGAATTATTCACAAATACCCTTAGGAAAGGTATTAATTCGTCTCTTCCCTCCAGTTTTAGGTTAAATAACAGAACAGATTGGATCCTATAGCCTTGATGGCAACCCGTCTACCGCAGAAAGTAATGCTGCGAGATAACTGATGTACAACGATGGCCTTTTGGACATAAGTTTATATGGACATTTGATATTGTTTCAGTTTTAAGGAACCGTCCTTAAAGATTTTAAATGTATTTTTGGATTGTAGTTTGGACTGTACATTTACCAGAGTCTCCCGTAATCTTTTAACTTTGTTAGAGTAGACAGACCAATTGGAGTAGATAGACTAAACTATCGCCTGGTTCACTCTCCACCCACATCAATTGAACAGGTGAAGAGACTCATCCTTTGTTTCCTGTTTAGGATGCGGTTTCCGGTTTTCTCTTTTCGAATATCTTCACTCTTATGTAGCCCGCTGCACATCAGTGGCGTTACCGCCTTGCTCGGGGTGATATGATTAAAAAAATAAAAGTGTCGTCAACCGTAATTCCAGTTGAATTCCTTGCATTCAATTTTGTGTAAATACCATTGGGAAAGGTATTAATTCGTCTCTTTCCTCCAGTTATGGGTTAAATAACAGGACAGATTGGATCCTATAGCCTTGGTTCCGAGCCGATAACCAATCCACCACCACCCCTAGCAAGTAAATAAAGCCACTAACACGCAGGGAGTTACAGAGTGTGAAAGAATACAAGAAAAGAAGAAATATTACTGAGGCGCTAGAACAATATAAGAACAAAAAATTATTGACACTGCATTTAAATTTTTGAAGATTAAACTTGATTGAAAAGCAAGCTGGTAAAGATTTCCACAAACGAAAAGTGTGGGAAAAGAAGCTGTTGGCATAGAACTTACGGTTGCATCTATTTCAACTCTAAAATGATGTGTTCTATCTGCCAATCTAGTACTGCGTTTAAATTCATAAAGACTATGTTCTAACAAGAAAAGTTAATCAGAACAATCTCCATGAAAGAATTTATAGAAAAATAACAGAGACGCTACATTCAGTCAGTTAAGTGCCATACGTGATACTCGCTTGGGCGATCATGTCTCGAAAGAAACTGACTGGGCTGAAGATTATCCCGCAGTAGCTTGCCATTGCATTCTGCGGTAGACTGGTTGCCAGTTAAGGCTACAGAACCCAATCTGTCCTGTTATTTACCCCATATCTGGAGCGAAGAGACGGATTAATACCTTTTCCAATGGTATTTGTGCGTAAATAAATTCAACTGGAATTTGAACTCGACTCCCCAATTTCTTGTTTCAAGCCGATTTTCTCTGCAACACAACGCACATCCAATGCTACATTACGGCGGTGAAAAAGTAACTAAAGTCGATATGCCAGATCAAGTCTAATAACATTGTAAAATCTTCTTTGAATTTTTATAAAACATCTCTAAATCTATAGGAAGAGAACAAAATCAGAGTTGGCAGCAATATTTAAAGCATGGACGAAAGGTAGACTCATAAATATGTAAGATAGATTCTGGTGAGAAATATTGATACAGTAAAATAATTTTTCTAACAGAAGACTTAGCAATCGATTCAAAAAATATTTCAAATTCATTTTAACAGTAAATGATAGTCCAAAAAGTTGCAGTTAATCACTCTCTTGGAGGTTAGCATCAGCCATGCTGATAGAAGTAAAAAGGATTCTTCCAGATGACTAAAAAACTTTTTTTATTTTGGTGGCATTAGAATTTACAGACCATCCCTTGCTTCAATTAACAACAGACTGTAGATTATTTTTGCGATCAGTTGCCAATTTAACCTTATAGAACCAATCAGACTTACCATTAAAACAGGAGGAAATATTATTATTATTATTATTATTATTATTATTATTATTATGTTATTTTCATCATATTTGATTTCTACTATGGTCGCACTACCAACCAAGTCTGCGGCAAGACCTAAGGCAGGTTGTGGCGTGTTGCTATGGCTCCATGTCATGTTTTTTTTCTATCTTCCCCATCATCCCTAGCGTTACATAGACAAAGTTCTCCTTGGGCTGTACTTAATAAGACAATTTTATGTATATCTCTTAAGCTGGTGTTTCCAGGGATTTTTTCAATGTGTTGTTTTGTTTCATTTTTTATCATTCTAAGTGCACCTACTATTACTGGTACTATTCTTGTTCTCAATTTCCACATTTTTTTATTTCAATTTCCAGGTCTTTATATTTTGACAGTTTTTCGAATTCCTTGGTTGCTATGTTACAATCCGCTGGACAAGCCATATCACTTAATAGACAAGTTTTTCTTTCTGGTTTTTAACAATAATGCCCAACCTATTTGCTTCAATTTCTCTATCTGTGTAGATGGTGTAATTCCATAGAATGGTGACATCTTCTATTTCTGTAACCGGTGCTGGGTGATATTCATACCAGTGTTTGTTTACAGATTTTCCATAGTGTTTGCACATTGTCCAATGTAAATATTGCCCCACTCTATCGTGACGATTTTTATATTCATTCGGGGCAATTATTATTATTATTATTATTATTATTATTATTATTATTAAACATTGTGGAAATCATGACTTAGAATGTGAAAAAAAAATTCACATGGAATACAAAACGATTCGTTTGGGTAGGAATTGTAATTCACTGAGAATTGTGCAAACGAGATGGAAGCTAACCAGATTACGCTATTCAGGTCCCGAGTTCAGAATTAATCATCATGCATAAGGAGTTGAACATCTATGAGAGTGTAAAAAATGGTTATCTCAGCTGACTGTTGCGTGCAACTTTTTTTTCTTTTTTTTTTTTTAATCATATCACCCCAAGCAAGGCGGTAACGCCACTGATGTGCAGGGGGCTATATAAGAGTGAGAAGATTGGAAAAGAGAAAACCGGAAACCACATCCTAAACAGGAAACAAGGGATGAGCCTCTTTACCTGTTCAATAGACATGGGTGGAGTGTTAACCGGGCGATAGTTTAGTCTATCTACTCCAATTGAAAAAAAAAAACAGTGAGAAGATTAGAAAAGAGAAAAACCGGAAACCGCATCCTAAACAGGAAACAAGGGATGAGCCTCTTCACCTGTTCAATAGACGTGGGTGGAGTGTGAACCGGGCGATAGTTTAAAGTAATTTTATTTGATTTACTCAACAAAAGCTTTAACAAGAAAAAAATACTTGTTACAAAATAAATTTAATATTTAGTATAATAGCCTTTTGTTTTGATTACAGCCTTCATTCTGTCAGGCATTGACATCACAAGCTTCTTCAATGTATCTAATGGCATCTCCTGCCAAGCAGCTTGTATTTGTTCCCAAAGTGTGTCTTGCGAAGTAACATTAAATTTATCAATTTTTTTTATCCAAAATATCCCATAGATGTTCAATAGAATAGTTTCAAAATAACTTGTTTAATGGAAAATAGAAAAAAATTATGTATAACTTCTTTTTAATACATTTCTTTTCCACCTAGTTTTAAATAATCAATATTTATTAGCATTTTACTTGGCTTTTCACCCTCTATTTGAATTTCAGTGAGGTTTTTTAGGAAAATCACCCCTATTTTAATACTTTTGCACACTACCGGTAGCGTGCAAAAGTGTTAGGACAGGGGTGATTTTAAACTTTATTTTGATGCCTCATAAAAGATAAAATAGTTCTTGTCCTAATACTTTTGCACAATACTGCATAAGAACAAAGTTTTCTAATACACTTATAGTGAAATTATTTTAATGCCATGTCACTTTGAAATGAAAACGATTATGGCTCTCCACAGCTTTCTTTACCTAATTATCTATGAAGTACCATGACTTCTTGAAAAAGATATTGGAATCGTTTTCCAGCACCTTCTCCGCAGTACTGAATTCAGAGTAGTCTGCCTAAAAGAGAACGAATCGAAACACTACATGATATTGATTGTGAAGTAAAAGCAAATCGTGGAATATGAAAATAACGATGATAATAACCATAGTGAATGAAGCGTTTGGAACATTGACAGAAAAGAAAAGCTTGGAAGAATTGAAACCTTTCGAACGACAGCATTTTTATCATCGGCAAGAATACGAAGGAAATTGCCGGATTACTGAGAAAGAAAAAGTTGTCTCACTTATTCCCTCTTGATTCCAACACATTTCAGCTGAACTGAAAATGGTTATTTTTCCTTTTTGAGTAACTCCATATTCCGGTAGAAACGGTTTAAAACATTATCTTTAGCCAAACAGTAAAAAGAAAGAAAATTTGGTGTTGTCCTAGCAAGATTTCCGTTGTCTCAACGATGTGTAAGAAAACATTGTTATTTACTATGGGCAAAAATTATTAATTCAAATTTTGTCTTTTCAATTATATCTTGTAATTATTAAATGTGTTTAAGAAAAAAATGATTTTCTACAAAGTTCTTTGCATCCAGCCATCTTTTGGGTCATTCAAAACAGTCTGTATTAATTTATGTATTCCTTTCAAAATATGTTAAATGCCATACGTGATACACGCTTAGGCGATCATGTCTTTTGACTGCGCATAGTAGGTTGCCAGTACTTTCTGCAGTAGACTGGTCGCCAACCAGGGCTATAGAATGTAATCTGTCCTGTTATTTAGCCCATACCTGGAGGAAAGAGACGAATTAATACCTTTCTGAAAGGTATTTGAGCGTAAGGGAATGCCGGGAATTCAAATCGGCTCACCAATTTATCGTTCCGAACCGATATCCACTGCACCACAGGCCCTGCCTATTCTTCTTGATAGATGTCAGCTAGTGCATCGCGAACAATGTGACTAAAATGTGCTGAAGATCTATCATATATGAATCACATGCGTCTTCGCATTAGCAGAATTACGTCCCCTAGCAGGTTAGTAAGTGTGTTCGAAATGAAGACCCAGAAGACAACTCCTGTAAGGCATGCTGAGAGAACATATGGACCTACCAGACAGTCACCTACAATTCCAGCTCACACATTAATCGTAAACTGATGCTGTATTTTACCATGGGGTTTTCGACTCACCCAGAAATGTTAGCAGTTTAAATTTGTTACTCCATCTCTTCCAAATGTTGTCTTATCCATAAACAATACTGAAGTGAAACAACGAATTGGCAGTTTGAACGATCGGCAAAAGTTTTTTTTTTTTCGTGATGAGAGATCAGAGTGCGAAAAACCGTGCACACTTTGCAAATTATACGGATACAGGAGTTGCTCTTGAAGTACCTACCATGCGGTACTATGTGACGCATTACATGCTTGAACCTATTGTCGTATACTGATACTTGTACCGTCTCCGACAGCCTGTAGAAAGTATTCTTCGTGGTCAGGCGTACGAGCGGACTTCGGTCTTCCTCGATCTATAGTTTGTCGTAACCACGGATCCTGTCTCAGCAATGCGACGATAAACAGCGACAAAGATTGGATGATTCGGCCACCTTCAGTTTCGGATGTGCGTTGTGGTGCAGTGGATATCGGCTCGGAAGGAGAAATCGGGGAGCCGAGTTCAAATTCCAGTTGAATTCATTGCATTCACTTACGCGCAAATACCCTTCGGAAAGGTATTAATCCGTCTCTTCCTTCCAGCTATGGGTTAAATAACAGGACAGATTGGGTTCTATAGCCTTGGCTGGCAACCAATCTACCGCAGAAAGCAATGGCAACCTACTGCGGGATAATCTTCTGCCCAGTCAGTCATGTCTCTTTCGAGACATGATCGCCCAAGCGTGTTTCACGTATGGCACTTAACTGACAGACTCAGTTTAAAATCACAATCTGATACTGCCGTGCAGTTTCGTGTCTATTGGCATCCACGCGGCCGTATGAAAAACCATATATGCCTGCTCATTTTATGAATACCCTGCTACTGTTAAACGGAACATTTCTCAGTTAACTTACTTGTGCCTGAATGACACTGAGATCAAAATGTATGCTAGCGTGAACTAAGATTACGGCCTTATCACGTTGAAACATCGGCTCGCGTCCGATCACCGAAGTTAAGCAACGTCATGCCTGGTCAATCTAAACTTATTTATAAATGGAACTTTTTTTCTGCGTGTGTGTGTGTGTGTGTCCGTTACCTATAGACTCCGAAACGGCTGAACCGATTTTCTTGAAAATTTACACAGTTGTACTATAAGCAACTAAGAGTGTTCTTAGCTAGGTTTTTGTTGAGGTACCCCGATAAATATCGAAAATCGATAATCGAAAAAATCGGGTTATAAAAGGAGTGGTCCGATTTTAATCAAATTTGATACACTCAGAGACAAAGACATAAAATCGATAATATATATATATATATATATATATAAATGTTTGTGTGTGTGTCTGTTTATCTGCCTGTATGTCTGTATTTTTTCAGCCCTTTTATTTTAGTTTTTGCTTTGGGTTTGGCTCTAAGTAGGTATAATTGTAGTTCTTAGTCTCAGCCATGATACCATTTACTCAGAGGCCTTATTTAGCTTTCAAAATTCAGTTTATGACGAAAAACTTATTTGATATCGATACCAGGAAATGAAAATTTGACTTACATCCATTCATTTTTCTTTCAGTTTATGGTTTCGGTTTAACTGGAAACAACTATTGCTTTTTAGTCTTTTGTGCCAACGTCCAAAGAGTCTGAGCTCCAGGACCATGGATTAGTTTTAAAGCTTTCATTACACCCGAGCAAAACCGGGCTATACTGCTACTATCTTGATAAGTGATCGCATGGGAATAGCGGGTACTGTAAACTTGGATGTGTGGGTGGTGTAATGGTTAATGGCTCAATATTGTTACTCAGAGAGTCGAGTGCAAAATCCACTTTGGTTAGTTATATTCTCTTATGCACAAATACTCTTGGGGAAAGTATGAATCAATCCCTTCTCCACAGCTATGGAAGATTTGTATCACTAAACCATTTTCTAAAACAAATCTTACAGTCTATAAAAACATTATTGCCTTAATTAACATGAAAAGTGTTAAGTTGTAGAAAATGAATCAATAATTAAATTTCATTTTCTGGAGTTGGAAAAGAAAAATTAAAGTTTTCTTTTAATATCGCCAAACATTTTAAAAAGTATTTGTTCAAAATTTTATTCATTCATGAGTGAATGGGTTTTTTCTTTATCTAGTAAAACTTTTTAAAACTAAGCATTTGCACAAAGGAATAAATCCAATGCTTTTATACCTTCTCTTATTATTCTTTTTTTTTATATTTTTTGCATATACAGACACATGGCAATATTCAAAATTATAATGTTCTGCATGTTTCAGTAGAAGATGTATAGGATTTTTATGGGTATTTCCAAAACATAATCTGTGTCTATTCGCATTTAAGATCGCAGAAGTAAATTTGATCAACAGCATACAATCGATAAATGAAATGGTACACATCGTTTGTTCAGACAACCATGCCGATGAGTTTTAAAATCTTTGGCAGGAGATTGTCTGGTTTTCTTGCTAGACAAACGAACCTTTGTCTGCTCGCTCGATTACTGAAAACATCGCACCGACTGCCAAGCGGGTTTCATTATTATAACAAAACTGTCTTTATATTTTCTTTTATGTTTTATGCTAAAAATATGAAAATATGTATAGACTCACTTCAGTTTACTTTTTCTTCTTTTTTCTTTTGTAGGTAAGTACAGTTTGTGTTATGACGGTATAGAGTTTTAATCTGGTAAGTCACGTAAATATCTACGTTCTTTTATATCTAGTTTCCTCAACACCCGATCGGGGAAATTGGAGCAATGTCACTTGCTTGAATAGCCACGCAACAGAGAAACAATAGACGAGTTTTTTGTTTCTCTCAATATAATTTGGCAGACGGTGAGAGGTAAAGGGGGGAGTCAGGGTGAATCTGTGTATGAAACAAGAAAAATGTACACACATAAGCGATAATAAATGCACAAACATACACACACGCACATATATATATATATATATATATATATATATATATATATATGTATATATATTTATATATATATATATATATATATATATTCTCGAAAAGGAAATATATACTTTTCAAATACTTAAAAAATACACTAACCATAAATACAGCCATATCCAGAAATATGTAGCCTAATGAAAAAAACGTTTATTTTAGAAAGTAAAGATTTACATTTCAAAATAATTTATTACCTCGTCAATCTTAAACCCGCGAATAACACTTAGCCCACTGCGTAATGAAAAGAAGCGTTAATTTTGCATTAGAAAAAATTAATTTTCAACATAATTTCCTGTTTTTTCACTACACTTATTTCAGAGGTACATATTAGAACTTAAGTTGGTACATTACGTCAGACTAATAAGAAAAAATTATTTCTTTTACAAAAAAATTATTTTAAAGCCATCTTTTTAAGCCTATTTTGGACAGCATAAGAACATTTAAAAACCGTTTCGTATACACACACACACACACACACACACACACACACATACACACATATATACATATATATATATGTATATATATATTGTAAAAAGTTATAGAACTCGTAGGTTTTTTTTACCTGCTGTTCATGCATTTACTTTTATAGAGTGCTCGATACAACGTAGAGCATTATATTGTAATGGTTGTTACAACGGTTTATAAATTCATAGTATCACTGCACAAAAATTTTCGCGTTTCGAAATTTAATTTTCACCATTAATTTTCAGTTCAACTAATCACTATATAATATATTCTAAACATATACTATTAAATATAAGTAAATATATGAATGTCAATAATGTTTAATCATCAGCCGTTCTACACATCGTATTCTGGCTTTAATTTCAGGTGAAAATAAAGACAAAAATTCTCCAACATTTGGATATTTTTTATTATTCTATGCTTTCGGCTCACATTAGCCATCTTCAGAGAGGTTACAAGGACGTTAACATAAAAAGATCTACCTTCAAAGACGATTTTATCTTGTGTTGACATAAAACTTTGCTAAGCAACAATAACAGTTACCAAATAGCAAATGCAGTTCGTAAATTTGTAATGCGGTTCTATGACGTCACACCACACCGTAGAGCTCAAAATGTTAACAGAACCATATATTTAAATGCAATGTAGTGTGTTATGACCAGATTTAAACGTGACTTTATTAAGTGTAGGTTGTTTGGATTTAATAATTATGGCCTACAATATCTGAAGGTTCTTTTTATTGTGTGTATGAGTGACGATTATTGTATTGTTGACTAAAATCTGTCTGATATTACCTACATGGCTATGTTTTTCTAAGAAATGTTTTTTAATTGTACTCTAATCAGAAAGGTGACAGGTAAGTCTACGGGAAAGCGTGGCTGTAGTAAAACCAAAATATGAAGTGGGTTTTATATATATATATATATATATATATGAGACCTTTTAAAATTTTCTTACCATTCTTGCCATAATGAATTTGAGTCATAATTTTTTTTGTTGACCCCATATCATCGACAAAACCAATTAAGGTGTTTTTCCAAAATGTTCATATTACCACTAGATTCACACACACACGCGTGCGCACACACACCAACACATACACGCACATACATACACACATACACATTCTGTATTCCTGGTTTTCGATGAAAGTTTATATAATTTTTTCCAATGTATGGGTACTTTCAGTTTTTATAAACTATCAAAAACGTTTTAGTTTTTTTAAGTTTACGATATCAGCCTCTTCGTTTTTAAATATCACGTTTTCACGTGTCATGTCGGTTTTTAAAATATCGCGTTTTTATGTAACTTTATCGTAACATTTTTCCGATTTATTTCTGACTTCGCATGAAACAAACAAAACCAAAACTTATACCAAGAGTTAAGGTAATTTTAAAATTAACCTTAAAATTTAGCTTCACTCCTCATCTTCAATAACTCCATACTATAAAATAATTTTAAAAATAACTTCGAACTTTGTCCCAGGATTATTTCCTGTAACAACTGTCATCTGAACTACTTTTCAACTGCTTGCGAACCCTACGTTGCTACTCAATTGTTATTCTCCCACCAATTAACATTTTACTCTATCCTCAAATATGATATAATTCTTAAAAACAATTGGACATTTTTAGACTATACTTCTACACTAGCTTCTATGTCATATATCTTTGATTTATTTTGGAGAAAAAATATCAGCGCTTTTCATATGGTTGAAAAAGTTCTGACGATAATCGTCACTTGTTATAAGATATTTGAAATCAATATGGTGGAAAAAATAGATTCAGTTTTAGAATGAGGAACACTGATGCTTACGCCTTATTAATCTCTGAAATTCTATAAATAATCAACAAACGGCGTAAAATTCACAAACTTATTGTGTTAGGGAAAGAAGTGCTGCTAAATAAAATTAGAATTCTGCTGAATCCGAAAATAAAGAGAACCAGCTACTTAAATGACGGGGCCCTAATTTTTCGAGGTCAGAGGTAACATTGGTTACCTTTGCTTCTGCCAACTACCATTGGAAAAATAATGAGATTGATCAACTAAAATTTAGAATTTCCATTTAAATAATTCAAATACCAGAAAGGCGAATGAAAAACGAATGTATCTCCGACTAGCTGTTGAACAATAGTTAACAATTAATCTCACTGATTAGTTTAACAATTAGTTAACAATTAATCTCACAGATTAGTTTTAACACCGTGTTACTTCTTGACGTAGGTGGTTATGGCTTTCCATAGATTCCTTTGGTTTTGCGGATTAAAATTTATTCTTGGGAAAGAATGTGAAATATTTTCTTGTTACTGTGTCCACATTTCTCACTGCCACCCAAGATTAGAGAGCCCCATTTTTATACATTCCATGTCCGTCTATAACGTAGACGATCATAGCCTTCCACATGGCTTCTTTAGACAGCACGAGGACTTTTAAACACCATGTCGTACACACACACACACACACACACACACACATATATATATATATATATATATATATATTAAATGATTTGTTTGAACATTATTTTTGATCGATACTCGTATTTAAGTAGATATTCTCTTTATAATCAAACAGTATTATATATTTATTTCTACCGGCCTGATTATTTACAATAAATTTTTGTTACGAATATGTGTCATTCAGCAGGATTCGAACCTCATTCTTCTAGTCTTACCACGACACAAAACTAAAAATCGCTGTCTAACTAGTTATCTAAAACAATTTTAAAATACCATGTTTCTTCCTTTTCTTTATTAACTGTGAATTGTCATAATTTCCTGGGGAAAATAATGGGAATATTTCCTGTTACTTTCTCAGTGGTTTTAAGAGTAATCTCAAACTTCCTGAAGGATATGCTATATAACAACATAGGAAGTAGACGTAATGGACTGTAGACGTAGTCAATAGTCGTAGATCAATAGTCGTAGACCCCTAGACGTAGATCTCTAGTCGAAGACCAATAGACATCTGGATCTCTTAACTTCCTCGCCTCAGTCTATATTTATATCTGACACCAACCAATCACATTCCAGTGAAGGGGAACCACGATAAATACATATTCATTACCTATTCATTATATCACGAACGATTACACCACGTCGTGGTACTCATTAAAGGTAAGAGAGACAGATGAAAGAAACGCAAGACATTTCTAGCGAGCTTGCTTGAATAGATGTCTGCCATTATGAGGAAAGAAGGCTTGGAAAATTCGAAAGAATGAAGTCTTAAAAAAAGTTTGAAGGAAATATTTGTCATTTTTCATACTTTCTAGTCATCAAAAAAAAAGGTAACTGTTTCTAGTAGTCAAGGAGATAAATCGTGTGACAAGGTGTTATTATTCAAATTATATTTTCTGTATAAAATGAAAAATGACTGAAAGTTAATTCTAATTAAAGAAAGGCTCTAAAATTTTCTTTAACATATTAAAACTCATCGTTGGGCACTCCGATGTGGTGTAATGGTTAGCAAGCTTGTCTCACAAGGGAATCATTACAAGTGAGTTCGATCCTCACTAGGTGGCCATAATTTCGGCCTTGTGCCACATCTAAGCGGCGCTTAAAAAATCAATATTAATTCTCACCGTAAAAGGAAATATCCAGTATTAAGTAAGTTTTAAACAAATCCAATGCTAATTAAAGTTTTTTACTTATGACCCATTAAAAACTACCCCCCCCAAACAAGATAGTGGTCTTTAATGAATTAATTAACTATAAAATGAAACTATCAACGAAGTTAATATAACAACAATGAATTTTTTTTCATAATTAACAAAACGAGTTTGTGTAAATGGTTGGTAGAACAAGGATCAAGATAGCAAAAAATGCAACTTTTATAAACAGCTACAAAACGCAAGAAATAGGAGATTGTGGAGAGTCATAAACTTCTAGCAGGCTTGAGGAAATGGGAGTCTTGCATAATGAGGAAAGAACGCTTGGGAAATTTGACACTGACAGGACAGCATGAAGGCAAGAGGTACAAAGAAAAACGGTATCATAATCGACATAACGAGTTTGTTGGCAGAAAAAGGATTAGGGGAGATATCAAAACAAAATTTACTAAGAGCTAAAAAAGACAGGAAAATGTGGAGAGCCATGATTACCACTATCCTGAAGAAGACATTGGTGATCATAGATTAGGCTACATTTTTACTCAGATCATACCATAACAGCGTCAAATTAATTTAATCTCCGTCAAGAAAAACGCAATGGAGTAGAAACCTTACCGCGCTGTCCTCGATACGTGTTGGGAGGAGACGAGATAATTCGCTTGGGTGATCATGTCTTTTTTCGAACGTGATTGCCCAAGCGAACATTTGTACGTTATCAAACGTACGGAAGTCGACAGGAATTTGAACTCGGCATGAAAATACTGCATCTCGACATCACGTTTTGAACCTGACATAAAAAATTCAACCCCACAACAGAATCAGGAACGATGGCTGTCACGTTAAAGAAATTATACACCTGCCAATTTTAATTAATTAATCAAAGAATACTTCTTCCTAGAAGTTTGACAACATCCGTCCCGGTACGATCACTGAAATTAAGCATCGTCAATCCTGGTCAGTACCTAGATGGGTGACCGATTGAAAATAACAGATGCTTTAAGCTCGGATGTACTGGTTGGGTGTCTACAGCTATATCGTGTTGAATACACCGGTTCTCGTTCAATCACTGATAGTTAAGCAACATCGAGCCTGGTCAGTACTTAGATGGGTGACCGTTTGGGAATACCGAGTGCTGTAATCGTAAGGACTAAGAATGGTCCACCGGTCCTCCAGCTTTGGAGGTTGGGCGCAGGGCTAACAACTCTGCTCCGTAAAAAACAGTTTGTTACGGAAACAGTAACAAAAAGTTACTGCCCTACACACCATTGGATGTCAAAGGGTGAGATGATGATATACGGGTCGGGTAATGGCCAGGAAGTTTTTAATCAGCTAGAGAAGTTTCAATTCCAATTAAGTTAGCCTTGGAAAGGATATGAATCTACCACTTATCATCTCACTCCAGCTGTGATGTAATTAGTAAAACTAGTATTACGATAGGCAATATTATAAAAAAATCACCTGCTCAGGCCTTTCAAATATGTTATCCGCTGCTTTCCTCTGTCTCTTTTTCCCCTCTATCTGGCCTGTTAGTAACAGGTTCTCCGAGCCTTCCCTCCTCATTGCATGTCCTAGGAACTTCATTTATCTCTTCCTGATGCTCAATACTAATTTCCTTTTCGTTTCCATCATTTCCAAAAACTCGTCATTGCTCACAAGCTCGGTCCACGATATCCGCAGCATCCCTCTGTAGAACCACATCTCAGCTGCTTCAATTTTTCCCTTCATCTTGTCCAACATTCACTGCCATATTGAAGAACTGATATCACATAGCAATCCAGTACTCTCTTCTTTGTTTCTAGTGAAAGTTTCCTGTGTCTTAATACTTTACTCAGCTTCTGGAACGCGTCTTTCGCTATGCCAATTTGCCTTTTCAGTATTAAATGACCCAAAAGAGTAGATATACTGTTAAAACAAATAACTAAACAACTAAATAATCCGTAGAGGTCGGTATAGTATGTCACTAAACAGAAACAACCGACCAATTCTTCCTTTTTGTTATGAGATAATTAAGCAAATTGCTAGGAAGTCGGAAAATTTGGTGACCACATCGGAGCCGAAATGAGGACAGCGACACAGCTAAATGTTTAACTATCAAAAGTAATTTTTCTGAGCGGGAGTCTTGGTGTTTAACCTTTGTTTGAAATATCAGTTACTTGTTTAAGCCAGATTTTAAAATATTTCATTCTGGCGAAAATAAAACATCTTTCTCGTTGATTAAATTCAGACGAAAACTTACACTAATAGAAAACCGACACGACAGAACACACGGCATGTCTTATTTACATCAGTTAAAACAATCAGCGGAAAAATTACTTTATCAGAGTATTTTTTATAACAGTAAGACAGTAGGATGTACGTCGTAGTGCAGTGGACATCGGCTCAGAATGAGAAAGCGGAGAGCCGAGTTCGAATTCCAGTTGAACTAGTTGCACTCACTTTCGTACAAATAGCCTTAGAAATCTTTGTTTCTCTCTTCAGCTTTGGGTTAAATATTGGGTTCTATAACCTTAGTCGGAAACCGGTCTACTGCAGAAAGTAATGGCGAGAAAGCCTTCTGCCCAGTCAGCCATGTCTCCTTGATACATAATCGCCCAAGCGTGTATCACGCATAGCACTTAACTGACTAAAGTCAATAAAATTCTCACTTTTAAAGATCTCTTCCTTCCGTACAAATAAGAACACTTCCACTCACAATTACATACGCTTACACTTTAGCCTATACAAAAGAAATACAGGGTCTCCATAAAGTTCGTGTGCACTTTAAAAAAATTATAACTTTATTTGTATTTACAATAGAAATAATTTATAAAAAGGATTAGAAAGAAGTAATTCTATATATTTTAAGGTTTTATTGAAATTGTATATAAGTTTCCCCATGTCCTCCATCATTAGCAATACAAAGGGTAATATGATTTTGCAGTTCTCAGAAAACATTTGCCAACTGATTTACAGTAATGCCTGAAATCACATTAGTATTAATAACTATACTTAAAACCAGGTACATTAAACTTTATAACATTTTTTACATATTATTTCTTTCACAAATACAAATAAACTTATAATTTTTTTAAAGTTCACATGGACTTTATGGACACCCTGTATTTCCTACCCATTTCTTCTGTTATGTGTCTTGTTCCTTAAGCACGTTGGCAACCATGGCTCTCCGCAATTTCCTATGTAGCTCAAAATAATTTCCTTCTTTTTGCTATCTCTCCTAAACCTTTATCCATTCACCGAAGCTCTCTAGTTAGGTTATTTATTATTTTTCTCTGTCGCTCTTGTTTTCACTTCTTCCAAAGTATTAAATTTTCTAAACCCACTTCCCTCATCATTATTACGTTTGCTAGAAATTTCGACTGATTCATCCTTATGTTAAGTATCAGTGTTCTTTTGGTTTCCGTTTTCTCGAAAACATGTTCGATCCATTGCATTCTCATCATCCTTCTGTAGAACTCCAATTCTGTTTCTTCCAGTCTCTTTTTTATCTGTGAGATTAAACCTTAAACATCATTAGTAAAATATTATTTCTGCTATGTTAAAATATTAACTTTTATTGATTGTTGTTTTACTAACTGCGTTATAAGTTTTATTTTATATTTAATTAGTCCATTATGCGAGACTTCCTTTCACTCAATCTCACAAAAAAGGTTATGAATCGCCACAATCTTCTATTTTCTGCTTTTGTAGCTGTTAATAAATGTTGCATTTTTGCCAACTATCCTAATCCTTGTTCTGCCAACTATTTACGCAGACATTTCCTGATTGTTGTTCTGTTAATTTCGTTGTGAATTTTATTTCATGTTTAAATAATCAATTCAGGGCTACCGTCCTGTTCTGAGGCATTATTTTTTGTTTTCTTTTGTTTCAATAATCACTTTAACGTAAGCAAGGCAGTAGTGCCACCGTTGCGTAAGACGTTAGGTGACAGCAGAGCGAGAAGAAAGGAAAACAAGACATAAGAGTGGCGGGAAAATGATTTTTTAATCATTTCACCCCAAGCAAGGCGGTAACACCACTGATGAGCAGGAGGCTACATAAGAGAGAGAGAGAGAGAGAGAGATTAGATAGGAAGAGAGTAAAGAGAAAGACAAACCAGTTACAGGAGGTGTCAGAGAAGGGAGCAAGAGAAGTATGGGAATACAGGTGTGATGACAGTTGCAAAGGTAGAGAGAAAGGACTGGAGTCAAGTGGTTAAGAGATGGGTATTGACATTGCATTTAAATTCCTGGAGGTTGCAGCCGTCAGGAAATCAAGAATATGGAAGAAAGTTCCACAGGCGGAAAGTGCGAGAAGAGAAGCTGATGCAATAGAATTGTCGCATGCATTTGGTTGATCTAACTGTGAATGGGTGGGACCCAGTTGCCAGTCTGGTTACACGAGCAAACTCATGTGGCAAGGACACCAGTGACTTAAGTTCGTCGGAGCAGAAGCCATAAAAATATTTGTAGAATAGACAGAGGGAAGCCACATCCCGTCGGTGAGAAGTTGGCTGGAGGCGAGCCGCCAAGTCGGTACCTATCACATTATTGATTAAGAGATATGAGAATGAAGGAGATAGAAGATGGCAACTGACATTGCACTTAAACTATTGGAGATTGTAGCTACCAGGAAAGAGAGTATATGGAAGGGAGTTCCACAAGCGGAAAGTGTTAGAAAATAAACTGAAGGAGTAGAAGTAATGGTTGTATTTGACGCTAAAAATGTGTGACCTAACTGCGAATTTAGTAGCATGAGTAAATTCATGTGAGAAATGAAGCTCTTCAGAACAGAAGCCGTGAAAATATTTGTAGAAAAGACAGAGGGAAGTCACATCCCTTTTGTGAGAAAGGGACTGAAGTCAATCTACCGAATCGAGACAGATTACATTGCGAATCCTCCGTTGAATTTTGTCGATAACCTCCATATGAATAGCAGGAGCGCCCGACTAGATATAGTAACAGTATTCAATGCACGGACGAATGGTAGATTTGTACATGTGCAAGATATATTCTGACAAGAAAAACTTCTTGGTCCGACACAGTGACTCTACCTTTCTAGAAGTAGCTGTAGCTATCGATTCGATGCAGTCGTTCCACTTGAGGTCGGCTGAGAGACTGAGGTCGATGAGGCGATGTGTATTGCTTCCTGGGAGACTAGCCTGATTTATACTGATGGGAGGTAGGAGAGTTTATCTGTTGGGGTTAATGAAGAGCAATTTCTTTTCGGAAACATTCAAATTTACGAGTCATTTCTTGCCCCAGTTCCCAACCGATTCGAGGCATTTTTCAAGAGCAGCAGCGAGGTTTACTTTGTCAGCCTTGACACATTCTTATTAAGCCGGGAGTAAATGGTGATGTCGTCAGCGCAGATGCCTACTTGTGAACTTATTACATTAAGAAGATCACTGATACAAACCAGGAAAAGCACAGAACCTAAAATAGAGCCTTGAGGGAGACTCACGTTCGTGTGATAGGATCTGGAAGCATGTCCGTTGAGTTCGACCTTTATTACGTGATTTGACTGGAACGATTTCAGTAGATCGAACAAGCGTTCAGTTATACCATAACCCTGTAGCTTGCACAGAAGGCCAGCATGCCAAACCATGTCAAACGTTTTCGAGATATCCAGAGCAACAGCTCGAGTTTTGCCGTTCTTATCGAGAGCCAGATATATGTATTCGGTAATGGTTCATAGCATATCAGCAGTAGACCTGGCAAGGCGGAAGTCATACTGTTTGTCAGTGAATAGGTTGTGTGATATGAGATGATGTACCACTTCAGTATTGATAACAGCCTCGGGCACTTTGCTAAAATTCGCTAGGAGTCTGATAGGGTGATAATTTAACAAAAAGGAAATTGATGCTGAGCATCAGGAAGAGACAACTGAAGTTCCTGGGACATGCAATGAGGAAAGAGAGCCTGGAGAAACTGATACTGACTGGTCAGATAGAAGGAAGGAGAGACAGAGGAAGGCAACGGATAACATATTTGCAGGGTCTGATCAGGTGGATGACGGAACGGGGGTTGCCAGGAGCAACAGACTCAAACATACTAAGAGACGTGGAGAACCATGATCGCCTACGTCCTGAAGGGACAGGGCACATAGAAGAAGAAGAAGAAGAAGAAGTGTTCTCCCGAGTTTTGAAAGAGAGGAACTACAGAAGAGGAATTCCAACCATCAAGTAAGCAAAAAGCAGTGAGACAATAAGTTTAGAGATTGAAGAGAACAGGGAGATTTCAAGGCCGTATTTCTTTATGACGAGATTGGAATTCTTTCACCTCCACTTGCCTTATGGAAATCAACTTAAATATAATGTTAAAGACCAGAAAGGAGTTTTATATGCGTCACTCAGTTGACCCTCAGTTCTAGGAGGGAAGTCGAGTGTTGGTACTCCAGATGTGTCAAATGTGGAGCTGGAAGAGAATTTGTGTCAGTGAGAACATCGAATTTATTGAATAAATGAGGGATAGAAGGTTTGCTTTTGTTCAACACACTCTTGCAGAACCGCAAGTAGTCTTTGGAACCAAACTTGCACTGTTTCATTCTATCAGCAAACAACAACTTAGTATTATTTAGGATTTTCTTGCACTCATTACGTGCAGTGAAAAAAGGGCGTTTGTTATAGTCAGACGTATCACTCCGGTAAACCCGGAAGAAGTTATTTCTGTTGACAATGGCGACTGAGCAAGCAGGATAGAATCAAGCGGATGAATTAAGTTTAAGTCGGAACTTCTTGACTGTGATGAAATCATCGGTGACAGCTTTCACCCAGTAAGAGACCTCAGAGACGCAGTCTTCAATGAGGAGACTAAACACTATGTTCCATGGGACGTCACAGAAGAAATTGCGGAACGATTTCCAGTCCACTGTTTGGTAGCAGTAAGATATTCTGCAGGTTGGATGTTCCTGGGGTGAGGTGGAATGGATATAGATTTTAACGGAAACATCAGCACGATCAGAGTTGCCAAGAGGACAGAGCTGCATGGCATGCCGAAGTCAGGGAGAGAAGTGAAGCAGAGATCCAGCAGAGAAGCGTGTCTTTCAGGAATACTAGGAAAGTGCGTGGAGAAATCCATCACTTGCGTGAGAGACTGAGTGATTATAAAGTTCAAGGTATGGATGCTAACAAGATCAGTGACAGATTTTTCAACCAGTTAGCACGGTGTGAATTGAAGTCACTTAATAAACATATTACCGAACGGGTGAGAGGAAAATGCCTTTTCTATATTATCAGAAATACTGTCTAGCAAGTGCCAGTCCGGAGAGGAGGGTGAGCAGTAAAGAAAGAAACGATAGCTATCTGAGTTTAGTAGAGAGACACAGAGATACATTTATGAATGGTCAGGAGATTCAAAAGAAATCATCCAGAGGGAGTTGTTTGCTGACATAAACACCCAAGCCATGTATGTGGACACTAGAGTCCTTCCTAAAGAGGGAAAGGTAACAAGGAATCGAGAGACCAGAGAGGGGATAGTTGGGATAAGGTTACTTTCTCAAAGAGCTAGGATGTCTGGGGGCCTTTCGTGGTAGAATGATTCTACACTGCAAAAGTTAGTAGTGCAGCACGAATGTTAGAAAAAGAAATATTTAATGGTTTAGGTGATTTTTGTGTGGCTGGTTTAGATTTGTATCTTTGGTTGTGAACATTCATTTTGGCTTATTTTTTTAAGGTCTCAAATAATAGCGGTTGATCATCGACTGTGACATGTGTAGGAAGGGAAATGACGCAGCCTGTAGCATAGTGTGACCTCATGGTTGCCTACCGGAAGTACATGCAGAAACACTTTCCATGCGCGTCATGGCACTGCAAGAACTGATAAAAGCAGCTGCTCTAGACGCTAAGCTAGAGTTAGGGCTCCTAATCACCAGTCAGAAACAGCAGCCAAAAAACTGAAAACCATATACACTTAGTATGAAGAGACGTTGCCACCGTCAACACAGATCACAGAAAATTCGCGAGAGCACCGCTATTAAAATTTAAGGATAGGAAAACATCTGGGGATCCTTTCCTAAACAATAAACAAGTATGGACCTCTACTCCTGTTCAAGAGAAGGGGGAGAAGTATGAACCAAAACATAGGAGGGCCTGTCTACCTCAATAATGGGTCACAAATATAAACATTTAATTAACATTGTATTTGTTTAAAACATAATTACTTTCTATACATTTTCGACTTAGTAAATTATTTTCTCTTTTAATTAAAGCGGGATTTTTGTTTTTAAGTAGAAACTATGACATAACTCATTATAATGACTGACTAATGCTTTAAAACTATATTTATCAAACGGGATCCATTTGAATCAATGGGGTCTATGTAACATTACTGGGGATCTACACACAAAAAAATAGAAAATTGGACTTTAGGAGTCCAAGGCAATATTTTAGTGGTCCATGGAGCAATATCACTTCGGAACGGTTGTTACAAATGAGAAAAAAAAGTTGAAAAACTATGCTAAAACTATAATAAAACGAGATCAAATAATGTAAGTAAATCTACCATCTGCCCGTGTATTGAATACTGCTGCGACATCTTGTCGGGTGCCCCTGCTATTCACCTCGGGGTTCTTGACAAAATCCAACGGAGAATCTGTAATGTGATCGATACTGAGTTGGCAGCTCGGCTGTAGTCGCTGTCTCATCGGCGTGACGTGGCTTCCCTGTGCCTCTTCTATAAATACTTTCACGGCTTTTGCTCCACTGAACTTAGATCACTGGTGGCCCCTATGTATGAATTTACACGAGCTACTAGATTAGCTACTGGGTCACACCCTTTTACAGTGAAACCTATAAAATGTAACCGTAATTTCTACTGTGACAGCTTCCTTTTACGCACTTCCCACCGGTGGAATTCCCTTCCATATACTTGCTTCCCCGACAGCTACAATCTCCAGGAATTTAAATGTAAGGTCAATAGACATCGCCTATCTCACTAACTCGCATCCATTCTCTGAAGCTTTGTTCTCCATCTACTCCACCCCCATTCTCGGTATTCTTATCCGTCTATTACCCTCCTCCTGACATTTCCTATAACTAACCCCTCTTTCTCATCACTTTCCCCTATGTTACCCCCTACGCAGTAAAATGCCTTGCTTTGGGTGAGATGATTAAAAAAAAAGTTAGTATTTCTTTTCCTCTACCTGATGTTTTGATTATAGAAGTTGAATAAAAACTGAGAAGGATATATAAAAGAAGGATTATATATATAAAGGAAAATTATACGAAGATTATCATTTATTATATAAATTAATTTAATATATTTATAATAAATAATATTAATTTTAAGTATTAATAAATTAAAATATTGGTATATTAACATAAATTGATCAATATATTAATATAGACTAGTCATTGAGAAAAGGAGCGATCTTCCACTATCATTGACATAGATATGATCCGAACATAAAATAAAAATTCGTAGAGCAGTTTCAACTACAGGGAACTCATTGAATAAATCTGCGCTTTTTTTTATTTTATAAATAACTCGCATAATTTAAAACGTTTTATTGTGAGTTATTTTACTAGTGAATATAAATGTTGCATAGATTTTACTTGATAAATACAAGTTTATTTTCAATAAATTACTTTAACCACAAAATAAAGCATACAAATTTACTATTTCTATAGCATAATTACTAAACCTATATTTTAGTAAAAAATAAAATAAGCTTTTATTTTAAGCAAATGGTTACGGGGTATGGTTCGCCAACGAATAGAGTAAAGAGTAAAAGTGGTTCATGGGTAAAAAAACAAAAAAACAAATTGTAAATCACAGATTTAAAAAATACTGCTCTAATTAAAAGAGAAAGTAATTTCCTAAGTCTACATTGTATAGAATATACAGTGATTTCAGTAAATTTGCACACAGGTTCTTAGATAAGAAGTATGTATTTACAGGGAGACTTTTGATACAAATTGTTTTCTGAATCATTCTTGTGAATTTTATATTTAAGGTATTTTATATAAGAGCCTGGGTGCAAATTTACCACAGATGATTTAGAAATCAGTGCATTTCCTATACATTTTAGACTTAGGAAATTACTTTCTCTTTTAATTAAAGTAGCATTTTTTATATCGAAATTGTGGCTAAACTCATTAGAATGAAAGACTAATGCTTTAAAACAACACCTTGCTTTAAAAAAAATATTGCGCTAATTAAAACAAATAAATTTACTGTATCGAAAATCTATAGAAAACGCACTGATTTCCGGTTCTCACATTAAACGTAGATGTAATATATGTGCGTTGTGGTCCAGTGGATATCGGCTCGGAATGAGAAACCGAGGAGCCGAGTTCGAATTCCAGTTGAATCCATTGTATTCACTTACGAGCAAATACCCTTGGGAAAGGTATTAATCCGTCTCTTCCTTCCAGTTATGGGTTAAATAACAGGACAGATTGGGTTCTATAGCTTTGGTCGGCAACCAGTCTACCGCAGAAAACAATGGCAACCTACTGCGGGATAATCTTCTGCCCAGTCAGTCATGTCTCTTTCAAGACATGATCGCCCAAGCGTGTATCACGTATGGCACTTAACTGACTGAAGCAGCATGGATTGACTGGAACGATTTTGACACTGTTGATAATGGTAGGGCGACATATTTTTACCAATCTAATAGAGGCTCATAATCAAAAGATACTACATCCCGTTCTTCATCGCGACTGTGAAGTTAAACTAGTGTGTCTTCTCCAGAAAACGTTGCTGGGGATGTTTTTGTTCGGAATCAACAGTTGTCCATGGAACCCTCTCCACACCGCTGATGTTGACTTAGGAAAAGTCAGTGGCCCTTACTGCTTAGCAATGGCTTCGTTGCTGGATTTGCCAGACAGGAGATGAATGCAATGTCAGACTACCTTCGCGACTAGATTTTATAATTGGTTGTGACCGCAAGCAGAGTTTTGAAATAATATTTGCCTTCTCTTAAATGAACGACCCTTCAAAACTGACGTCTACTTGAGTTAGAATTATCGCCATTGTTATTCCTAAGCAGCGACTTTGATGAAAGAAAATCGGTGTATTCAACAGGCCGTATTCGTAAATGAATCGATTCTCTTTATAAAATAATATATTTAATTCTCATTGTTTAATGGATATTCTCTTGACGGTCATTTTCAGTAGTATTTGGCAGTTAATGTACTCATTTTTCTGATCTCTCAAAAGTGATGAAAAATCAAAATCGATTTTACAAGATATACCACAGTCGCATCAGGGCGGAAGCTACTCTATCCTCACTTTCCAGCCTTGACAGAGTTCAAATGCGTTTGCACGGCCTTGTGGATGCTGAATTGCTTTCAACATCTTCCCCACAAACGAACTGTTGCTACCCTCTCGCTACTATATCGCTATTTCCATATCAGATGTTCAGGCGAATTACAATCCTTGGTTCCACCAGTTCAGAAATTCACAGATAGGATCCGCTCGCTCACGTAAACTGATTAAACTCATCCTCGTCGTCTTTATATTCCATTGATGACAGGCTTACGGCCTATCACGTTGAATACACCGGTTCTCGCTCGATCACTGAAGTTGAGCAACGTTGAGCCTGGTCAGTACTTAGATGGGTGACCGCTTGGGAATACCAGGTGCTGTAAGCTTTTAGTGACGGATGTACGTTGTGGTGCAGTGGATATCGGCTCGGAAAGAGAAATCGGTGAGCCGAGTTCGAATTCCAGTTGAATACCCTGCATTCACTTAAGCACTGGTACCCTTGGGAAAGGTATTAATCCGTCTCTTCCCTCCAGTTATGGCTTAAATAACAAGGGTAGGCATTCACTTAAGCACTGGTACCCTTGGGAAAGGTATTAATCCGTCTTTTCTCTCCAGTTATGGGTTAAATAACAAGGGTAGGACTTGGAGGCCCTGCCCTTAAAAACAAATCCCAATGAATCTTGATACTCAAAAAGAAAAACGTATTACTAGACACAAAAACTTATATAAACAATAATAAATTGTTGAAAGAAAAAGGTATTACAAGCAATAAATAAATAAAGTTTAGTTGGCAATAAATGACCCACCGAGGTTGATCTGCCATAAAAACAAAACAAATCAACCATTGATGAGAAGGATGTTCCACAGCTGTTTCCCAAGAATGGAACGGATACCCGAGAGAATGAGGATGCTTTCATGATCACTAGAATATTAACCCGTTTTTACTCTTAATTTACGCAATAGAAGCACCGAGAGCTACTGAAGGTAGAGGGTAACTGAATGAAATTGTTGTAACGGATGGAGATAGAGGAAGTAAGAAATGCATATTATGAGAACGTGTAAGATAGATATCGGTTGACTATAAACAAAGAAACCAATAATTTAGCTATCAGGGAAGTATCTTCTCAAGAGTCTGTCCCACAGAGGAACACTTCTGAAGAAAAAGCTACCTTAGTGAAACTTGCTCCTTGTCAAAGGAACACTAAAAGAATGGAGATGTTTTGCCATAGAGACTCTGGCATGACTGAGTTCTAGTTGCAAAATCCTGAGCCGAGGGACCTCGTCCGAATATCTGCCACAGAAATTGCCATAGAGTAACGAGAGCTTAGCTATGTTTCATCTGTGGGATAAGGGTGGAGAATAACTCATCTTACACAAGACCGTGTTAGCACTTTTGAACTTTCTCTTGGATAGGAAGTAAGGGTTGGTCTGCTCATGTAAAGATATGGCAACATTTTTGGTCTGAGCTGAATCTTGTAACGATACAATACGGAAGTGGGCGTGACACAAGAAACCGACCAGTCAATATCTAGCAGTATACCCCGTTGCTCGGGTGTAATGAAAGTTTTTAAAAGATCCGTGGTCCTGGAACTCAGACTCTTTGGACGTTGGCACGAAAGACGTAAGTTGTTAAGACTAAGAACTACAATTATACCTACTTAGACCAAAACCTGAAGCAAAAACCAAACTAAAAGGGCTGAAAACCTGATTTTGATCATACCCGATAGGATATCGGAGTATAGATTTCCAATATCGGCGTCAAATAAGTCATCCAAGCATAAAATAATCTAAGTAAGTCCATGAAAATTATCGTACCCATCGGGAGTAAAATTGGAGAAAATGAGCCATATTGATGGCTGAATATCGGTTTTTGATCAGATTCGATAGAATATTGGGGGTATCGATTTCCGATATCGAGGAAAATGTGTCGTCTGAAAAGATCTACTAATGTTTGAGACTAAAAACTATAATTTTACCAATTTAGAGCAAATTCTGCAGCAAGAACTACAATAAAAGGGCTGAAATCCTGATTTTGATCAGACCTGATCGAATTTCCCTTATTGGAAGGAAATCGAAAAAAATAAGTAGTCCATGATCTGACCGGAAGCCTAAACAATATTTGTGTGAAGTTTGGTGAGAATCGAATAAAAATTGTGGATTTGTATAAAAGACATACAAACAGACAGACAGACACACACACACCAACGTCTTGCTTTTTGTATATATAGATATCGTCATGATATGCACATCTTACTACTCCCCCTTTCTATACGCCATTAAAACAACCTTATTTAGTAACGTTCTACCTTGATTCACTCTCAGGGCTTGTATTGGGTGAACAAAATTAAAATAAATTTAAGCAAATCTATATTTGATAATGCGAATTTCCCCAAATATATATTAAACCAAAGTTGTGTTTGCTAATACCATTTTTTCAAATGATACGTACTAAAAACGGTCTCCATCAAAGAACGTATTTTTGCATTTTTAGCTTTAAGCCAAGAACGGCCTCCACTTGTGTCATTTACGTTTGAGAGTCAGAAAATAAAACAGTCTAAATTCTATGTCTGTCAACAATAATTTAGAGACGAAGTTATTCCTATGGATGAATCTTACTTGGTATTAATATTCTGATTCGAGAATATTTGATATCTGCTTATGTCGCTGTCAGTTTTCGATAAATCAACTGGTAAATAAATGCATACATGATGAATGAATGCGTAAATCAGTGCGTTCAGCTGCAATGCAACTCTTATGGAAGCATTCGACTTAAAAGGTTCAGGATTTTTATAAAATGTTAACGTTAATTTTTTTCTTTATTCACGTTTTTTATGTAAACAAAAGTTTATATTTCCGAAACTGTAGTATACTGTACATTATTCCTAATATATATATATATATATATATATATATATATATATATATATATATATATATTGAGGTAAACACCCAGTAATGGCAGTTTGTTTGATGCTTAAAAGACCTGACGACTGTCTTTAAGCATCAAAGTGACTGTCGTTGCTGGCTGTTGACCTCAGTCCATTTATATTTGCATACGCTCTATACTTAATATTCAACACTTCAACCCCTAAATATAGCATACCTTAAAACTATATTTTTGTCATATATATATATATATATATATATATATATACTACCGGCCATAATCTTTAGGCATTTTCCAGTTTTTCCAAAAAATTATGTATTTCATACTATTTTTAGTATTTATTGCCAAGTGGAGAGTTCTAAATTAAAATAGAATTGTTCTTTGTTAATATTGCACAATAACATGTGCATCAAATGAACTGTTCTGGTGTCCAGTTTTTGTGCTCTCTTCCCAATGCTAGTCTCTTCTTCTTATTGGCTGGCCGAAGCAAATGTTCCTGGCTGCTTTGTAAAATTTTACAAAGTAATAATAACAAAAGAACCATTCTATTTTCATTTAGAATTATCCACTTGGCAATAAATATTAAAAATAGTATGAAATACATCATTTTTTTAACTGGGGTGGCCTAATAATTATGCCCAGTATATATATATATATATATATATATATATATATATATATACTATTTTAAAAACAAGGAATCTATTATTAGTCTGAAAGGATCTTTCATTCAACATCTGATCAGAAGAAAAATTTTTGCAAAATGAATTAAACAAAAAGAACAGTAACGACAAAAATGAAGAGCAAAAACAGGGAAACACAGATAAAATAAAATATGCATATACATATATATCATGGGATCGTAGTAATCGACAGATTCTTGGGCACATTTTCGCACTAATCCAGGGCTTTCTGTAAGCATTAGCCGTAATAATCGAGGGATTTCTTCATCAAATTTTTCGGCTGTATACAACCTTTTACTCAGTGTAGAGGATTCCGAAAGAGATGGATGATATATCCATTCAACACCATAATCAAGATGGTGACTGCTGGAAGATCTTATGTCTAGCAACAGGAATCTGTGCCATACCAAGCAAGTAGGGCGCAGTTGAGCGAGAGAATAACAAAATTCCTTGTAATATCAAAGATAAACTGAAGGCAAGGATTATGGCAGCATTCCGCAACGTAAACAAGGAGACCGTCTAGAAGAGTTGCAGGAGATTCCAAAATTGTTTAGAGGTCTTGGTTGAAGCCAGTCGCGATTTTTTGAATAGATGTACTCTTTAGTAATTCAAAGTATTTTTGTGTGATTTTGGTAAATATATCTATTGAAATAAAATGTCAATATCAATGATCAATTTTGGTAAATATATCTATTGAAATAAAATGTCAATATCAATGATGTCAATATCAATGATCATTTTTGCGTAATATAGACGGCAATTTATCCATCCCAACCTGTACTTCAAGCAAAGGGTTAGGGAGTAGACCCTGATCAGTAGTCAAAAGACAATAACGATTAATTAACTTGAGAAGCTTATTTTCGTGAAAGATTGTTTAATAAAAAGCTTTATAAATTGCAACCAACAATCGCACTGCTGTTTGGTTTGTAAATGCCGAACGTTTCTACATAAAGAAACGGATAATATTACCATTGCCATTTGAGAGGAAGAGAACAGATACTACACTTATATTCCAGCCTAATGGCCAGAGAGTGAAGAAAAGCATACATCGAGTGTCACTGGCTGTTTGGTCAATGAATATCGAATATTTACATTATGTCAAAACGGATAATATTACTGTTATAACTTGCTAAGGGGGTCCATAACAATAATGACAGCACGTTTTAGCCTGTTTAATTCTCTGTCGACAGAAGTAATACTTTTCACTCACAAATAACAATATGGCCGAAACCGTACTTCTGTGTCAGAACAATGCCGGAAACGAGGCTTCCGTTTCCTTAATTCCTTGTTGCAACAATTACCATTATCACGGGGTATATTTTAATTTCCTGCTGCCGGTATACATGAAAAGAAATTAATCGCTTGTTGCGTAATATTGCGTTAGGTCGACTTCCATTTATCGTCTGCTAAATGTACTTTCTCAGATACTAATTGCTGTTCTATATTCATATTGCACACGGTGTATCTGTGCAAGCATGTGCGTGTGTCTATGCTATTAATATTTCTGCATCTCTTAATCTGCCTGCAATTGGGTATGGGCTGTTGTGTAAGGTCTGCTAGTATTTATGCATATGTGCCAAAATAGGAAACTAGAAGAACGCCAAGGATCAACGATTCGCAAACTCATCAATATCAATAAAACTTTCCGATAACAAATTTGCATTTCTAGCCATACTGAGATTTTAAATAGCAAATTTGTATTTGTAGCCATGGCGTGGTTTTAAATAGCAAAGATGGAATTCATCACTGATGAGCAAAAAGCAAATTTTGGTAGAACAAGCCAAGACTTTTTTTTTTACAGGTTCGTCTTTTTACTTTTTTACAGTTTCGTCTTTTTTTCTTTTTTACAGTTTCGTCTTTTTCTTTTTACAGTTATCATTTCTTTGTTCTGTGATTGCCTCGCCGTCAGCTGAGATGGGGAAAAGGAGGCGATGTTGATTGGTTCGTTGAACTGCGCTCGAAGACTTAGACTTGCCTTGGGCTGGTTTTATCAACGGAAGCATACAAGCGCTCAAGTAGCGACATCGTTTGAGCGTTCTGTTTTAGAAATAAAGCGGCCATCTTTGGCAAGTCGTCCAAATAGTGCAAACAATATAGAAATCAAGTAATGCAAACAATAAAGGAATCTGACAGCGTCTTCGGTTCTAAAAAAAAAAAGTCACAAATACATCTTCATAAAGTGGATGACTACCGGTTAGATTTAGTGATTACTCTTTTTCTTTTTAGGGTATAGACGATCATGGACTTCCGCTTGCCCCTATCCCTTGTCGTTCTTAATATTTTTTCTATCCTAAACCCCTCCCTGACATCAATTCGCTCAAGCCCATTAAGTATGTCTCGCTCTTCACTCCTCCGTCTTCCTTTCCCTCTAACCGTCCTGTGAGTATTAGATTTACCAAACCCTCCTTTCTCATTACAAGTCCCAAGAAACCTCAGCTGATGCTAATTATAAGTTTTCTTTTGGTTTGCATACTCTCCAAAACCTTATCGTTGCTCACATGTTCGTCTATAGTATCCTCAGCATTCTTCTGTAGAACCACATTTCTGTTGTTTGAAGACTCGTCTTGATCTTTGAGGAGATCATCCAGCATTCATTGTTATATAGGAGGACAGATATCGCGTAACAGTCAAGTACTCCTTTTTTGTTGCTGACGAAATCTTCTTGTCTCTTAATACTCTGCTTAGTTTTTGAAATTCTTCTTTGGCTCCTTCGGATTTCAATGTCAAACTTTCTATCCCTTGTCAGAACACCTCCTAGGTATTTAAATTTCTGCAATTATTTGAATTGAGTGTTTACGATCTATAGTTGGTATTTTGGGGTCCTTCGTTAATTTGTTTTTTTTTATTTTTTATTTATTATTATTATTTTTTTTTTTTTTTAGCTGAAGACCATGTATTCGGTTTTCGGGCTAGATTTAGTGTTCTTTTGATGTTACACATTAGCTTTTATTCTTCTTCTTTGAAAAATCAATTTATTGTTTCTTTTGAATTTAATTCAATTTTCATTTTTATATATGTGTTTGAAGGTCCGTATCTGTGTGTGTGTTTATTTTTTTCTAATTTTTATTTGATTATGCATTTTTTAATTCTATATCTCCATAATCAATTCTTTTTCTATCAAGTTTTTTCTACATATCAAAGCGATCATAGCTCTCCATCTTTTTCTTGTTCCTTTTTTTGTACTTTTTTATTTGTTTTTATGTTTGCTTTTGAGCTTATTTGGTTGTTTTTGTTTAGCGGCGTATCAACATCTTCATGGGTTATTTAATGTTGAAATTTAAATATTTTGTATACATTTTTTTATTTTTTTATAGATAATAATAGTTTTCGTGATGCAAGATTTATTAATCTTACGAATTAATAGATAGGGAAGAAGAGGTGGATTCATGCGTTTCCTAATTGTATTTGCGCATAAGTGAATATAACGAACCCGACTGGAATTGGAACTGGGTACTCCGCTTAACAGTTTCTAGCCATTATCAATTGCACCTATCTCAGAATACAAGCTTAGAACAACTGGCATTCCCAAGCAGTTACCCATCTAGATATTGACTAGGTTCAACGTTGCTTAACTTTGGTGATCATACGGGAACTGGTGACTCTGAATGTCTGCATTCTTTTATTCTTTTTACGGACTTGCAATGTGTGTTTTTGTTTTTTTTTTACCTACATCTTTTGCATTTATGTCAGCTACCCAATATTGTTATTTTTATTATTGTGTCATTTTTCATTATAATTCGATTTCTGCTATGGTCGCACTACCTACCAAGTCTGCCGGAAGACCTAAAGCAGGTCGTGGCGTGTTGTTATGGCTTTCTATCTCCCCTATCATCCTTAGCGTTACATAGACAAAGTTTTCCTTAGTGTGTGGGCTGTACTTAATAAGACAATTTTTTGTATATCTCTTAAGCTGGGGTTTCCAGGGATTCTTTCAATGTGTTGTTTCGTTCCATTTTTTATCATTCCAAGTGCACCTACTATCACTGGGACGACTCTTGTTTTTAATTTCCACACTTTTTCCATTTCAATTTCCAGGCCTTTATATTTTGACAGTTTTTCGAAATTCCTTGGTTACTATGTTACAATCCGCTGGACAATTTATATCATATATAATGTCTATTATTATTATTATTATTATTATTATTATTATTATTATTATTTCCTTGGATTTCAGTTGTATACACATTTTCTTCCGGGTCCCAACCAGGCATTAACAGTAAACGGAAGAGTAAAAACGCAACAAGAGCTTTGGTAACTAGTCGGAAAGAGAATAAATTGAGCCGACGCTGCCTCACTAAAGTCACTCATGTCTAATGATATCAGCAAACGCTGTCTCGCTTTTGTCTCTCTACCCTCCATGTGCATGACAAGCAGGACATATATATATATATATATATATATATATATATATATATATTCTTTTTTTTAATTTTTGTTCTTTACACAAAATTCGTCTTCTTAATAAAAGTTCTACCCTATTTGTAGATTGGGTTCTATAGCCTTGGTCAGCAACCAGTCTACCGCAGAAAGCAATGGCAACCTACTGCGGGATAATTTTCTGCCCAGTCAGTCATGTCTCTTTCGAGACTTGATCGTCCAAGCGTGTATCACGCATGGCACTTAACTGACTGACTGACCCTGTTTGTGTTTGGTGTCTTCCTTTTTAGACACGTGTGTTATTGAGTTTCCTTTATCTTGTCGCTTGTTTTTTCTTAGCCAGCTTTCCCTGACAATCCGCTTAGGTGAAACCTTAGAAGGTTTGTTGGCTCACTAGGTATACTATATATATATATATGCAAACTTATCACTATACTAGTTTCAAAAAACCCTCCGCGTATTTATGCGGAAGGAAAAAATGGTTGTAAAAAAAGAAAGAGCTAAGCACATTAACATCACCCAAAGCGATTTGGACCGAGCCATTACGTAGCCCAAAGAAAAAACCCGAGACGAGTAATCAATAACAAAAAAAAATAACATTTTTTCCTTCCGCGTATATACGCGGAAGGTTTTTCGAAATGAATATAGTGATAAGTTTGCATTTATCTTAGCTCTAGGTAGCCCTATTGAGCACTTTTATAATCGTATAACATGGAACGAGATGATTTAGGATGTTCTCTTAAGATATATATATATATATATATATATATATATATATATATATATATATATTAAATCCCAAAAAAGGAAAGCATGTAGATAAAATCCCCAAAACCAGTTCCTATTAAGGTTAAAAATGGCTTTATGACATTTTTCACTGATCATTTTTATAAAATTGCACATTTTACATAAATGTCAGTAATATTTTCATTTATGCGTAATATAGACGGCAATTTATCTATCGCAACTTGTACTTCAAGCAAAAAGTCTTCGCAATATGTTAGCTGTAATTGTGAGTACAATCTGTTGTATTTCTTTTAGGCATGGGCTACCAGGTATTTTGATAGTTTTTGAAGATCTTCAAAGATAGATTACAGTCTTTAGGGACTGCCATGTCAATATGAAAGCACATTTTGTTTGTATGGGGTTTTATCACGATGTCTGGGTGATTAGATTTGATTGTTTTGTCTGCGTGTATTGTAAAGTCCAATGAAATTATTACTGGTCCTATCTCTGTTTTCGGGTCTGGGTGTAGAACATACTAGTTTATTTCAGTTTCCTTTCCGTAAAAAAACTCCCATATTTCACAGTGCACATATTGACCCAGTCTATCACTGTTTAATAATAATAATAATCATTCTTATTATTTATCTACGCACCATTGAATCTGATATCAATATTAAGGATCACACAAAGTCACAGCTTAAATCTTCAGCACTTTTCCCGTTAATTTCAAGAATTTAGGAGACTGGATTGTCTCAATTCGTTGTCTGATCTTCAAATTTTTTACAAGTTCTACATATTTGAATGGCATTTCCCGGTTTTACTGTGTTTATGGGCTCACTAGCAATCTCGAATTCCAGTCGGGTTTGTTGCATTCACTTACGCACAAATACCCTTGAAAAGTTATGAATCCATTTCTTCCCCAAAATACGAGGACAGACTGGTTTCCATAGACTTGGTTGGCAATCCCTCTACCGCAGATAGAAATGGCTAACTACTGCGGAAAACCATCTGCCTCGTCAGCTATAAATCGAAAGACATGATCACCCAAACCTGTATCACGTATGGCACTTAACTGACTGATCAATATCTATATCTTATAAAGTCTACATTTTTCGTGTTTCGTACTATTTTTTAAATGTTACCCTGTATTCTACTGAATGAGTCACGTTTTCATCATATCTGGGCCTTCCATGTTTAATAGAATCTATCTCATGAGATAACGTGAGTGTCCGGATCGATCAAGCGGCTATTTAGACTGCAGTGACCTATCCAGAGCGCAGTACTGGTTTGGGGTGCATGTAAGCGCTGCGCTGCTGAAATAAATCCGGCCCTACTCAGTCAAGCCGACGAGACCCAAAAGTACGCAGGTTATTACGATTGAGATAAGCTTTGCTGCAAGGGTTTGCCGTGGATTCTTGTCTGAATCATTAGAAAGTTATTTAATATATATTATCTTCCTTTTAATCTCGTAATCAGACTGGAACTTCCCATTGTTTATCTGAAGTAACGGCAATCGTAACATATGCGCGAAGGAACAAACAGAATTATCATTACATGTTTTTTATAATTTCACGCCGTTCAAGCGGAAATATGCTCAGGTGTAAGGATAAAACGAAGCTGTTATTAGCCGTTACAGACAATCGCTCCTACCCCCCACCCATTAGCATGGATCAGGCTAGTCTCCCTGAAAGCAAAACACTGCGCCTCCTCTAGTTAACTCTCACAACAGACCTCATGCGGAATGACTATATAGAATCCATAGTTAAATCTGCTGCTAGGAAGGTCAGTTCTCTATGTAGGGTCAGAAGGTTTTTTAGTCTGAAACAATCCTGCACATATATAAATCTACCATCCGCCCGTGCATTGAATACTGCTGCCATATCTGGTCGGGGGCTCCTGCTATCCACCTTGAGGTCCTTATCAAAATCCAACGAAGAATCTGTAATGTGATCGATCCTGACTTGGTAGTTTGGATACAGTCACTTTCTCATCGGCGCAATGTGGCTTTCCTGAGTCTCTTCGACAAGTACTTTCACGACTTTTGCTCAGATGAACTTAGCTTAATGGTACCCCCAATACAAGAATTTACTCGAGTCACAAGATTAGCAACTAGGTCCCATCCTTTCTCTCTCTCGCTCTCTCTCTCTCTCTCTCTCTTTCATGCTCCTTTCTCCGTTCACTCAACTCTCATCAGTATTCTCATCCGTCTCTTACCCATATCCTGACACCCCCTATAACCAGTCAGTCTTTCTCATAACTTTCCTCCTATGTAATCCACTGCAAAACAGTGGTGATAAAATACCTTGCTTGGGACGATATGATTTTTTAAAAAAGGTGGAAATGAAAAAGAAGACAGAGAACAGAAAGAATTGAGAAAAGAACAAAAAATGAACTAGATTCAAGAAGATGGCGATTGATGTTGAATTTAAATTTTTAAAGATTGTATTTATTAGGAAAGTAACCATATGGGAGTTCCACATTTGGGAAATGCGAGAAAAGAAACTGTAGAGTAAACAGTGGTGGTTGAATTTAACAATTTCGACAGTAAGAAGATTAGGATTAACTAGACACCAATTATTAGGGAAATTGACATATGGGAGTTCCACATGTGGGAAATGCGAGAAAGGTGACTGTTAGAGTAAACAGTGGTGGTTGCATTTAGTTATTTCGACAGTAAAAGCCAACAGCTTCTTTTCTCGCGCTTCCCGCCTGTGGAACTCCCTTCCACAAGTCTGCTTTCCCGACAGTAACAATCTCCAGGTATTTAAATGTAGGGTCAATAGACACCTCCTATCACACTAACTCCCAACTATTCTCACAACACTCTCATCTACCCAACCCTCATTTTCGGTATCCTTACCCGCCTATCACCCACCCTCTGTCATTTCCTATATTTAATCAGCCTTTCTCCACTCTACGTAGCCCCCTGCACAGTAGTGGCAGTGACATGCCTTGCTCGGGGTGAAACGCTTATAAAAAAAAACAAAAAAAAAACTTGTTTCCAATCTCATAGCACGCTCAAATTCACGTATTGAGGCATCAGAGGAAAAGTTCGTGAGAGAAGTTGTAATGAAAATATTTGGAGAAAGATTATTATTATTATTATGTTGTCATATTTCGATTACTGTTATAATCGCACTACCTACCAAGTCTGCGGGAAGACCTAAGGCAGGTCGTGGTGTGTTGTTATGGCTCCATTTCATGTTTTTCTATCTCCCCTAACATCCCTACCGTTACCTAGACAAAGTTCTCCTTAGTGTGTCGGCTGTACTTAACAAGACAATGTTTTGCATATCTCTTAAGCTGGGGGTTTCCAGAGATTCTTTCAATGTGTTGTTTTGTCCCATGTTTCTATGTTGCCAGTCTGTTTGCCCGAGTAAATTTATGTTCTCAAATTTTTCAATTTAATTTTCATTTTTTTTTTTTTTTCAGTGATAAGCCAGTGTACAGACGTTCAGATATATGTTAGAGGTTGAATGATCATGTTTCTTTGTGGGCATATCTATCAGCTTATCTTGATTATTCAGCCATGTCACTAATACTCTATTCTCTAATGATTTCAGATTAATTATAGATCAGGTTCGCGAGGGGCACTTCCATTAAACGTCAATGTACGTCTTCTTATTCGTGCTAACGATTCAATTAAGACTTTGTTTCCACTTTCATAAAACAAGAATGCTTTTATTCTTTCTCCTTTGCATTCTAATCTGTTGTTTCCCCAATACACTTATAAGCGAACGGCACCCACACAGTATGTTAAACTCGTACCAAGATGTTACTTCCTAGACGGTGATTGTTATTCGAGACGCATTTATAAGTAAGGCACTTACAATAAAATGTTTTACATTTTGAAACTCATTTTGAAAGTGGTTTCATTTCTTACATGTGACCAATCTTATTTTCATTTAGATAATCTCTATCAGATGCAACGTCTATTTTAATTTTTCAAGAGGAACTATTACTATCGCTACGAAGAAAGCAGCATACGTAAGATTTAACTTTTAGAAGTAGCACTAAGTAGCAATAAAACTTTGGATTAAATTTAAAGTGAGTTGGTTTTTTTAATATCTTCACCCCAAGTAAGGCAATAAAGCCAATAAGATGCAAGTGTTACTCAATGTTAGAGAATATGAGACAAAATACGATTAAGAAGAGAGGACAATAAAAAACAATTTAACAGAAGATAATTATATTTTTGAAGAGCAAAGTTGACTGGGATACAAGAAGTCAAAAGTGAATTCCACAAGTGAGGAGTGCGAGAGAAGAAACTGCTAGTATAGAACAATGTAAAATAATGAGACCTTGCTACCAGCCTAGTCAGTCAGTTAAGTGCCATACGTGATAAGCGCTTGGGTGATCATGTCTCGAAAGAGACATGACTGACTGGGCAGAAGATTATTCCGCAGTAGATTGCCATTACTTTCTGCAGTAGACTGGTTGCCAGCCAAGGCTACAGAACCCAATCTGTTTTATTATATAACACATAACTGGAGGAAAGAGGCGGATTAATACCTTTCTCAAGAGTATTTGCGTGTAAGTGAATGCAAGGAATTCGACTGGATTTCGAACTCGGCTTCCCGATTTCTCGTTTCGAGCCGATATCCACTGCACCACGACGCACCTCCGCGTCTAGTACTCCGCTTAAATTCATCAGTTCTAGATACAGATAGTAATATTTATTTTGTAAATATTAAAATGTTACACAAAGCCAAAGGTGGGGATAATGGAGAAAACTATTCCTTAGTGGAAAGTTCATCAGAACAGGTACGATGAAAGTATTTATAGAAAAAAGCAGAGCAAAGCTACGCTACGCTACGGCGAAGGGAAAGGGGCTGAAGCCGTGATGCCAGGTCAGGACTAATAACATTGCAGTTTTTTTGGATTTTATCAAGACTCTCTTAATATACAGCATGAGCACAAGACCAGATGTGGCAACAATATTGAAAGCAAGTACAAATGGTTGACTTATAAATATGTAAAAAAACATTCTGGCGAGAAAGATTGTCTAGCTCGTCACATTAAACATTTTTTTTTTTTTAGCAGCAGACCTAACAATTGATTCAATACTGTTTTCATTCATGTCAGTCAAAACGTTAGTTCAAGAAGGTTCAAGAGAAATGGCTTGCTGAATAATAATTGCGGACAACCTTCAAACATAAACAATACATGTTCAACTTCAACAGCTTCTTTTCCAGAATACCTACTCCGTGAAACAGAGTCTCGAAAGCATGCTTCCCTGATTGATATAATCTTAATCACTTTCAAATATATTGACAAACGTTATCTATCCTACATATCCTCACAATATGCACTTCTTACGCCACATCATCTACTGGCATCTACATTGAGTGCCTCTTCGGCTTTGTAAAATAATATAAAAATACTATCAAACTTACTCTAGTGCAAATAAAATGTACATTTATTTTTTTCTGTATTGTCTGTAACTTTTAATGTTGCCAGTAGAGGAAGGATAACATTATTTCTTTCCCTTACATTGACGACACCAGGTGCGAGTGTCATTCATATAACAATAATTATCTGTACGAAAGTGCCAGTGTCTTTGGGTGATACTGGGTGATTTTTCAAGATCCTTATCAAAACGGAAGATGAAAAGACCGTCTACCTGCAAGAGCAGTATTCAACAATAATACCTGAAAAATGTATTTAAAGAGGCACGTGTAAATTTTTCTAATAATAATGTAATTCTATTCTTTTCTTCGTTAGTCGGTAAGATAGCACGTGAAATACGCCCTGCCCTTGTGACAGTTAAATAATGGATAATTCCGTCTTGACTGTGGTACGTGTGTAAAGCAAAATTAAAAGCTATAGCAAAGACGCTGTTTTTATTTAAAGGAAGGAAAAGAAAAGAAAGAAAAACGAAAGGAGAAAGAAAAAAGAATGAAAAGAAAGAAAAAAGAATGAAAAGAAAGAGAAACGAGAAAAAAAGCAAAATAATAACGGCAATAACACAACCATGCGTTTAACGTCTGCTTCAGTCAAATGGAAAATATCGTTAATTTTTAATTGTAATTGTAATATAATTATATAATTGGAGTTGTAATTTTTTTTTTTTTTTGTTTAATTTTTAACATCGAATATTTAACAATGCAGTAGTGGAAATTCTAGGAGTATTTTATAGTTGTGGAACCCACGAATAATTTATTTAATCATTAATTTAAGAATTATGAGTCCTCACAAAATTTAACCATGATATTTTCCCGAGGACTAATCTTCTTTTTCTATGTGTCGTTTTCCTTCAGAACGTAGGCAATCATGGTCTTTCACATCACCCTATTTTTTATAACTCTTAACACTCCTATTTTTTATCCCACTTGACCTCAGCTCCGTCATCCATCTGCTCATGAACGTCACACGTTGCTTTGCCTTGTCTCTCCTTCCCTTTATCCGTTTCGTGAGAATCAAATTCTCGAAGCCCTTTTTCTTCATTACATATCCCGGAAACTTCAGCTGTCTTTTCCAGATGTTAAGTACCAGTTCCCTCTTAGTGTCCGTCCTCTCCAAAACCTCGTCCTTGTTCACAATATATCCTTAACATCCTTCTGTAGAACACCATTCCGGTTGCTTCAAGTCTTTTTTTCATCTTAGATAAGATTGTTCAGCATTTGCCGAAGGACAGACATTAATAATAACAATAATGTTAATAATCTTATAAGAAAATAGTAAGCAAGTGAAAATCAGTAATTGACTTCATGAACGAATATTTGGGAGAACTTCCTACATCTGAAGCAATAGCGTAGAATAGCAAGTCAGGCCTACGCTAATGAAGTTTTAAAGCGAGGGGCGACATTTTCATGACGGGCTCCGTTATTTTCACCAGGAATATTATGCCTCAAAACGATGGGAATAATTTATGTTGTAGGTTTTCTGTTGATGTAAGTTCCTTCAGCCTGTATTTTCAGAAAGGGTTTGCATATATATATATATATTGAAAGACAAAGAGAAACGAGACAGAATTAATGTGGAGAAGCTAAAAAGCAGCTGATCCTGACGAGTAAAATCTTCGGGGTGTGAAGAAAAATGGTATTCTCTAAAATCTACAAACTTAATGGACAATGCTGCCCAGGAATCGTGTTAACTCATTTCGCCAGGCACATTTGTGGTATGGAAGATATAAAGTCTTTAATTCGCCCTTCAAGTTCTTTCAAAATATTGGTTTGGTATAGTAGACTTGCTCTTTTAACCAACGCCAAAGAAAAAAGTCACAGGGTGTTAAGTCAGAAATCCTAGCTGGTAACTCGTAGGGAGAATTACTTTTCAATCACACTTTATATATATATATATATATATATATATATATATATATATATATATATATATATATTTTAATTCAGATACTTCAATCCAAGGGAAAAAAGCAGGAAGGTAAATTCCAAAATTCCAAAAACTCGATCCTAATTAATATTAAAAATTTTATTTTAATATTAAAAAATGATACAGGAAGAGAGCTCCATATATATATATATATATATATATATATATATATATATAAGAAAAAATTTAAGCAGATACGTTATTTCATGGTAAATCAGATGTATAGGCCTAATTCATGCGAACATCATCAGCTTTCGTCTTTATTGTATAGAAGATTTTACACGAATCGTGTAAAAATGTTTCTTATATTTGTTCTAAATGTATTTATATACATATATATTTAGAGCCCTCTTTCTTTGAGTTATCCTACCACTGTATGTACAGGATACGCCTTTGGATTCTTCTATATCTACACCGCATGGAGAGAAAGGGAGGGTTATACAGGGGTAGGGAGAGAGCTAGAGTCCAGTGGTTAGTAGATGAGTATTGACTTTGCATTTAAATTTCTGGAGGTTGTAGCCGTCAGGAAAGCAAGAATGCGGGAGCGAGTTCCACAGGCGGGAAGTGCGAGAGAAGAAGCTGAAGGAGTAGAATTGTCGTCTGCATTTGGCTAACCTGACTGTGAATGGGTGGGACCCAGATCAACTGAAATTATGAACTCGACTCCCCGATTTGTTTTTCTGAGTCGATATCCAATACACCACAACGCGCAACTGCAGGTTGACAACAATAATCCAGAGGCAACAATCAACGCATCATTCGGAATTCAAATGATACTTTTAGGATAAACTTATTGTAGTTTCGTGTGCTTTTTGTAAGAGTGGATTCGTGCGTTAGGTGGCGTTTATCTCATCAGAATTATTATCTCCCAAAATAAAATAAAATGCCGCACAAGATATTTAGATTTCGGCATTAAATAAGCTGTTGATATGGTTCTAACTAAAAACAACAAAAAACATTTACATTGATTGGCTCTTAAGCCTTTTATTTGGTGCTACTATATCGCGAGGTCTACCCCAATGTAGCACGAGATCTACCTCCATATAGCTTGAGGTTTATCTTCCGTTTCGACCATAGCGTGAAATATACCACAGCATCGAACAATAATATAATATCTTATGTGTATAGATATTTATTTAGATTTGAGAGAAGGTGCACGGTAGACCGCTGCACTACACCTGGGCAGACGATCACTTGAGTACGCTGTAGTCAATAGCACCCTTTTATTCTGTGAATAAGGTTGGTAACAATACAAATTGCAGAGTTGATTGTGAAATTGTTTTCTCTTAGCAGGATATCAACCGTCACGTTAGCCTCTGATAGGATCAAATTAGATTAGTAAACTTAATACTGATTAATCCTCGCTGTCTGAATTTCGCTCTCAACGATAAACAAGTACAGAAATGAACGCCGCCAGATTAGGCATCTTTCATGTTTAGAAATCTTTACATTTCATATTTATTTTACCAATGTCGATGTTTTTTATGTTTTGTTTGCTTTTTGTTTTCTTGTCTTCTAGTTAATTCAACCAAACGAAAAACATGTAATCGTGAACTAATGCAGGTTTCATGTTACTTAAGTCAAACAATATTTCTTGTTTTGTTTGTCAAAGCTGTAAAAATCAATCACAACCAAATTATTTCAAAATCCGCCACTCGCAGACAGCGTTCGATAAATTAGCGTTTCTTCTTTCACAAATTAATAATACAGCAACAATTTCTTGTTAGTGTTTAACTAATGCGTAGGCTAGACAGAATAAAACAATAATTATAATGAAAATCCAACAAACACTTTTTATTTCTTTTCCAAAACAAAAATAAAATCTATGCATCAATAAAAGGAATGTCTGACCTAGATAGTGAATATAACTCGTGACCCTACCGTTACGGTTTGAACTTTGGTCTTGAATGATCCGAACTGACTGACTGTGGCTTAAATCTTGTGGGCATGGAATCGTGACAGTTATGGATTTTCTTTGTCTGACGGAAAAACACGAAAAACCAGGAATACGATTGCGGCAACAGAGAAGGTAAGAACCCGGATCGGTCAGTTACGTGCCATACACGCTTGGGCGATCATGTCTCGAAAGAAACATGACTAACTTGGCAGGAGATTTTCTCGCAGTAGGTTGCCATTACTTTATACGGTAGAGTGGTTTACGACCATGGCTAGAGAAACTGTCCTGCTATACAACCCATAGCTGGGGGACGTAAATGAATGCAACGGATGCAGCGTAAGTAAATGCAACGAATTCAACTGGAATTCGAACGCGGCTCTCAGATTTCTTGTTCCGAACCGATATCCACTGTAACACATCCAAGAATCCGGATACTCGTCCGATTTTTTTCTCTGTTTGTGTAATCGTAGTTTCCAAAGGGAGACTGGAATAAAGTATAACAGAATCCGATGAAGATTCAAAGCAGCAATGACGTCACACCTGGAAAGAAGCTAGTATCCGTTTATTATTCTCTCTCTTTCTCACGTCCACAAGAACGCTTCCTTCAAGAAACAAAACTTACTTTGTCCTATCCCACAAAATTGTTAAATAAAAACAGAAAGAAAATTGTCTGTCAATGATTCAGTTTACTGATATATCGTTCGGATTCCTACGGAGGAATTGCAGGTCAGTCAGTCAATAAAGTGCCATACTTGATACATGTTTTGAGCGATCATGTCTCGAAAGAGACATGACTGACTGGGCAGAAGATTATCCCGCAGTGGGTTACCATTTCTTTCTGCGGTAGACTGATTGCCAGACAAGGCTCTAGAACCCAATCTGTCCTATTATTTAACCCATAACTGGAGGGAAGAGCCGGATCAATACCTTTCCCAATGGTATTTGTGCGTAAGTGAATGCAAGGAATTCAACTGGAATTCGAACTCGGCTCCCCGATTTGTCGTTCCGAGTTGATATCCATTGCACCACAACGCACAACTGCCGGTAGACAACCATAATCCATAGGCAACAATCAACGCATCATTCGAAATTCAAATGATGTCTAGTTTTAGCATAAATTTTATTGTAGTCTCCGTGTGCTTTTCCGTAAGACTGGATTCGTGCGTAAGGTGGCGTTTATCTCATCGGAATTTTAATATCACATGATTTTTCTAGTATGTGTTATTGTTCTAAAGGTTAAACAAAGATCAAATTTCAATCACTGTAGTTAATTTGTGGTCGCTATAATAATTATATTCTTCGTTCACTAATAGATTTACAGTTTAATAAGAATAAGAATAAGAATACCACGCTTTTTCGGTACGCTAAGATTTCAACACATGATTTTTTGTTCGTTTTTTTTTTTTTTTTTTTTTTTTTAGCGGCATATCAACTCCTTATGAGTCATTTAATAACGAAATTTAATTTTATTGGGAGTATTAGTAATTTACTTCAGTCAATGACTATATTGAATCCATTGCCAAATCTGCTGCTATGAAAGTCGGCTCCCTGTGCAGGGCCCGGAAATTTTTCCCACCTGAATCTATTCTGCACATATACAAATCTACCATCCACCCATGTATTGAATACTGCTGCCATATCTGGTCGGGTGCCCCTGCTGCTTCCCTTGGGCTTCTTGACAAAATACAAAGGAGGATCTGTAACGTGGTTTATACTGACTTCGCAGACCGGCTGCAGCCGCTCTCTCACCGGCGTGATGTGGCTTCCCTGTGCCTCTTCTACAAGTACTTTCATGGCTTCTACTCCGATGAGCTTAGATCACTGGTGCCGCCTAAGCACGAATTTACACGAGATACTAGATTAGCAACTAGGTCCCACCCTTTTACAGTTAAACAAATAAGATGTAACCGTAAATTCTACTACAATAGCTTCTTTTCTCGCGCTTCCCGCCTGTGGAACTCCCTTCCACAAGTCTGCTTTCCTGACAGTTACAATCTCCAGGTGTTTAAATGTAGGGTCAATAGACACCTCCTATCACACTAACTCCCAACTATTCTCAGAACACTCTCATCTACCCAACCCTCATTCTCAGTATCCTTACCAGCCTATCACCCACCCTCTGACATTTCCTATATTTAATCATCCTTTCTCCACTCTACGTAGCCCCCTGCGCAGTAGTGGCAGTGACATGCCTTGCTCGGGGTGAAACGCTTATAAAAAAATAAAAAATAAAAAAAAGTATTTCGGGTATTTTTTGTATTTTTTTATTTTTTTCAAAAATGCATTGCTAATAAATATAATCTTCTTTAATGTATTTTAATAATTTTTTTTACTATAAAAGTGTATTTTCATATTTAAATAGTTCAACACAAAGGGTGAATACTGGAATAATCATAACACTTCTCGAGTAAAAGGCTGTTATTTTAAAATAAATTAACCAACTACTTTCATCGCTTTATCAAATGCTTATTCTCTTATTCTAGCGTGTCCCTTCAGGACGTAGCGATCATGGCTTTCCAAAATTTAATGTCAGTTGTATTCGCTAAAAAATTTTTAATTTTTGTTATCTCTCCTAATTTTGCTCTGCCATCCATTTCGTCAGGCCCGTTAGATTTTTACCCAAAACACACACACACACGCACACACATACAAACATACATACACACATGTGTATGTATGTGTTTGCGATTTCCATGATTTAAAATCCTATGATACCACACGGCCGTAATATAGATAAAACTTTTTTTTTAAATCATTTCACCCCAAGCAAGGCATTCCACTGCCACTATAGCGCAGGGGGTTACATAAGGGAAGGTGCTGAGAAAGAGATTAAATATAGGAAATGTCAAAAGGAGGGTGATAGGCGAGTAAGAAGGTACATAGGAAGAGTGTTTGAGAGAATGGGTGCAAGTTAGTGTGTTAGGAGGTGTCTATAGACCTTACATTTAAACTCCTGGAGATTGTAGCTGTCGGGGAAGCAAGTATGTGGAAGGGTATTCCACAGGCGGGAAGTGCAAGAAAAGAAGCTGTTGGAGTAGAAATTACGTTTACAGTTTATCAGTTTCACTGTAAAAGGGTGGGACCTAGTTGCTAATCTAGTATCTCGTGCAAATTCGTACCTAGGAGACACCAGTGATCTAAGTTCATCGGAGCAGAAGCTGTGAAAGTATTTATAGAAGAGGAACAGGGAAGCCATGTCACGCCGGTGAGAGAGAGACTGCAGGCAGTAAGCCAAGTCGGTATCGATCACATTACAGATTCTCCGTTGTATTTTGTCAAGAACCCCGAGGAGAATAGCAGGGGCACCCGACCAGATGTGGCAGCAGCATTCAATACACGGGCGGTTGGTAGATTTATATATGTGCAGGATAGATTCAGACGGAAAGAATTTCCGGGCCTGCACAGAAAGCCGACTTTCATAGTAGGGGATTTAGCAATGGATTCGATATAGTTATTCCACTTGAGGTCCTCTGAGAGTGTGAGGCCAAGGAGGCGTAGTGTTTACTCTCTGGGAGGCAAGCCATGCAACACAAAGACGGACAGAAACTCATCATGCCTGAACACTGATAATCTCGGATAATAAATTTGATTTATGATACTTACTTATCGTCAGAGATACGAAGACATTTTCTTCACACACAGTTTTTGACTTTCATTTTAAACTGCGGAAGAAGCCAAAGAGAGCATACGCTTCTCCGGCGAAACGCGTCTTTAATAACATTTTCCCAATTTTGTCTCATCGTCTTCAAACTGTTTCTGATAACGTCAAATATTTTTATCCGTTAGCAGTTAGGTTCTTCAAGTAATGCTGATGAGGAATTGTTGGATACGATACTCTGTTCATTTCAACTTAACACATCACTCAAGAAATACCGGGCCAAAATTAATAAAACAACTACTTTTGGACAAAAAGGCTTCAAAATACGCCTCAGTTTCTGATATCACTTCTTCATTGGAGCCAAATCTCTTTCCCTGGAGCATTCCTTTGAGGTCTGAAAACAGCCTGTAGTTGCTGGGGACCAGATTTGGAGAATAGGGTGGACGTTAAAGCAATTCGAAGTGCAATTCATGTAATTTTGCCATCGTTGCGATCGACTTCTTACACGGTGCGTTGTCTTCGTGAAAGATTACTTTTATACTTCTTAATTTGTGGCCATTTTTTGGCGACTTCTTCCTTCAAACGCATCAATAATGCTGTAAAATATTCGCTATTGATGGGTCTTTCTTTCTCAAGGTAATCGATGAAAAGATACCTTGCGCATCCCGAAATACAAAGGTCAAATCCTTGTCTGCTGATGTTTGCTTTGGACGATTTTAACCTGCTGCTGTCAACTCAACTGATAACCGATTTGACTCCGGAGTAATGTGATGGATCCATGTTTTATCCATTGTCATATATTTACCAAAAAAACTCCTTATTGCGTTGAAACAACGCTCTGAAACGTCGACGCGTTCTTGCATTTGATCGACTCTTAGCAAACGCGGCACCAATTTTGAAAACAGCTTTCTCATTGACAAATGTTCATGCAAAATGGTGATTACACTGCCTATGTTCAACTCCTCCGCTATCTTGCGCAACTTTAATTTACGATCGGCAAAAACGAGTTTGTGCATTTTTAGGTGGGTGCTTTCCGGGACATCTGCCGATTTGGGGCGACCTGAGTGTTCAGCATCATTTGTGACTGTACGACCGCATTTAAATTCAACATATCACCTCTTAACTTTGTTTACGACGGAACAGAGTCCGAATAACAATTGCTTTCCTTGAACAATATTTTTTTCCATCAGAAAGCAATGTTTTATCAACACACGAAATTCCAATTTTTTCATTGTTTTGAAAATTTGCAACAGTAGCTTCACTGTAATTTGAAAACTAATAATCCGATTGGGCCCAAATTTTGTCACGTGCTATTTGAAGGTTAATACTTCATAAAAATGATATGGATTATTTTATTAGTGGCGCCATCTACATGTCAAACCCGGTACTTATTGAGTGATGCGTTGCAACAAATCATTTCTTCTTCATTATGTGCTGTGTCCTTTCGGGGCATTACGCGATCGTAAACTTCCACTTAACCCTATCTCTTTTCGCTCCTAACACTTTTTCTCTTGGTATCGCTCTCAAACCCTGCTCAGCCATCCACTTGCTCAAGCCCATCATATGTGTCTCGCGTTGTTTTCCCCTATATCTCTTTCCCTATATTCGTTCCGTGAGCATTAGATTCTTTAAGTTCTATTTCCCCGTTATGTGTCCCAAAAAATTCAGCTGTTTCTTTTTTATATCAAGCACAAGTTTATTTTTCTTTACTTCCTCTCCAAAACCTTGTCTTTGCTCACATGTTCGGTCCATGTTATCCTCAGCATCCTTCTGTAGTACCACATTTCTGTTGCTTCGAGTATTTATTTAATCAGTACGGTTAGACATCCGACTGCTTTTAACCCAAAATTTAAACCCGACCGAATTGGCGCCAGTCGGCAGTTCTACCTCTGAGCTATGGGTGCTCGGTAAAAGGAGGCAGACTTTTAGCGTATGATGTATCATACACCAGTGGCCAAAGTGCTCTTATTCATTACTGAATGAGCGATGCGTAGATGCTAGAGTTGCTACTGTTATTTCAAAGTCTATCATTCTTCCAGAGTGCTCAATCAGGGTGTGAGAGATGACATTATTATCCATTTGGCCAACAGTCCCTCTCTAATACATGTTTTATTGAAAATGACAAACAATGTATTTCTCGTTTTTTTATTGTATTTTTCTTTATGCAATTAAAGATATTTCTATTTTAACTAAACGTGTATACAAATTGGTCAAATGATTGCTCGTTCCGATTTGACTAATCTAGTAGCCATGAAACGAATAATCATTTGCATAATTTCTATTCCCACCAATCCAAAAAAGAAATCTATTATCCGCACATAAAAAATGCAATAAAAAATACAACATTAATACGTTGTCAATCATTTTTACTCATTTATAAATACGATTTCCATCTTTTTTTTCTTTTACGTTTGTACATTTGAATGAAATTGTTCGGAGGGATTATGATTATATCAGCCATATTGACTGCCATGTTGAAAGAAGCCTACACACACTGAATGGCTATTAAATCTGATTAGATTATGACTAACTTGAATATTATTCGGAAATCTTATAAAACATGGTCTATAAAAATCAGCCACTCTATTCATCTTCATGGAATCATTTTAAAAACCGTTACCAGTTCCGTTTTTAACATAAAAATAAGTTTGTACAGTATTTAAATTATTCGGACTACTTTCCTATTCTTTGTTGCTATTTGTACGACGTTTCAGCCGTTGTACGCTCCGACCTTCTTCAGGAGCTAGGAATTTCGAACTGAACCCTTTATTACAATTACTGGGGTATATTATTCTTATTCATTTTACTGGGTGGTCGGGAAGAGCCAGTTTGAATTAGACAATTATTTCAGCCACCAGGTAGATGTCACAATCAGTTGAAGAGGAAGATAAGATGAGTTATTACTTTGGCAATTAAAATGCCACCGTTCCCGGCGCTTCCAACCTTATCTTCAATAAGAAAAACACAGCAATGAGTTTTAATCTTCCTCTTGTGGTGCATTGGATATCGGCTCGAAACGAGAAATCGGGAAGCCGAGTTCGAATTCCAGATGAATTCATCGCATTCACTTACGCGCAAATACCCTTGGGAAAGGTATTAATCCGTCTATTCCTTCCAGTTATGGGTTAAATAACAGGACAGATTGGGTTCTATAGCCTTGGCTGGCAACCAGTCTACCGCAGAAAGCAATGGAAACCTACTGCGAGATAATCTTCTGCCCAGTCAGTCATGTCTCTTTCGAAACATGATCGCCTAAGCGTGTATTACGTATGGCACTTAACTGACCCGATGGCTGAAATAGTTGTCTAATTCAAACTGGCTGTTCGCGACCACCCAGTAAAATGAATGAGAATGATATACCTCAGTGATTGTAATAAAGGGGTCTTTTCAAAATTCCTACCACCTGAAGAAGGCCGGGGCGTACAACGACCGAAACGTCGTACAAATGGCAACAAAGATGAGGACAATACTCCGAATAATGTAAATACTGTAAATACTACCTCATCTCAGTAATATCGACAAATACTAAATAGTTTTGTATTCACTACTTTTTTTCTATTACTCAATTTTGCATTAAATTCCATGGCCTACAAGTATTAATACTTTGCTACTTCGTCAGTAATGCTTGACTAATGGCAATCTTGTGATTCTGATATGTTCCGGAAAGGGATATATTTATCATTCGAGGAATCTAAACGGTTTAAGCAAATATAACCGAGTAGAACAATCTAGTACATAGACGTAATGGACGGTACTTGTCATATGTAGTATCCTGAGACGTAGGCGTAGGCAATAGACGTAGACCAATAATCGTAGCCCAGTAGACCTCTAGCAGTAGACCTATGGACGTAGACCTCCAGGAGTAGACCTCTAGTCGTAGACCAGTAGACCTCTAGCAGTAGACCTATGAACGTAGACATCTAGGAGTAGACCTGTAGACCTCTAGTCGAAGGTCTGTAGCAGTAGACCTCCCTGTATTTTCGCCCTCGTCTGTATTTATGGCTGACACCAGCCAATCACATTACTGTGAGGGGGAACCAAGGCGTATGCATATTCATTACATATTCATTACATCAGATTCTAATTTTCTTCTTAATTTTTCTATGCATAATCTAGAGAGAGACTGCTAAATATTGTAAAAATAATTGACCTTTCTGTGTTCACTAAATAATTTCTCGTTCAAATATTCTACCCTCATAAATTCCAAGCAAATGTATTGTGTAAATATTGTATCGACATTCTATTGCTCAACGCCTACCACCACTGAGAAACTGGAGCAGATAGGAAAAATGTTATGTTGTATATTAAATAAATGCCAAGTCTATAGATACAAATATATATATATATATATATATATATATATATATATATATATATACTGTTAAATAAAGGAGACAATGAATGTCTATTATGTTTAATCATGAGACGTTCTAAACGTCGTATTTTGGCTTTAATTTCAGTTGAAAATAAAGACAAAAATTCTCCAAAATTCGGATAATTTTTTATTAATTTGGTTCTAAGCTTTCGGCTCACTTGAGCCATATTCAGAGAGGTTATTAAGACGGTAACAAAATAACCTCCACCATCACCGACGATTTTATTTTCTGTTGACATAAAACTCCGCTAGGCAATGACAATAGTCACAAAAATTATAACCGCAGTTCGCAAATTTGCAATGCGGTTCTATGACGTCAACAAAAAATAAAATTGTCGGTGATGTTAGATGTTATTTTGTTACCGTTTTAATAACCTCTTTGAAGATAGCTCAAGTGAGCCGAAAGCTTAGAACCAAATTAATAAAAAAAATTATCCGAATGTTAGAGAATTTTTGTCTTTATTTTCAACTGAAATTAAAGCCAAAATACGACGTTTAGAACGGCTCATGATTGAACATAATAGACATTCATTGTCTCTTATATTTAACAGCATATGTTTAGAAAATTACTTGCTGCCTCGATACACTAAATATATATATATATATATATATATATATATATGTGTGTGTGTGTGTGTGTGTGTGTGTGTGTGTGTGTGTGTGTGTGTACAAAATAAGATGAATAGACATGTGAACATAGCTTGAATTAGTTTTATTCGTTGGACATATGTATGGATTACAAAATTTCATTTGATTAAGTGCACCTGAAAATAAGGCATACGTGCGTAAAACACAATAGTTGAAAGACGACTTGCTATGAATTATTACTTTTAATGTCAGTGGTAAACAGAAGTTACTTTGAGATATTTAGAATGTTGAGTACGTCATCAAAATACCGTCTTATTCTAGGTTAGCATATTTTCTTCTCTATTGTTTGGCAACAGTTTTACATTTAGATAATAGCCAAACTGGTTCTTTTTATTCTCATTCTTATGGCTATTTTTTTTTTTTTTTGAGTATTCTGTGTTTACAATGCACCGTCATATTATTGAGATATATACGGAATACAGTCTAGGTCAAAAGACTTTGACTTAGTTCATAAATCAATTCCGTGAGTGTCGTCCATCTTATAAGCATTTGGAGGGAGACGAATAAAACATATTTTGCAATATCTATATATATATATATATATATATGTGGGGGGGGTTCTGTATATATATATATATATATATATATATATATATATATATATATGCGCGTGTGTGTGTCTATCTATATTTCAATCTATCTGTCTAACTTTGTACATATATCAATAATTCTCTATCTATTTATCTATGTTTATTTCTATCTGTCTACTGATCTCTCTCTCTCTCTCTCTATATATATATATATATATATATATATACTAGCAGTATAGCCCGGCGTTGCTCGGGTGTAATGACAGCTTTAAAACTAATCCATGGTCCTGGAGCTCAGACCCAGCCTAAAGAATATTTGTGTGAAGTTTGGTGAGAATCGGATAAAAATTGTGGATTTTTATAAAGGACATACAGACAGATAAACAGACACACACAAACATCTTGCCTTTTATATATATATTATCGATTTTCTGCACTATTGTAAGAACTGCCAGTTCAGTGCCATATGTGATACACGCTTTCAGCGATCAAGGCTATAGAACCCAATCTCTCTTGTTATTTGACTCATAGCTAGAGTAGGGCAAAGATGTATAATATTATTAAGTAGTAATTAGAATGGGATCAGTTTATTACTTCATAACAATATAAAACTGATCCCCCACTTTATGACCAGTAGAAGCATTAATCATGTTTCCAACTATTATATTCAGTTAGTTAAGTGCCATACGTGATACACATGTCCAAAGAGACATGACTGACTGGGCAGAAGATTATCCCGCAGTGGATTGCCATTGCTTTCTGCGGTAGACTGGTTGCAACCAAGGCTATAGAAACCAATCTGTCCTATTATTTAACCCATAACTGGAGGGAAGAGACAGATTAATACCTTTCCCAAGGGTATTTGTGCGTAAGCGAATGCAAGGAATTCAACTGGAATTCGAACTCGGCACCCCGATTTGGTGGTCCGAGCCGATATCCACTGAACCACAACGCACACCTAAGTAAAATAGACGTTCTAAAATGGCCACGTCAATATGCAAATGTCAATCGAACTGAAAATCTTTGGAGTGAGCTGAAATTGAGGATTTAAAGAATAAAACCACGAAACCCGCAGGAACTAAATGAATTTTGTCGTGAAGAATGGAAAAATATTAGCCAAAACAATGCAAGGATTTTGTAAGAGACTACTCTATAATTAGCAATACCATTTACGCTGTGAACTATTAATTGATGAATTAATAAATGTATTGTAAACGTTTGCGTTATTAAATATTGGTTTTTCTTCATGAAGTATTTCTCTTGATTATTTTTAAAAATGTTATTATTTGACTTAAGACTCCAGCATTTATTAGCAATAAATGTTTCATTAATCTGTGTTAGAAATACCTAAAAAAAACATTATTTGTACCGTGTTGCAAACTTTATCGTGGCACTGTGTATTGCAGTTGTAAAACTTATCGGAAATTCAACACGCATTAGGTTGTTTTCAGAAAACTTTTCTTTTTAATTTTTATTATTACGAATTGGGAAAAGAACAACATTATTATTACGTAGACATCTACGGTGAAATGGAAGTGTCAGACGTAATATTTGTAAATAAAAAAAAATAAAAACATAACTCTTTAAGAAATCAGTGACGTATTTGTCACCGTAATTATATTATGAACAGAAATTTCCCTTCTAAAATATTTCTTTAAATCAATATTTTTAATTCTGACAAATGCCGTGGTTTGAGGAAGGTCTGATGAATGCAAATTTACAAAAAATATTGCGTCTATGTTTATGTGTCATTGTTGTTGTTGTTGTTGTTGTTTTGTGATTTTTAGGTGCGGACCAGTTAATGCCTATTATCTTTTCATTTACTTTACTGCATTTCCCTGTAGACATTTTCTGTGTTAACGCACTTCATGACATAAGCGATCACGGGCCTCCACAGATTCTTTTATTTTATTATTTACGGATTGCCATGAACCTTTCAGAAAGATCGTAAAGTCGTTTACTAATGCCTTTTCCATGGCTTTCAGTTCACATAATTACTTCTCTTAGACTAGAAAGCCCAATATACTCCGCTGGGAGAAGAAGAAATGGATTCATACATCTCCCAAGTGCGTTAGTGCAAAACTAAACGAAAAAGATTAAAAACCGATTTCCAAAGTTGATACTCCCTACGTACCTGCATATTCTCGTCATAGAATGAATTTTTAACTTGCTAAATTATTTCTATGAAATAGATTTTAAAATTTTTTATGGACTATATAATATTTTAGTGTTATTTAATAAATTTTTTTCTGAGAGAAATTTGTGATAAATTTATCCACATAGGCGAAAAGTGTACTAAATTTTGACAAGTCAACCAACGAGAGAGTGTGGTAGACGTGTGGCGTGGCGATGTAATGATTTAATGTTGTTTCGTGAGTGTTATTGTTCAAGAGACAATCTCCCAAATGACATGAGAATTCATAAACAATATTATTTTTCAATAGGATGTATTTTTGAAGTGCTGAATTATTCTAAGAATTATAGATAGATAGATAGATAGATAGATAGATATGTTTTGTTAAAAATGACCGAAAAGAAAAATTTTATTAGTTCAATTCAACAGAATACTTTTATAGCTCCACGGTTTTCAAGGGGGATTAATAGGGTGAATTATTAGTACATCCTCCCCAAAGTATTTCTTCCCTCATAAGGGAGAAAATCCTTTAAATATCTGGAGCTCTTTATAACGTCAATCTCGACGGTGAGTAAACAGTATTTATGTTCATAATTTAGACTAAAAAACACCGTGAAATTTCCATAGATACAGCTAGATATCATTATTTCTATTATTAGAATTTTTGTTGTTGTTATTGTTGTTGTTAAGGAGATTATTATCAATGCAAGATAGGGCTTCCCTGTGTCTTTTCTACAAATATTTTCACGGCTTCTGCTCCGACGAGCTTCATTTCCTGGTATCTCGCCAGCAGGAATTTATTCATGCTACTAGATTGGAAATTAGGTCCCACTTTTTAGCATCAAAATAAGCAACTGCAAACTTCTACTTCTACTAGTTTATTTTCTCGCACTTCCGGCCTGTGGAACTTCCTTCCGTTTACTTGCTTCCCTGATAGCTACAATCTTCAAAAGTTTAAGTGCAACGTCAATTGCCATCTTCTATCTCCTTGACGCCCATCTTTCTCTTGTTCTTTCTTTGACATCTGTACCTTTCTTTCTCTCCCCTACTCTCACTGTAAAACCTGCGCACAAGTGGCATAATTGCCTTACTTGGAGTGAAACGACTATAAAAAATAAATAAACAATGTACATCTTAACTATCAATGAACATTAAATTTCCGTAAATATAATGCATATATTTATTACCGTGTCTTGCACGAGATCTCGGGTAAATAATTATTGTACTAAAAAGAAACTAACTAATGCCTTTATCCACTGGACCATCTGTCCTTGAGGATATAGGTGTTGGTTAGTTCCAGTGACTTGACACAAAGGGTTGTGATTTCTGTACCTGGTTACTGCGGCGGTGATCAAATAACTTAGAAAGTTGAGTTAAAGGAAGATAACTATATGGCATCTGGAAGAACATGGCTCATGGAATATCAAAATTAGAAGCAGCTGAAGACGGCTGGAGCGTAAAACGTTCGAAACATCGTAAACATGATAATAAAGATGAAAACAACAGTTTGAATAGTCAGTTAAGTGCCATACGTGATACACGCTTGGATGATCATGTTTCGAAAGAGACATGACTCACTAGGCAGATGATTATTTCGCAGTAGGTTGCCATTACTTTCTGTGGTATACTGATTGGAAGCCAAGGCTATAGAACCCAATCTGTCCTGTTATTTAACCCATAACTGGAGGAAGAAACGGATTAATACCTTTCCCAAGGGTATTTGCGTGTAAGTGACTGCAAAGAATTCAACTGGAATTCGAAGTCGGCTCCCCGATTTGTCGTTCCGAGTCGATATCCACTGCACAACATCTTTGAACAGTGGAAATAATGTAAATACTATCTTATCTCAAAAGTATATACAAATATTTCTAAAAACTGTCAAATCTAAACTTATTTATAAATGAAACTTTGTCTGTGTGTGTGTGTGTGTGTGTGTGTGTGTGTGTGTGTCCGTTACCTATAGACTCCGAAACGGCTGAATCGATTTTCTTGAAAATTTACACAGTTGTACTATAAGCGTCTGCGAGTGTTCTTAGCTAGGTTTTGTGTCGAGGTACCCCCGATAAACATCGAAAATCGATAATCGAAAAAATCGCGTTATAGAAGGAGTGGTCCGATTTTAATCCAATTTGATACACTCATAGACAAAGACATAAGAAACAATATTCAAAAGTTTCAAGGTTGCAGTTCTTACAATAGTACAGAAAATTGATAATATATATATATATATATATATATATATATATATATATATATATAAAAGGCAAGGTGTTTGTGTGAGTCTGTTCATCTGTCTGTATGTCCTTTATACAAATCCACAATTTTTATCCGATTCTCACCAAACTTCACACAAATATTCTTTAGGCTGAGTCTGAGCTCCAGGACCATGGATTAGTTTTAAAGCTTTCATTACACCCGAGCAACGCCGGGTTATACTGCTAGTTGCTTTTAAATCGAAGTAACAAAAATATGAAAACTTAAAAGTACTATTCTCCCTGTTGTGATAGACGGATATGGGTATGATAAAGATGAGACCGAAAATCATGTGAGTTAAATTCTTGGATGCATCTGCATCTCAGAACTATAAAAGAATACTTTCTGCAGAATTGCACATTTTCTTTTATGTGCCCTGTCCTTACAGGACGTAGGAGATCATAGCTTTCCACATCTCCCTATCCCTGGGCGCTCTTAGCACGCTTTCTACTGTTGCACCACGCAACCCTCGTTCCGTCATCGACCTCATCAGGTCCTTCAAATATGTTATCCGTTGCTTTCCCCTGTCTCTTTTTCCCTCTACCTGGCCTGTTAGTATCAGATTTTCCAAGCCGTTCTTCCTCATTGCATGTCCCAGGAACTTCAGCTGTCTCTTCCTGATGCTCAATATTAATTTCCTTTCCGTTTCCATCATTTACAAAACCTCATCATTGCTTACATGCTCGATCCATGATATTCGCAACACCCTTCTGTAGAATCACATTTCAGTTGCTTCAAGTTTTTCCTTCATCTTTGATGATATTGTCCAGCGTTCACTGCCATATTGAAGAACTAACAACACAAAGCAATCCAGTACTCTCTTCTTTGTTTCTAACGAAGTTGTCCAGTTTTTTAATACTTTACTCAACTTCTGGAATGCTTCCTTCGCCATGTTTATTCGCCTTCGGATCTCTGTGTCGCACTTTCCGTCTTCTGTTAGAATACTTCCCAGGTATTTAAATTTTTGTACCTGCTTGATTTTAGTATGCCCCACCTCTGCTTGGCATTTTAGGCTGCCCTTTTTGCTGATGACCATGCATTTGGTTTTCTTGCAGTTTATTTGTAGTCTTTTCTTGCCACTCTCTTCAGCTACCTTCTGTAGAAGGTCTTGTAGTTTTCTTTCTTTGTGTCTTCTATCAGCACTGCATCATCTGCGTACCTTACGTTGTTTAAATTGTGGCCTTGCACATACCATTCATCTCACCGAAACGCCCCAAATCTGCGTAGATAAGTCTCCTACAATATATCTTTTACTCATACACCCACTAAAGGAAATTTGGTCACTAGGCATTTAAAATTACTCTTTGGCAATGATAACACACGCAAGAATAATAATCTAATTATTCTGATATATAGAAATTTATATCCTTCCCCCAGACATTGGTATAAAAATCTCTCCTGCAAAATCATTTCCGCGCCAATTATTTACCCGTCTTCCAGGAATTTTTTCTGTATATTTATCAAAGTGTAGTCAGACGAAACTGTTAATTCTTTCTGGGAAATCGAATGTCCTATATTATTAATTAAAAGTAACATTTGGTGAAAAGTAAAGTAAAAAAAAAAGAGAAAACTTTTTGAATGTTCAACGCTAATGAACGAACGGCAAATAAACGAGAGGAACTTTTGTTTTATTCTTTTCGTGAAATTGTTATCAAGAACGTCGAAGAAAACATCTCAAAGAAGTAAAAATAGAAAATCAAGGCACACGGTAATTTGTATTATCAAAAAAATGTTAAAAACTCTCTCTCTCTCTCTCTCTCTATATATATATATATATATGTGTGTGTGTGTGTGTGTGTGTGTGTATGCGTGTGTGTATGTGTGCGTATGTGTGCGCGCGTACGTGTGTGTGTGTGTGTGTCAGGAGTTGCAAAACTTGCTTAATATAAAAAGCCAAATTCGCTAAGGTTCAGATGTTGGCGAGCCTAAAGACATGAAGAAAATTTACACATACGTTTTTGTTACACACACATTCACATACAAGCACACACATTCACGCATATATATATATATATATATATATCTTTAAAAAGAACAGACGTCATATTATTTAAACCCGAGGAACCTTTCGGCCAACTCTTATCAAGGGTTCCCGTTGGCTTTAATTTTAAGGGAATTAAGGAAAATATATATAATATATATATATATATATATATATATATATATGAGATGGAAAGGTTTATAATATATATATATTTTTTAATCATCTTTTTTTCTTCATAAGCCATTGAAATTATGAAATCTCAAAACAGCCCATCTTTTGGTATGGCACAAAAAATTACTGAAGAAAAAATTTTTTTTAGAAATTGCTAAAAGTCTCAAATATTCTTTAAAAAAAGTCAAATTTTTCAGATTTTTGAAGATAACATTTACGCCTCACAAATTAGAGAGGTTTGAGTGGTATACAAGTCCATAGTTTCTTTCACTTTTTTAATTTTTCCTTATTCTCCACCAATTTCATTTCAGTCTTTTCATAGTAATAACAATAATAATAATAATGAAAATAATAATAATAATAATAATAATGGCATTGTCTTTTCCTTCTTTAAGAATCAATCAATCAATAAATCATCAGATTGTAGGGATTTTGTCAAAATTGTTCAACCTAAGTTTATATGTCCCTCAACTGATAACCTGATTAGGTTTTGTTTTTTCTGTTTTTTTTTTATTTTGTTTTTAGATTTTGAAATTTTTTCAAGTCAAATAGAAAAAAAAAAGATATATATATATATATATATATATATATATATATACTGATGAGCTGTGATACAGCGAAAAAGGCTTGTATATTGATGACTAATATATATATATATATATGTGTGTGTGTGTGTGTGTGTGTGTGTCAGATTAAATAAATTGCAGACATTGTGTCTGCTTCGTTTTAATAAAATCCGTTCATACTCACGTATAATCTTTCGCGTATTATAATTGAAAGATGCCACTAATGAGCTTCAACGTTGACAATCCTACAAACAAAAGCAAACTACAGATTCTCGTGGCAATATTCTTAAAAATATCTTAAACCGTCACTTAATAGAATCAGCTATGTATACTGTAATAATGTTCTAACATGTTTGTAAAAAGAATATTTTTTCATGCTTTAACACGTGCATGACTAAAACATCACAACATATAAAAAAAATTCATTTTGGATAAATTTCGCGTTCTAATGAATGCTAAGCAATTTGTCAACCGTTATATTTGAAGCAGAAAAAATTACTTTTTTTTTTCAACACAGTTTTTATGGTTATTTTTGTTAGCATAACTCACACCCCTGAAGATGAACTCGGAAGGTGATTCAAAGTCATTGGGTACATTGAGAAATGAATAATAATAACATCTGTCAACGTTACAGCTCATATCTGACATCTTTCAGTTATAATACGCGAAAGATTATCCGTGAGTATGAACAGATTGTATTAAAAATAAGCAGATACAATGTTTGCAATTTATTTAATCTGACACGTCTAAAAGAAAATTTGCTGCCTAAATACATATATATATATATATATATATATATATATATATATATATGTGTGTGTGTGTATTTAGGCAGCAAATTTTCTTTTAGACGTGTCAGATTAATAAATATATAGGCAGCAAATATATGTATTTAGGCATATATATATATATATATATATATATATATGATCAAAATGTTTTCTAAATATTGACTGATCATTGTGTTAACTATATTGAGAGTATTGAATTTGTAAATTAAGTGTCATATATGATACATGGTTGTCTTGATTTACTCGTTAGAAGATTTTACCGCATTTGGTTGCTATTTTTGTCTGTCGTAGATGGATTCATAAATTTCCCAAGAGTATTTGCGCGTAAGTGAATGCAGCGAATTTAACTAGGATTTGAATTCTGATCCAATACCCATTACACCACAAAGAACATCCAATATTTGATGCAGAACTTATTACAAAAATGGTCGAATTTGCATTCCACTAACATAAAATTATATATTTCCGCAAAAATAATTTAAGTTATAAAAATCTGTTGGATTAATAAATAAAAAGTCTATCGTTTTCTTCACAAATTCTTTTGTTTACGTTAGGATACGAAACTAACCAGATGCGTACTGTTTCAAGAGTCACAGAAAAATAAGACGAAAAGGTTATTAAAAGCAGAATCCGCCAATCCTAAAAGTATCTTAGATTTATCATTTATCATTAAAAAAAAATCAAAACGTCTAATCTAAGTTTTGGAAATAATTAATCACCTCAAAATGTGATACCGTGTAAAAATATAATTTTTTATAAATTCTCACACCTTTTTAGAGATTGTATCACCAACACTAACAATCAATTAGAACCTAAAATTTTCACATTGGCCACATTAACACTACACACTCTCGTAAGTTAACTTGTTAACTGTCAAAATTTGATGCAATCTGCGCACTTATAGATCAACTTATAACAAATATGCAAAATAACATTAACATTAGAAAAATGTTAGCAAAAACATTTTATATAGGACAGATTTCAAGGAAAGGCTGCAAATTCGAAAGACTGTTGTAATAAAGGAGAAGCTAATACTAAATATAATATCTTTCTCCATAACGGACCCTATACTTAGGTGTGTTTAAAATATATAAAAATAACATTTAGTACCATTTAAATGACTCACTTTCAGTGATTTGAAATTGGTTTTAGCAAACGGGAGAACGCTAGAATTAAACTAAAGCAGTTACATCAACACAATTCTTGAAGACGCATGTATCAACTTTTAAAAATACCCGATGAAATACAACCGAAATTAAATATGAACCCTGGTAAACAAATATAATGACAACTTAAAACAGCTAATTATGAAATCTGAAAAGTTTAACTGAAAAACTGATAGACAGAACTTGTCAATATTACTTAACAGAACATATTTGAAACGCTAAGGTTCAGATGTTTGCGAGCCTTAAGACATGAACAAAATTTACACATATGTTTTTGTTACACACACGCACACACACACACATACAAACACACACACTCCATTGTCTCTTATATTTAGCAGTATATATATATATATATATATATATATATATATATAAACACATATTGCTAAATATAAGAGACAATGAATGTCTGTTATGTTTCATCATGAACCATTCTAAACATCGTATTTTGGCTTTAATTTAAACTTAGAACCAACTTAATAAAAATTATCCAAATGTTGGATAATTTTTGTGTTTATTTTCACTGGGAATTAAAGCCAAAATACGATGTTTAGAACAGACATACGTTTAGAAAATTATCTGTTTCCATCGATACACTACCTATATATATATATATATAATCATATCACCCCAAGCAAGGCAGTAGTCTACTGCCACTGATGCGCAGGGGGGTTATACTGAAGAAAAGTTATGAGAAAGAGTGACAGGTTACAGGGCGTGTCAGGAAGTGAGTAAGAGAAGTGTTAAGTTACTGAGAGTGGAGTGGACGGAGAAAGGAGCATGAGAGAGTGGATGCAAGTTAGCAAGATAGGAGATGACTATTGACTTTACACTTAGACATCTGGAGATTGTAGCTGTCGGGGAAGCAAGTAAACGGAAGGGAATTCCACAGGCGGGAAGTGCAAGAAAATAAGCTGATGGAGTAGAATTTGCGTTGACATTTTATTGGTTTCACAGAAAGTACCTGAGAGGTAAGTTCATCGGAACAGAAGCCGTGAAAGTACTTGCAGAAGAGACACGGAGAAGCCACATTGCACCGGTGGGTAAGTGACTGTATCTGAGCTGCCATGTCGGGATCGATCACATTACCTTTCTCGGTTGGATTTTGTCTAGGACCCCTATGTGGATAGCAGGGGTACCCGACCAGATATGGCAGCAGTATTCAATGCAAGGGCGGATGTATATATATATATATATATATGTGTGTGTGTGTGTGTGTGTGTGTGTGTGTGTGTGTGTGTGTGTAAATATTTCGGGAATTTGTCTATGTATATATAATCATCCACAAACAGTCCTGTTTTGCTGTATTACTGCACATCATTATGTTTAGGTATCCGATTGGTTCCAGCCAAAATTAAAACTCGACCGAAATGACATAGGTCAGAGATTCTACTTCTAAGCTACTGGCACATGGTTTAGAAAGACAAATTTTAATTTGCTATACACATCATGTAAACAAATTTGTTCTTTATTTAAATAAATTTAATTTACATAGCGACACGAAAATTTCTATGTTTCGAGTTTTAAAGCTTGAAAATTTAAAATATAGTTTAGATGTTAGAGAATATGAGATATTCATACATGTCTGAGGAAAACTCATTTTTTCGGTTAAACCGCTTCTTTCTTCCGGAAAGATGTATACATTTTAGTTGCGAAGAAATACTACTAGAGTTGTATCTCTCTCTGCTCTTTTATACCAATAAAAGAAGAAACTTTGTTTTAAACCAGTCTTAAAAGAACTTTTGGTATAATTAATATATATATATATATATATATATATATATATATATATATATATATATATATAAGTATTCTTGGAATAATATTCCTTGTCCAAAGAAACACTATTTTTTTAAAAAGTGCTCAATACAAAAGTAGAGCTAATAATATTATTTATTCATAAATTATAACATGGATATGTTACAATATCACTACAAAAGTAGCTATTTTGTTTCGACACTTTTGTGTCTTGTCAAGTGATGCTCGTTTTCAGACTTTTAAACCATTCATTTAAGAACTATCACATCACATATATATATATATAGGAACGTTTTGTAATTTGCTTGAAACATTGTATATGTTAGGTGTATAGCTAGGTCTTGAAGGCTATCACAATGCGTTTAGTAAAATAAAGGAAGATAAAGAAGTTTTTTGGGTATTACCTATATATTATTCATTAATATTGAGATCAAAATCTCATTTTCAGAACGGAAAGCTTCAGTACGGTAGGAGAGCTTGTTTTGTCAGAAATATATATATATATATATATAAATATATATATATATATATATATATATATATATATATATATATTGTTTAGAATACATTTCTTTATCAATTCATCATATATTCTTAACTTATATATATTCTAAAATCCATTAAATTAATATTATTTATATCATAATACGAAACAAAGTAAAGAATATATGTATGTTAATCAATATGCTTATATGAATAATTATTAACTATATTCTAAGGTAAACATTTTGCAATTTTTACAAATGACAGTAGTTTAATTGTTTGTTTAATAGGACTTTAATTTTAAAACTTTAATAATGCATAGTTTTAAATATAAACACAAGGGATATGGTTCATTTAAAGACTTAAATATACTTGGAGTGTCTTTGTTTTATTTTTTTTAATTTTCAATTTCATTGTACGGGTTATATTGTTCTCCTTTAAATACCAGAAATGTTTGGATAGGGATGTTCGATTACAGTACTTATCATTATTTAAGGAAGAAATATGCTGATAACAAACTCGTTTAAATGAATTTTTAGTACTTTCTACATAGATTTATTTTATTACTAGGGTTTAATAGAAGAAATAGTACATTGACAAACAATAGATCCTGTAAGGCATTTATTTTCCAATGAACACTCTATAGGGTTTCTAGAATTACATTTTACATTGTCTAAAATACGGATTTCAGTCTTGGAATTATTCTTATTTTCATTCAGGCTTAAAATTTTATTTAAAATATTATTATTATGTTGTTTTTGTCACTTCTTTTCTAGCTTATCAGCACAACTATGACTTAATTTTAGTGTAATTTTATTGAAAATCTTGCTTAATAGATTATTGTTCGAAAAATGTTTCTCTATCAAAGGGAGAAATTTTTGGCCAAATCTCCCATTAACCATTTGGTTGAAAGGAGGTGTGTACCAAATACTTTTTCTGTTTCAATTTTTTATTTTTATTTTTTTGTTTCTTTGTTTGCTTGTTTTGGATTTTGTTGTTGTTGATGTATTTCTCATTTATATTTGTTTTTCTTTTCCGCTTGCTTAGGTACCGTGTTAATTCTCCTTCTTTAGTATTTTGTTGTTGTCGTTGTTTATGTTTACGCTTTACATACATATGTTTTTTAAGCAATTATAAAACCGTGCCTCATATGAAACACAAAAAATTCCTCTCTGTCACTAATTTGTAACTCTCAACTTTATATCAACTCACGATGTATTTCTTATAGAAAAGATATTTTTAAAATATCTTATTAGTTTTATTTGTCTTGGTTGGTTACATCTCTCTTTGATAATTAGAATAAACATCTACTTTGCCTAAATATATGATTTTTAAAATGATCTGTAAAATTTAAGTTAAACAATTTATAATTACGAAAGAAAAATTGTCTTTATCATCTTTGTGATTAATTAGAGCAAAGTGTTTTGTCCTGCAAGAATTTGGGTCTCGGAAATATTTTCACCGAAGTTCATCTATGCGAAAGCTCCAGGTTCTTTAAATAAATGAATAGCTTGAACAAAAAGGCCTTCTAAAATTAATCTGATATTCTATAATTAATTATTTTTCTCTGTTCTGTAAGACTAGACTTAACCTGTTTATGCTGTTTTAAATTTTCACAGCCAGAAATGTGTGTTATGAACTGAAAATATCAAAATCAATCAAAACAGAAAATTTACTGAGATGAGTTATAACAAAGGTAAATGTTATTGTGAAATTATTTAGGGTAGTGAAAAATGCTTTTCGAAAGCTAAACAAAGTATTAAGAAACAGAAAAATATCATATAAAAACAAGAAAATAGTGCTGAACAGCAGTTCTTCTGTATTACAGTAAATGCCGGAACATTTCCCTTAAGATGAAGGGAACTGAGACAAACCGGTGTGCCTCTGCAGAAGGATACTGAGAAGACTCTGGGCTAAACATGCATACAATGAGAAATTTTAAAAGAAAAAGAAAAGAACAGTCAGAAGAAAGAGAGTTGAAATTTTTACAACACGAGAGCCGAGTCCAAACTCCAGTTGAATTATTTGCATTCACTTACACACAAATACCCTTAAGAAAAAGGATTAATCCATCTCTTACCTCCAGCTATGGGTTAAATAACAGGACAAATATTGAGTTCTGTAGCCTTAGTTGGCAACCAGTCTACCGCAGAAAGTAATAACAACCTACTGAGAGAAAATCTTCTGCCCGGTCAGTCTGCTGCCTGATCGTCTAAGCGTGTATCACGTATGGCACTTAACTGACTGAATGAAAAACGAGGCCTTTATAATACAGGATATGTTGAAAGGAATAGGAACAGATAGAAACAGCTAGTAACCTACTTAACGGGCTTGATGTCAGAACCTGGAAATTGGAGAGATAATATAAAGAGACCTATAATCGGCGTCGGTGAGATATAAATTCGTTTTTTACAGACATAAAGTTGAGTGATTATTCGAACACGTTTTCCAGTGTGAAGTGATTATATTGAATCAATTGCTCGGTCTACTGCTAGAAAAGTAGATTCACAGTGTCGGGCTAGTCAACTGCTCACGTTAGAAACCATTTTGTATGTATAAATCTAACCATAACTTTATGCGTATTTGGTCTGGTGCTCTTGCAATATATATATATATATAAAATTCCGAAAATTTTATGTCTCGCTACCCACCGTATCAATGTCTAGACGACTACCTTCTAACATAATCTATTCTCTCATTTAACACATCTCTCATTATTCTTTCTTATTTTATCTTATTTTTTCCTTCTCTCATGTAAACTTCCGGTGTACGAATTTCATTGAGTAAACTTCTGGTGGATAAATTTTGTACTGTATTTGCATAATAAATGAATTTTGTCGCTGAAGAAGCGAGGTTTTTCCACTCTGTAATGTAATTTTCTGAGTTTTATTTAAAAATATACATATTTGGCTCTGTAAATAGATAATACTATTTACATTGACTGAGCCATTACCAGAATTACTTTTAGCATTAATGTGATTAATATAAATAGGATCTGTTTTGGAGTTTTACCTACATGACATTTTCGTTTTGGAGATATATATATATATATATAGTCATCTGCAGACAGATCTGTTTCGCTGTATCACAGCTCATCAGTACGGTTAGACTCCAATTGCTACATAACCCAGGCTCGAAACCGAACCAAACTGGCGTCAGTCGGCGACTCTACCCCTGGGCCACGGGGCGTTCAGTGGAAGAAGGCAGTCTTTTTAGCGCATATCATATTACCCTCCCAATATCTAGAGTGCTCAAATTCATTTTTACTGAATGAAATATGAATAGAATAACTGAAGAACAAGTACGAAAAAACATTTTTTTTTTTAAATTTTTTTTTAAATATTTTTATATTTTTATCTTGTTTTATCATTTGCTATTATTTATTATGGAATTCATTTATTCTGATTAATTGTAATATTGTAATGATTTAGTATGGTAATTTTTATGCATGTTTCTTATTTATTACTTAATTATGTTATTGTAATAATTTTATACATAGATATTTAGTATTTCATCATCTCATTGAACGATTCTAACCGTTAACATTATTTTTCAAATAATTATTTTTATTTATAAAAATGTTCGCTTAATACTTTATAAAATATTTTCACTAGAATTTTAAACGGAAATATATTTCGTTTACGTTCCATACTTATATACACACACATTCATACATGATTCTTTCATGCACAAACATTCATACATAATTCTTTCACATTATTTAAAAAAGAAAATCGTTCCATCACTTGACACTTGCATACCTCTTTACTGACTCATAAACACACACATTCACACATGATTTCTCTCAACACATACATCCATAACTAATTCTATCATTTTATTTAAAAAGAAAATTCGTTCCCTCACTTGACACATGTATACAATACTTGTTACGTATTTGAATACGGAAATGTATTTCGTCTCTGTCATTCACACATACTAATACTAGCAGTATAGCCCGGCGTTGCTCCGGTGTAATGAAAGCTTTTATATATATATTATCGATTTTCTGCACGATTGTAAGAACTGCAACCTTGAAACTTCTGAATATCGTTTCTTATGTCATTGTCTATGAGTGTATCAAATTTGATTAAAATCGGACCACTCCTTCTATAACCCAATATTTTCTATTATCGATTTTTCATATTTATTGGGGATACCCCGACACAAAACCTAGCTAAAAACACCCGCAGACGCTTATAACTGTGTAAATTTTCAAGAAAATCGGTTCAGCCGTTTCGGAGTCTATAGGTAACGGACACACACACAGAGAGACTAAGTTCCATTCATAAACAAGTTTAGATTATTTACATATATACACACACTTAGTTCGTCTATGGCTTGGATTGATCCTGTCCTGGCATCCCCACTTCTGTCAATTTCTCACCGACGTGACGTAGCATCTCCGTCATTTTTATAAATATTTTCATGGAAATTGTTCTGATTAACTTTCTACTTTAGTGTTCCGACTGCTTGAATTTAAGCGTGCTACGAGATAGACAAAAAAGTCTCACAGTTTTATAATTGAAGCAACCGCCAGTTCTACTCTAATAGTTTCTTTTCTTATCCTTCTCTCATGTAGGTTCCTTTCGATTTTTATTTCCCTGCCACCTGAAATAATCAAAGATTTAAATGGAAATTCAATCACTGCCTTATCTCTTCCTGAATTCTTTTCTTTTATTGTTCTTTTTTCTCTCTTCTTCTTACTAAATTATTCAAATCTCTTTCACTGCCTTGCATTCTAGTAGCATTACCATCTTGCTTGAGGTGTAATGACAAAAATTAAATATGCATTTACATAAAAACATACCCGCTTGAAGGCATTTTTTCGCAAGGAACATTGTCGTGTATAATGTTTTACGTGAATCATTCAATAAATAAGGTGAATTTTTCTAACGTGATTATTTCTAATACAGATAGAATCTTCCTTTTTTTCAACGTAGTCTCCCAGCAGTGCCACACACTTTTCCCATCTGTGCACAAGCTTCTGTATTCCCTCAGCGTAAAAAATCTTTGAGTGATGTTTCAGCCAATTGCTCACAGCCCTTTTGACCTCATCGTCACTTTCAAACTTCTTAAAACAATTTATCCCACTTGTAAAAATTTTTTGGCTGAAACATGTGGCACCATACACAGTTAACATTCTCCTATGAATATCAACTGGTTTGCGCCCTTCAACAACCAAAAACTTTATAACTGACCTCTGTTCAATCCTGGAGCATGTTTCTTGGTCGGCCATCTTTGTTAATCTCCAAAACTCTTAAAGTTTTTTTGTTTTCAATCTGCAAAAAAAAAAAATTAATCCCTTTGAAAAAGAAGTAAAGGAATTTAAAAAAAAAAAAAGCTTCTATCTGTATTAGAACTCCTTATATCGAAAAATTCACCTCATTTATTGAATGACCCTCGTATCTACAATAATTTTACATCAGGTGCCACCAACCCAGGACCCAGTCTCCAAAAGTGACACGCCCTATTATGTGCTGCATTTCATATCCCAGTTTTTTTTGTTTTTTTGTTTGTTTGTTTGTTTTTGTTTTTTTATTGTTTTTTTGTTTTTTTTTTGTTTTTTTTTTTGTTACGATTGACATGTGTGCGCTACGGTCTTGTGATTTATTTATTTATTTATTGTGAAGATTTGTATTTTTACGCATTGTTGTAAATGTTGTGCTTTTAAAAAATCTTTCACTTCCTCGTTCCAATACAAAATGAAACAGAAAGAGAAAAATGGAAAATTATACTTACATTAACTTACGATCATACAGATACTACACTGATTTTTAGCAAAAATCTGAATAATGAAACCGTGCTTTTTAGAGCAGAAAGATTGGTCAGAATATGAGTTGGTTGAAAAATTCATCTTTTTTTTCTTTTTTTTTTTTTTCGAAACAAAAAAATGAAAAAGAAAAGGATTAGATAAATGGATAGATTGGAATAAAGGGACAGGTTGGAAAAGAGGAATAAATAAACGAGTGGTTTGGAATAATAGTGGGTAGGCTGGAAAGAAAAAAAAATTGGCATAGCCGGGTCGGTATGTCTGTTCCGGACTCGAAAGTAGACTAAGTGCATAAAATTTCTGATTCGCGATAAAAATAACGATTCATAGGTAAATAACGCCGTTTTTATTTGCTTGTATGTAACGGAGTCATGACGATATACAAAAAAGAAATAACTATGTATACACATACACACATATACATCTGTTGTTCATATTTGCATCACCTTAATGCTTTTTGGTGTTTTGAGTTCGCAAAGTAATGTTGTGTTTATTCAAAACAACGTATATAAAAACATAAAAATTCGATTTTGTAACTCTCTTACTATAAAATACAGAATTAATGAAAATATCAAACAAAACAAAAACACTTGTTTTCTTTTATCTTTTGCAATGCGCTGGGAATTATTGATCTGGAGTATATTTGTATCACTTTTTTATTAACAGAAAGTTTGTTCTTTCTTTCATCATATTCATTCTCTATATGCTTTCTTTATATTATATGAAGTTTGTTATAAGAATTATAAAATGTTTTCACAGTTTCTAAAGAGCTAAATCAAAACTGTCCTCATAGAAAATGAAGAGTCGTCTAATGGAATTGATTGAAATAGGTAGAATAGGTGTACATTAAACAAACAGATTGAATAGAAAAATGTCGCAGCCTGTCAAAAAACATTGTAATATTTAGGGTTTTTCCTGGGTTGTCAGACTCTAGAATCGATTGATACACAAATAGAAAAACATTGAGATGAACAGTAGATCTCATTAGTGTTGTCAGTTTTCATTAATTTTCTGTTTAGCCGTCAGAGATACGAAATCGAAGGTTTATATATTTCTATAAAACGCTGTATTGTAAAAATAAAATCTGAGCTTGGATTTTTCTATTGAATTGTGTATATTAAATTGGTTTTATAACTGCCTAGACACGGAAATAATACGGCCATTGTGCCGTATTCCTAAGAAAAAATCAATTATCCTATGGTCACAAATTTATTATTATATTTATTAAATTATAATTACTCTCACTAATCACAAAATATCGAATATTTAATTCCTAACTTTCAATAGAGTAAAAAGATTACTCAATACAACAATTACTTCAACACACGAATTTTAATATTACTTTTTAAGTGCATCTATGCATGGTCATCAGCAGAAGGCGCAGCCCAAAATGCCAAATGCAGGTGAGGGACACTAAAATCAACCAGGTACAAAAATTTAAATACCTGAGAAGTGTTCTAACAGAAGACGGAAAGTGCGACACTGAGATCCGAAGGCGAATTGGCATGGCGAAGGAAGCCTTCCAGAAGTTGAGTAAAGTATTAAGAAACAGGACAATTTCGCTAAAAACAAAGAGGAGAGTACCGGATTGCTATGTGATGTCGGTTCTTCAATATGACAGTGAATGTTGGACAATATCTTCGAAGATGAAGGAAACACTTGAAGCAAAAGAAATGTAGTTCTACAAAAGGATGCTGCGAATACCATGGACCGAGCATGTGAACAATGATGAGGTTTTGGAAATGATGGAAACGAAAAGGAAATTAATACTGAGCATCAGGAAGAGACAGATGAAGTTCCTGGGACATGCAATGAGGAAAGAACGGCTTGGAGAACCTGATACTAACAGGCCAGATAGAGGGAAAAAGAGACAGGGGAAATCAGCGGATAACATATTTGAAGGACCTGACCAGGTAGATGACGGAACGACGGTTGCATGATGCAACAGGAGAAAGCGTACTAAGAGCCACCAGGGATAGGGAGATTTAGAAAGCCATGATCGCCTACGTCCTGAAAGAACATGGCCCAGAAAAGAAGAAATAAGATCGTGTAATCCTTTTACTTGTTTTACACTGAGGTACTGGGTGTGTTTTCTTGATCTTAATCTTTCCAAAATTCTGTAACGATATATTTTACGATTGATGTTTTAAAAAAGTGTTGTTTTCATCGAATATCAATTTATTGGAATTGATTTCAATGTCTTTTTATATTATCTTTTGACTGCTATATTCTGACGCCTTCTTCAGTGTGCTGCAGTAGTTTCTGAAGGAAATAAGGCACTAGATGTTTGATTACTTGATTAGTTTCATTACACTTATTTTAAATGGAAATGTTGAAATCAAGTAAAAACCAACGAAAAGAATAAAGTTTAAGAAAAGAAAGAAATAAAAATTTAAGAAAGAAAGAAAGAAAGAAAGAAAGAAAAGAGAGAAACATGAAAATAGATGTGAGGGACTGATAGGAGAAAGAAAGAAAGAAAGAAAGAAAGAAAGAAAGAAACATGAAAATAGATGTGAGGGACTGATAGGAGAAAGAAAGAAAGAAAGAAAGAAAGAAAGAAAAATTAAAATAGAAGTGAAGACTCATAGGAGAAAGAAAGAAAGAAAGAAAGAAAGAAAGAAAGAAATTAGAAAAAGATTAGTAAAAAAGGAAAGCAAACGAAAAATAGAAAGCGAAAAAGAAAAAATGAAAAATAAAGAAAATGTTTTTAAAAATAGAAAAGAAAGAATAAAAATTACTTAGAAAAAAGAAATAAAGAAAAGGATAGCAAAAAGAAGAAAGTGAAAAAGAAGGAAAGAAAGAAAACGTAAAGCAAATACACAAAAAGAAAGAAACAAAACTGATAGAAATAAATAGCGGAAGTAAAAGAGAAAGAAAGCAAAAATGATATTTTAAAGTTTAGCCAACTTGTTTCAATCCTTGTATATTGTTTCCTTTCAGCCAATTCTTCGTTTTTGTACTTTTTTATTACAATATTTTGTCTACTATCTTTTCGAACTTTCCTGGTGAGCTGTATTATTGGAATGTTAAACCAAATTCTGATACAGACTCTAGCTACACGGTTAATAAATTGCTTCTCCGCGTTTACTTCAGACCCAAGTGTTTAAACCATGAATGAACAAGTTGAATTTCATCAGCACTACGATTTTGGCGTTTATATTCCAAAGAACACATAATTGGTGGTCAAGGGATGACACTTTTAAAAGCTCGCGGTGAAGTGTCATATCTCACATCAGTTGTAAAGGAAATCCATTCCTTCTCAAAATTCCAAAAGATAAAAATAACAACCGAAGAAGATTGGGGAATACAACCGCTAAAACACAGGGACAAGCAAAACTAATTGACTGTGACGTTCATCCGAATAAACAAATATAAAACTGTAAGACTAGAAAACTTATTCTTGTGAGATCTCCTCCTTTTGTACATGATAATGGACTCGACTGAGTGTACATATACTCCTGCCATAGAGAGAACAGTGGTTACAGTTGCAGTTGGCAGTGGAGAGTAATCGTAGAGATTCGTTGCAGTTATCGGAGAGTTCCGAGAGATACCGAAGTTACCCAGAGACCAGACTAGCTCTGAGCTCCACTCAGCTGGAATAATATACACGGATATACTATTTTTCCAACGACTTCACTTCAAGACATGTATATATTTATTTTCTTACTAATAAACTGGAATTCGACTTGATCAGAATAATCATAAACAACCTCTTTCATAGGTTTTTTTTCTCTTCGTCAACACTGGCCTACACACAGTTAGACACAACCAAATGCAGACGACAATTCTACTCCTGCAGCTTCTTTTCTGGCACTTCCCGCCTGTGGAACTCACTTCCTTATTCTTGATTTCCTGACGGCTACAACCTTCAGGAATTTAAATGCAAGGTCATCTCTTAACTACTTGAACGTAGTTCTTCCCACACCGTCCTGTAGATCATTTCCTTTCTCTCCACCTTTGCAACTGTCATCACACCTGTATTTCCATCCTTCTCTTTCTCCTTTCTAACTGGTTCGTCCTTCTCCTCATTCTTCTCTAATCCTTTTACTCTTATGTAACCCCCTGCACTTCAGTGGCGTTACCGCCTTGCTCGGGGTGATATGATTAAAATAAAAAATTTTTAAAAAAATAATATTCCTGGATTTACTAACCTGCATTCAAGTTTGTATATTACGTTCAATATAAGCTACTTTTTTATCTTCATATCTGTTTTGTTGTTCATTAATTTGTGCGGTTCCTCATCCGGAATCTACAACACTTATCAAAAAGGATAAATAACTCTACCTTATTCTTTTTCTTTATAGTCGGATATAACAAGGCAGCACCAGGTGCAACTAATAAACCTTTGTTTAAGAGAGCTGCATTTGCCCGCCAAACAATGTTGACAGAAGCATCAAGAGTGATCACTACGCATGCGTGCCTCCGTCTTGAAGGCAAATACACTCGACCATTAATACGTTTTTATTCAAATCACTTAGCAGTACGTGAAAGGATGAAACCAAATCGGCTCCCTTCTATTTTAGAAAGAAAGAACAAATAAGTACAAGCGTTGATCTAAAGATCAATTACAATTTCTTTGCGAGGTATCACCAATTTCATTACGTGTTCTGCAACACCAAATCGATAAGAATTGCATTACATTCATATTACTTAAACCTGTTGCTTGCATCGCATTTAGTATTTAACGATTTGTAAATAAGAAAAAAAACTAACGCTCCAGAACAGGATGCATAAAATCCAAGGATGGAACGCTCATATTAAAGAGGAAATACTCCAGCGATGGAAAGAATAAATAAAAGATCTCTTCCACGACAAGAATGAGCAAATGACAATACACAGAGATACTGACGGACCGGAAATATTAAACCCCGAAGTGGAAGCTGCAATGGCCAAACTGAATAGAAATATAACAGCTAGACTAGATTGCGTTGTAACAGAGATGTTGACAGCCTTAGACGATTTCGGAATAAAGAAAATTACAGAAAACGTAAATGAAACCTATAACAGTGATGAGATACCGGGTAACGTTTCTTTAAAGACCTTCGCGCAGAGGGTAGTAGGACAGTTACGTACCGAACATTTGTGTCCCGGACATAATTGTGTCACAGATAATTGCGTCCCTAGACAAATGTGTCCCTGCTTACCTCAGATTAATTTTACGAAGCCTTTAAAAGCAATTACCATAAATTTTGAAAAAAGTATAATTATAATTCGCATTATTTAAAAAAAATAAAAGGAATAAGATAAAACAAATTGCAAGTTTATTTTTGTTATGAATGCAACGACAGATTAAAAATCAATCAAAATTTACGAATGCTTTGAAATATCCTTGTTAAGAAATTTATCTTGTTTTCAAGAGTATACTTATCTAATAGCGTCCATGATTCTCTTATTTGCAGTTTTATTTTTGATAACAGAGTTGTTATGTTAACTATCGTTTTCCCTTTTTTTAGAAAATTTAAACGTTGGTTTGCAATTAATAACTCTTAAAAAACATGGTAGCTTTAAAAAAATATACTTTAAAAAATTACCAGAGTTAGGCAATTATCCAGGGACTCGTTTGTCTAGAGGCGCTAATGTCCTGATATGCAATGTCTGGGGACGAAAATGTCTGGTGCGCTAATGTCTCTCCACCATATGTTCAGGGTTTAGGTGATAACGGCTCTTTCTTTATTATCTGTAAGTTCTTGAGAATGACAATGAAATTATGCCTGTTGGATTCTCATCGGTTTGAGTGTAGTTTTTCACTTAGATATACTGCTCTCTAATGCTAATGAGAAGAGCCTACCCTATCTCTAGCTGGTGAAAGAGAGAGAGAGAGATAAATCAGGATCTTTCGTAAAGGCATTTGAGTGAAACTGAACGCAACTGCCTCGGCTTGGAGTTGAACTCAGCTCAATGTTTTTACTTAACAGGCTGATAGTTCATACGCTACCCGCACTTCCGCTGAACTCCATTACTGACCGGAAATTATGAACCTACCAAAATCTAAATCTAAACTTGTTTATAAATGGAACTTTGTGTGTGTGTGTGTGTGTGTGTGTGTGTGTGTGTGTGTGTGTGTGTGTGTGTGTGTGTGTGTGTGTGTGTGTGTGTGTGTGTGTGTGTGTGTGTGTGTGTGTGTGTCTGTGTGTGTGTGTGTCTGTGTGTGTGTGTGTGTGTGTGTCTGTGTGTGTGTGTGTGTGTGTGTGTGTGTGTGTGTGTGTGTGTGTGTGTGTGTGTGTGTGTGTGTGTGTGTGTGTGTCCGTTACCTATTTAGCCTTCAAAATTCAGTTTACGACGAAAAAAACTTATTTGATATCGATACCAGGAAATCAAAATTTAATTTACATCCATTCATTTTTCTTTCAGTCTACGGTTTCGCTTTAAATGGAAACAACTATTTCTTTTTAGTCTTTCGTGCCAACGTCCAAAGAGTCTGAGCTCCAGGACCATGGATTAGTTTTAAAGCTTTCATTACACCCGAGCAAAGCCGGGTTATACTGCTAGTAATGCATAAAAAAATGTAAATTGTACGATACTTTTTTCATTCTCTGCAGTAAAAAAATAAATGATGAACAATTTTTATTATTATCTATAGCATATTATTTAATAAATGAAATCTAAAACAGTGGCGATATCTTGGAAGGCCTAAGCAGATCGATTTTAACACTGCCTAAATAGCCAGGCGCAAACAAATGTTAACTCCACCAAACAATCAGCTTAATGAGTCACATAACAAAATACATTATCCGAATTCTGATCAATTGAGCACGTCACAGAATCAGACCAGAGACTGGAATAAGAACAGTGCAGTTTCTCCAGAGGAACAAGGAACGCAATATTTAGAATTACAATGCTATCAAAAAGGGGCAATAAAAATGCAGAAGGACGTGTACCTGTGTTTCATAGACTGGACAAAGGCATTCAACAAAGTATGCCACAAAGATTTGATAGCGACTCTCGGCAGCCTGGACATATTCGGAAAAGACATGAGAGCAACCTGTACTGGCAGCAACACGGCTGCATACGGACAGGAAACGAGTTCAGATAGAAAGGGTTGTAAGACAAGAGTGGTTCTTCTCACCAGATCTATTCAACTTGTACAAGACAATTCTGAGTGCTCTAGAGATCTTGCCAGAATTCATCAGTGGCGGTCGCAATCTGAACAATATAAGATAATGTGGTTGATAAAATACTGTTAGCTGACACAAAAATCAAACTACGAGACCTTTTACAACAAGTAGCGGAAAGAAAATATCTTGAGTTTTGTTTAACGGTATATCAATCTCTGTGGGTTATTTAATGCCAAAAAGGTTAGATTTTAAGGTATTTTTATTTTATAATGTTCGGTTATAGTAGAAAAGTTGATTTAGTCAGATTTTAATGAAAATTCTTTGTTTTTATTATTTTTTTATTTTAGAAAACTGAAAATGTCTTCTAGTTTTTTATTCAAAAATGTTTTGCTGAGAATAATTTTTTTCCTTAAAAAATGTGTTATGGTAATTTTTCCTTCAAAATTGTATATTTTTCTATAAAAGTCTAGTTTTATGTATATATTTCTATAAAAGCGTATTTTTATACTTTCATAGTGTTTTGTCCATAATTTGGTGGGGTAACTATTTTCCCATAGTTGGGACCCTAACAGGTGCTACCACTCCGGGTCAGGGTGGAGTTGAGAACAACAGCAATTAAGATGTGGTTCCATGCTCCTCACAACCTACCAATCATAGGCCTTGCTGCTGGATGCAGTTAACCGTCATACCCAGGACCACGGAAAGAAAGGACTACATATATCTTACAAGAAAACTGAATGCAAGGTCATCAGTAAAAAAAAAAAAAAAGAGCCCCAGATGCCAATTACATGCCGGGAATACAAAAGTCAAGCAGGTACGGAAATTTGAATACCTGGGAAGTGTTTTAACAGAGAACGGTAAGTGCGACACTGAGATCTGAAGGCGTATTGGCATGACCAAAGACGCATTATGTGGAAGGCTATGATCGCCTACGTCCTGAAGAGACACGGCACATAGAAAATGAAGAAGAAGCACCTTACTTTTGAATGTGATGTGTGTTTTCATGGTTTTAGAGCGTGTTCAATGAGGTGAAAAATATGTGAGAGAATATCGCGGCGTATTTTAGAAAATGTTGAACATTGACATCGCTAATGTATCTAGAAAAGAGGTCACTTCGATTTACAACAAAGACGACACACTTTATAAAGGTTTGAATATAAAGAGTTCAAAGTAGTTCTATGAATTTTTCATGTTCTGTTATACACAAACGCAAACAGGCTCTCCTTTCCTTCTCTCTCTCTCTCTCTCACTTTTATCTATCTATCTATCTATCTATCTATCTATCTATCTATCTATCTAAACTATTCTGTATTGAAATATCTTAGTATGTTCATTATCTATCTATCTATCTATCTATCTATCTATCTATCTATCTGTATATATATATATATATATATATATATATATATACCTATCTATCTATCTATCTATTTGAGACTTTTCATTAATTACTTACTCCTTATTATTTGTGTTCATCTTTATCTATCTATCTATCTATCTATCTATCTATCTATCTATCTATCTATCTATCTCTTTTACTAAATCTTTCGTTTAACTTTTATTTAATTTTTTCTCTTTCAGTAGTTTTTAATTTTTCCATCTCTCATTGTAATATTATTATCATTTATTCCAGAAATTCCACATTTATTTATTTATTTATTTATTTGTTTATTTGTTTATTTTGCTCTTCCTTTTGTTCGTGTTTTTTAAATAACTTTCAAACTCTTTTTCATTTGCTACTTAAATTCTTTAGTCTTTTTTATTCTATTTTCTTTTATTTTTTATTCTATTTATTTTTTCATTCTTTCTGTTTTCTTTTGTTTTTTTGTTTTTGCTTACTTTTTTATACTCTCTCTCTCTCTCTCTTTATCTATCTATCTATCTATCTATCTATCTATCTATCTATCTCTTTTACTAACTTTGTCTTTTAACATTTATTTACTTTTTTCTGTTTCACTCGTTTTTTTTTTCCTTCTCTAATTTTAATATTATTTTCATTTATTCCAGAAGTTCTACGTTGTTTATTCTTTTTATTTTTTATTTATTTATTTGTTTATTTTGTTCTTCCTTTCGTTCGTATTTTTTTAAAAAACTTTCAAACTCTTTTTCACTTGCTACTTACATTCCTTTGTCTTTTTTATTCTGTTTTCTTTTATTTTTATTCTATTTACTTTTTTCATTCTTTCTGTTTTGTTTTGGTTTGTTTTTTTTTTTCGTTTTTGCTTACATTTTATACTCTCTCTTTATATCTATCTATCTATCTATCTATCTATCTATCTATCTATCTAGTACTATTTTCGTTTCTTTTTAACAATCTTTTTCTTTTCTTTTTCACCTCTCCCTCTCCCCCCCCCCTCTCTCTCTCTCTCTCTCTCTCTCTCTCTCTCTTTCTTCCTATCTTTCTATCTGTTTTATTTTAAATTTCTCGTTATTTTTCTATTTAGAACGTTTACGATATCAGACTAGAGCTGAGCTAAAATTCCTATTGGAATATGTCTCATCTGTTATTTGTTTGTCACGAGAGGAGTGGAGTGCTTATTTTTTTCAAAGTATTCCATTCGTTCCAAAGGAAAAACGAAATGTCTCGAAAATATTTCAAGTAAAACTTAAAATCACAAAAGAAAGGTAAGGAATGTGCATTACAAAAGTTTATTTTAAATCATATTTTCCAGAGTAAACATAAGGCCATTAATGTTGATGTCGTGCACAACGGCAGAAGGACGAATAAAACCATAAATAAGAACTAATATGACACTTATTTACTATCAGAAAAGTTTAGTTAAAATTTCTAATACAAATAAGGAAGAAAGAGGTTTTGTTGAATTGAACTCACACAGGATGAGAAGAGGTGTCAGAATAAGGAGAAAAAGGCTTGACAAAGACTCAAAGGTTATTACGAGCAACAAAAGAAAGGAAGTCATGAAGAGCCATGATTTCACACGTTCATGTCACACAGAAGAAGCTTTGCATTCGGTTGGTTTAAATATTTTATTCGGCTGGAATCTTATTTCTTAATTTATCATACTAAATTCAATACACACACATACACACAGAGACGCATATATATATATATATATATATATATATATATATATATATATATATGCGTCTCTGTGTGTATGTGTGTGTATGCTATATATATATATATATATATATATATATATATAGATGTTTTAATTTTTTATCTGTTAGGGAAATTATTGGAAAGAACAGATTTTATGTAAATATAAAAGAGTGAACAAATACGTAAGCTACCAGTTACCATCGTGTTGATTTCTATATCCATTATATATATATATATATATATATATATATATATATATATATATATATACACATACATATATATATATGTATGTGTGTGTATATATATATATACCAAGACAAGACACTGCCTTTACTATGCTTCACTTTGCTCGGGTGTAATAAAAGCTTTAAAACTAATCCATGGTCCTGAAGCTAAGACACTATGGACATTGGCACAAAAGACTAAAATGCAATAGTTGTTTCCAGTTAAAGCGAAACCGTAGACTGAAAGAAAAATGAATGGATGTAAGTCAAATTTTAATTTCCTGGTATCGATATCAAATAAGTCTTTTCGTCGTAAACTGAATTTTGAAGGCTGAATAAGTCCTCTGAGTAAATGGTATTATGGCTGAGATTAAAAACTACAATTATACCTACTTAGAGCCAAATCTGAAGCAAAAACTAAAATAAAAGGGTTGAAAAAATACATACATACATGTAGATAAACAGGCACACACAAAAACATTTTGCCTTTTATATATATATATTATTGATTTTCTGCACTATTATAAGAACTGCAACCTTGAAACTTCTGAATATCGTTTCTTATGTCTTTGTCTATGAGTGTATCCAATTTGATTAAAATCGGACCAATCCTTCTATAACCCGATTTTTTCGATTATCTATTTTCGATATTTATCGTGGGTACCTCGACACAAAACCTAGCTAAGGACACTCACAGACGCTTATAGTACAATTGCGTAAATTTTCAAGAAAATCGGTTCAGCCGTTTCGGAGTCTATATGTAACGGACACACACACACACAGACAAAGTTCCATTTATAAATAAGTTTAGATTTAGATCTTTTCTTTCTTCACACATTAGCCTTTCCATCACTTTGGTAAAGATTAATTCTGATCTCATCAGCCCATAAATCTTTCTTCTGTACCTTTTGACTTCAGCCCTGTACTTCCTCACAAATTCCAATCTGGCCTTCTGATTCTTGCCCTTGAGTGGTTTGCATCTTCTGGTATGGCCTCTATATTTCTGCTCTCGACGTTTTCTTCGAACGATAGATTGTGCAACCTTCAGTCATGCTCTGTGCAGGTTGCTGCTGATGTCACTGACTGTTTTTTCGTGTATTTTTCCTCACAGTTCTCACAATGTTTCTATCATCAACAGTTTTTTTTTCTTCAGCCAACCGGTTCTATATCTGTTTCTCAGTACACCAGTCGCTTCTTTCTTCTTCAAGACATTCCAGATTCTTGTGATGGCGATGCCCAATGCTTGTCCAATGGCTCAGATCAATTTTTCTTCTCTTCTCAGTTTCAAAACAGTTTGCTTTTCTTCCATAAACACTTCTCATGTCTTACTGTTCGTATATGCTTTTTACAAAGAAATATTATCTTTACAGGTGAGACCCAAAGCTAAAACGAAGAGTATTCATTCAGAGCTATTTATGGTTTAAACAATCAATCTAAAATGCAACACCTGAGCAACAAGAAACACCTGTCACTCGCGTGTTCCAGGAGTTTTGATCATTTGAAAATTGATTGGGTGGGTTGAAGCAAAATTTGATATTCTCGAAGTTGTTTAGTACATCCAAATATAAATGCCACAAAATAAACGTTGATATTGTGAACCCTTGTCTCATATTAAACTTTTCTTTTTAAACCCAAATATCTTCATTGAATAACAATAACAACAGAATTGGCCTAGCTGTTTCAATAGTTTTGGAGAGGACTATATGATAAATTATGCGCTAAAAGTCTCCCTCTTTTCTACGGAGCCTCCATAGCTCAGAGGTTGAATCGCCGACTGATGCCAAAAGCAATCGGGTAAAAAAAATTGGGTAAAAAGCAATCGGATGTCTAACCGTACTGATGAGCTGTGATACAGCGAAACAAATCTGTCTGCGAATGACCATATATATATATATATATATATATATATATATATATATACCACGAAACACGCTATGGATTTAGCGGCTTGGTTGCGGAAGTCGTTGCTTGGGGAGGCACTATCCTATGGGTAAAGGAGCTTGGATTAGTTCCACCACGGAATTCGTGAAGAGCGGCACACTTCATCGAGCTTAATTCGTTACCTCTTTGTCACCAGGGCCCGTAGTGCAGTTGGTATAACATCAGCTTAATAACCAAGACTGTGTGGGTTCGATTCCTGGTAGTGGATGCGCACTGCTGATGAGTCCCAAATATAGGACGAAACGGCCGTCCGGTGCTTTCTGCATTCTGTTGAGGTCGAATATAAAGCTCGGTGATTTACTTAATAGTGTATATATATATATATATATATTATAAGCAAGCTTTTAGAAAGTAGAGCTTAAAATTGTAATTATTTTTAATTACAATGGTTTATAAAAGCATTATATCACTACACAAAAATTTTCATGTTTCGGAACAATAATGTTTTTTCTTCTGGTGATATTTTAGAAAAATTGTGAAAATGATTTATTTAGAATAAATAAGATGAATTCATGGTTATTTAGAAACAAAAGAGGTAGCATTTAGATGATATGCTTGTAGGTGTGTCCATATTGTTCAGTAATTAGGAAGCTGAAGATTTGGGTTGCAAAAGACAACATAGTATCCTGATATCATGGGATGACACTTTTTAATTTTGTCTGAGTAAGATACATACATTATTTAAATTGGTAGACAATAAGTTTTAACAGCAGGTTGGATTTTTAAAAAATTAGTTTTTGTATAACTTCATGAGTGAAGGGACTGGAATGTTTAAGTTAGAATTAGAATTAAATAATTATGGTATCCTAAGGTATATTGTGGTTAAGAAAACCAAATAAGTATTGTGTGGTCATTTATTTTAGTAAAATAATTTTTAACTGATAAGTTATATTGAGGCATAAGTTATAAATGAAAAATTCGTATTTGTTTTTTAAAAAATATTTTTTCTGGGTAAGATATATAGTGGGGTTATATAATATTTAAATGTGTAGACAATAATTTTTAACACCATATTGGATTTTAGTGTTTTTTATTAGATTTGTTAAAGCCTCATGAATAAAGGGGTTAAAATTAGAATTATATATAATTATGTTATACTAAAGTATATTATAGTTAAGAAAACCAAATAAGTATTGTGTGAGTCATTTATTTTAGTAAAATAATTTTAAAATTTAAGTTATATTGGAGCATATTTTATAAATGAAACATAGTAAATGATTAAATTTCGAAGAAAAATATTTTATGTGCGTTGTGGTGCACTGGATATCGGCTCGGAACGAGAAATTGGGGAACCGAGTTCGAATTCCACCCGAATTCATTGCATTTACTTACGCGCAGATACCCTTGGGAAAGGTATTAATCCGTCTATTCCTTCCAGCTATGGGTTAAATAACGGGTCAGATTGGGTTCTATAGTCTTAGATGGCAACCAGTCTACCGCAGAAAGCAATTCAACCTACTGCGGGATAATCTTCTGCCCAGTCAGTCATGTCTCTTTCGAGACCTGATCGCCCAAACGTGTATCACGTATGGCACTTAACTGACTGACATAAGACGGTCAATTTATCTCAAGGATTCAATAGTTCTTTATTTTTGTGAAACTTTAAAATCTGCAGCTTTTCACTCAGGCACAAAGGTCAGATGTCGTAAAACGATTTACAGATTCTTGTTTTTACCAGAATTTTCTATTTTACTTTGGGGGTTTTGTTTGTATCCTTTAACTTCCAAAAAAGGGAATGTTTGATGATCCCATAATGTATCTTACCAAGAAAATTATTTTTATTCAAATTTTAATTAAATACAATGTTCCATTTGTAACTTATGTTCCAAATTACTTATAAATTACTTATAAATTACTTATAAATTAAAATTACTTATAAATTAAAAATTATTAATAATTAAAGTGTCATCCTATTACATCAGGATACTATGTTGCCTTTCGCAACCCAAATCTTCAACTTCATAGTTACCTAAGTTTGATTTTTGATTGAAAAGGATGGACACATCTACATGTATATTGTCTAACTACAACTCCTTCAGTTTCTAAATGCCCATGAATTCATCTTATATTTTCTAAATAAATCATTTTTAAAATTTATTTTAAGTTATCACCTGAAGAACAGTATTATTCTGAAACATGAAAATTTTTGTGTAAAGATATAATGCTTTTATAAACCATTATAATAAAAAATACAATATATATATATATATATATATATATATATATATATATATATATATATATATATAATGTAGACATTTATAGATGCGTATTGATGGATACCAATTCTATGATAAATTTTGCTTGACTGTTGTTTGATGTTTTGAGACTTCTACTTCCTTAATTAGACAAAAGTTTACATTGATTGACATTTATTTAACTCATATATATATATATATATATACATATATATATATATATATATATATATATATATATATATATATATATATACATCAGAAGGCTAGTTTAAGTTAAAATGTCATTTAAGTTTTGAAAACTGTCGTCAGTACAACACTATCTCCACAAAACTTTTTAATGAAACCATTTGTTTTAAATTGAGCGAATTTCTTTTTCAATTATCATGCAGACATGAATGTTTTAAAAAAATGTACTTGCGTGTCAGAATTTTGGTTTCGATTAATGTTATTCAAAGACTGAGGATGCGAAAGTAATTTTCTAGAATTATAATAACTTAAATTTGTTTCTTTTATCATTCTTATTCTTCTCATTCCAAGAATTTTAAATTACTCAATTATCCACTCTTACCAAAAATTCTAATTATTTTACTTTAAACATTTATATTGAATTGTGACATTTTGACTCGAAATTAATTCAGTTTGAAACAGTTTAACTAATGAAGGTTATAGAATTCTTGAAACAATCAATTGTAGCTATATTCAATTGAAACATCCAAACTTGTGTGTGTGTATACGCTCTTTCTCTCTCTCTCTCTCTCTCACACACACACACACGTATATATATATATATATATATATATATATATATATATATATATTAATGCAGGTTTCATTGAATAATATAGACAAGTTTTGTCTATTAATTTTGTGTAGGATCCGTTCATACCGTCTGATATACTTGATGGTGGTGTCGTTGAAAGACAACAAAAAATCACAGTAATTGTTGATTTTTTTATTGGGTCTAAGCTTTCGGCTCACATAAGCCATTATCAAAGAGTAAATATTAACACACAGTAAACATAGAACATATATATATATATATATATATATATATATATATATATATATATATATATATATATATATATTAGAAAAAGAAATACGGTTGTTCCAACGATAGAAATTCGTATAGAACAAAAAGTGTGAGAGGCCGTGAACGTTTTGTTTAAAGTGTATATTTATTGTTGTCGTTATTATACATGTTATGATAGTTTAAATGTCCATAATGGTATTTGTGACGCCACACCTGTTTCGAGTCTAAAGTTGACTCTCTTCAGGCGAATAAATTTGTGACTTTACGTATCGAGTTCCTTTTGTTTCTGGTGACTCTTAATACGTTTTCTCCTGTTACACCACGCAACCCCCGCTCCGTCATCCACCTACTCTGACTCTTCAAATATGTTATCCGCTGCTTTCCTCTGTCTCTATTTCCTTCTATCTGGCCTGTCAGTATCAGGTTTTCAAGCCCTCCTTTCTCATTGCATGTCCCAGGAACTTCAGTTGTCTCTTCCTAATGCTCACTATTAATTTTCTTTTCGTTGCCATTCTTTCCAACACCTCATCTTTGCTCATATGCTTGGTCCATTATATCCACAGCATCCTTCTGTAGAACGACATTTCCGCTGCTTCAAGTTTTTCCTTCATCTTTGATGATATTGTCCAACATTCACTGCCATGTTGAAGAACTTATATCACACAGTAATCTAGCACTCTCTTCTTAGTTTCCAGTTAATTTTTTATGTGCCTTAGTCCTTACTCAGCTTCTGGAACGCGTCCTTTGCCATGCCAATTCGCCTTTGAATCTCTGTGTCGCACTTTTCATCTCCTGTTAGAACACTTCCTTGGTATTTAAATCTTTGTACTTGCTTGATTCTAGTATCCCCAACATGGGTTGGGCATTTTGGGCTGCTCTTTTTGCTGATGACCATGCATTCAGTTTTCTTGCAACTTATTTGTCGTCCTTTTTTGTCACTATCTTCAGCTACCTTCTGTAGGAGATCTTGTAGTTTCCTTTCTGTGTCTGCTATCAGCACCGCATCATCTGCGTATCTTATGTTGTTCAAATTGTGGCCTATTACTTTTCATGAAAAATCCACGGGATCTTATATAAAGTTTTAATATATACTCTCTCTCTCTCTCTCTCTCTCTCTCTCTCTCTGACACACACACACACACACACATACACACACGCGCGCGCAGACACATACACACATATATATACACATATGTGTGTGTATGTGAGTATGCGCACGGAATTCTTAATTTATTTGTAAATCTATTCCCAAAAAATAAAATAAAATTGTCTTCTGCAATAGTCGAATGTTTTACTTTCGTCTTCCATTCATTGTCAGGCGTTTCGAAATAAAGTAGGGTTTTTTTTTCCATTCTGCTTTCGTTATTTTTCTGAGTTTAAAATGGAAACGTTAATTCTCTCTTTCTTTCCGACACACAAACGTCATGAAAAGAGTCCAAGTAATGGAAGTTATATCGATCAAACTAAGGGATTTCAAGTTAAACAAAACCAATTTCTAACATGAGTCAAGTGCTTTTAACAATATTATACTGACTTGCTTCCAGACTTCCCATCAAGAGATGTGCGCGGGTGATCTTACGAAATAAGAGTCACTCTTGTCAATGTTAATGATTTTAGACTTTAGAGAGATCTCCTGCTTTAAAATGAAGACATTTTTACGAATTAATATAACTGGTTTTATGTAAATCTTTCATATTTTGCATAGTAGATAGATCTATCTATCGCCCGGTTCACACTCCACCCACGTATATTGAACAGGTTAAGAGGCCCATCCCTTGTTCCCTGTTTAGGATGTGGTTTCCGGCTTTCTCTTTTCAAATTTTCTCACTTTGTTTTTTTTTTCAATTGGAGTAGATAGATCTATCTATAGCCTGGTTCACACACCACCCACGTATATTGAACAGGTTAAGAGGCCCATCCCTTGTTCCCTGTTTAGGATGTGGTTTCCGGCTTTCTCTTTTCCAATCTTTTCACTATTACGTAGCCCCCTGCACATCAGTGGCGTTACCGCCTTGCTCGGGAAGATACGATTAAAAAAAAAAAACAGATTCAGTTTGATATGTACTCTGATTGTTCATACCTTGGTAAGCATAAAAGGATAATACAGATCTGGTAAAAAAAACTGTCTGCAGGCGAACATAAAAGTAATTAAGTAAATATATATAAGCAGTAAGGGAAGTACAACAAAGAAGTCTCTTCTCGTCAGACTTTACAATAAAAAAAAATCCTGAGATAATTACTATAAGTTCTACCTGGATTTATTATTGGCGGTCACAATCTTAGCAACATAAAATATGCAGATTGCACAGTGAATAGCTAAAACAGAAAAGAAACTACAATACAGAAGGCAGGGAATGAGAGCGAGAAGAAAGGACTAAACTTTATTCGCAAGAAGACAGAAGTTTGAGATTGGGAGTGATAGAAACAACCCAAAATGCAAATTACAAATTTGAAATGCCAAAAATCAAGCAAGTACAACAATTAAAATATTTGGAAAGTCTTTTAATAGAGGACGGAATGTGTGACACCGAAATCCGAAGGTTCATTAGGATAGCGAAAGTGCCTATCAAAAGCTAAGCAAATTATTAGAAACATAAAAATTTCGTTAGATACAAATAGAAAAGTACTAAACTTTTACGTAAAATTCGTCCTCCTTTAGAGCAGTGGAGGCTGGACAATCTCCTCACAGACCAAGAGACTTCAAGCTCCAGAAATGTGGTTGCATAAAAGGGTGGTGATAATGCAATAGACTGAACATGTGAGAAACGGCGTAACTTTAGAGAAAATGAAAACAAAATAGACACTTATAACAAGCATAAAAAAGTTCAGGCCACATGATGAGGAAAAAAGGCTTGAAAATTTGATATTCACAAGATGTATCGAAGGCAAGAGAGACACAAGAAAACAACTGATAACATAAATAACAATAAGAGAAAATTTATACAAAGGACAGGAAATTGTGGAGAGCCATAGTTGCCTACGCTTTGAAGGTACACAGCACATAAAGAAGAATATTATCAAATGCAGTTGCCTTATTTTCTTGTGGAAGCACTGTGACTTATGACAAACAGCGGAAAACAGGGCATAACCCGTGTAACGACCTTGAGTAAATGGATGGCAGAACAAAGTTTAGGAGAGATAGAAAAACAACAAAATCTACTAAGAACTAGAAAAAAAGAAGCTATGGAGACTAGTGACCACCAATATTTTGAAGGGACAAGGAAAATAAAAGAAGAATACATACCCGAAACTGTTAGTCATTGTAAAACTATTTCATCTAGTCTTGCTAGAATATAATATAGTTTTATTGCTAACTTTTCATTTAAACTGGAAGATGCTTTATGGCGGTTTTCTATTGATTCGAATGACCCTACTAACGCGGGATTTTCTTCTTTTACGCGCCGTTTTGATCTCTCGGAGCCTAGCAAATCATTCCTCTCCTCAACACCATATCCCTTTCAGCACTAAGCAGTTTTGACCTTTTACTCTTCTTTGTTCATCTACCGCTATTACATAATCTATTAAACATAACTAGACGTTCTTCTTTATTTGTATTGCTCGCTCTGATAACATTCTATTCATGACGATTGCATTATTGTTCAAATGTCTTTAGCAAAGCCACATTTTCATTGCCTTCTTCAAGTCGAATTCATTACTGGATAATAGTTATAAACGGCTCATTAAAACTGGCAAAGTACGCTAGCCTTTATCCGCGTGTCGCTTAAATATTTATAATATAAATATATGAGCCAAAGTACCGCAGGATCCCTTTACCCATTTGTTTTATTATAATATCAGTAAGAAATAAGCAAAAATTATTTTGGCAACAAAGCCAAAAATGCAGTAATGATCTTGTAGCGCCAACCACAACCGCTAATCATCAATTACTTCTTATTTTTATTACGGACAAATCTATTAAAACTTTACTATTTCCTTAAGATGAAAGCAAACGAATAATTCACTCAATAAGATTTTTATTTCAAACTTTCTAACGAAACTCAGAAGACGACAAAACACATCACAGAATTTGAATCTCTATCGTAAAAGCTACAAAGATGAGGATAATAGCTTCAGTTAAAAATAGAATAATGAGTTATCTATCCCAACTGAAATATAGACGACGTTTAGAAGGCTAACGAATAACTGAAACAAGCATTTGGAGCTTAGTAATTCTAATAATGCATAGATTAATGTTACAGAAAGTACCGGATATTCATGAAATGGATCAACGACCAACATTTGTTAATTTATTTGTTTAAACATTATTTTTAATAGATACTCGTATTTGAGTAAATAATCAGTTTATTTATATATATATATATATATATATATATATATATAACTCTACTGGCCTGAATAGTTTTTTGAAAAACTTTGTTAAGAAAATGTGTCATTTGGCAGAATTCGAACTTGCGACCCCTAACAACACAGAAAAATTCATTACTTGATCTGATACGTCTTAGACCACTCGACTACGAAAATTTTCATAGCAGGGATAAATATTTACGAGAAATCAAAAGTTTGTGTTGATAAGGCTTAATTCCACTTGGTTTATACTATGAAATCATTTATGATTGAGTGATCTAAGACGCATCAGATCAATTAATGACTTTCTCTATGGTGTTAGGGGTACAGGTTTGAATCCTGCCGAAGGACATATTTTCCTAACAAAATTTCTCAAAACATATTCAAGCCTGGAGAGTTATACATATAAATATACTGTTTAGTTAAAAACAGCATATCTACTCAAATACGAGTATCAAAAACTAGATTAGCAACTAGATCCCACCCTTTTACAGTGAAACAGATAACATGTAACCGTAATTTCAACTCCAACAGCTTCTTTTCTCGCGCTTCCCGCCCGTGGAATTCCCTTCCATATGCCTGCTTCCCCGACAGCTACAATCTCCAGGAGTTTAAATGTAAGGTCAATAGACACCCACTAACTTGCATCTATTCTCTCAAACGACTCTCACCATCTAAACAACCCTCATTCTCGGTATCCTTACCCGTCTATCACCCTTCTTCTGACATTTCCTATATCTAACCATCCTTTCTCATCACTTCCCCGCCCCTATGTAACCCCCTACGCAATAGTGGCAGTGGAATGCCTTGCTCAGGGAGAAACGATTTTTAAAAAAATCAAAACTTTAGGCATCACTTTGAAGTCTAAAGGACATTCGAAATAAGAATATTGATGAAGAATATTGAATATTCGTAGTTCGAATAATTCCCAAAATAATGGCCATGTATCTGTTTATCAGGGCGATATAAAATCAACGTTTTTATTCGCTGTTGATTAATCCTCGCTTCTTTGTATCTTAGATCAACTTATTGATTATTAAAAGCATCGATTCTTTTCAGCGGATATATTGTAACGAACAAATAAAATGAAAGCCATTCAGACTACTTAACAGTCTGTCTCTGATATCATTAGCTGTCTATTCGGTAAAACATCTGAAAATTGTATGGAATTATTCCTAAGTAGGTGTATTATGCAGGATTTTAGGCACCGAAGATATATAGTTAGATCAGTTTTCTTATCTTTCATTTTAATAGTATGTAAATGGAATGCGCGTTGTGGTGCAGTGGATATCGGCTCGGAACGAAAAGTCGAGGAGCCGAGTTCAAATTCCAGTTAAATTCCTTGCATTTATTTACGTGCAAATACCTTTGGGAAAGGTATTAATCTGTCTCTTTTCTCTAGTTATGGGTTAAATAACATGACAGATTGGGTTCTATAGCCTTGGCTGGCAACCAGTCTACCGCAGAAAGCAATGCCAACCTACTGCGGGATAATCCTCTGCCCAGTCAGTCATGTCTTTTCGAGACACGATCGTCCAAAGCGTATATCCCGTATAGCACTTAACTGACTGACTAAATATAATAGTTGAAGACATGATTAAGGCTTCTACTGGGCATAAAATGGTGGATCAGTTTTTTATACTGTTATGAAGTATTAAACTGATCCCCCACTAATTACTACATAATATTATAATACATCTCTCCCCCTCGAGATATGAGTCAAATAACAGACCAGATTGGGTTCTATAGCCTTGGCTGGCAACCAGTCTACCGCAGAAAGCAATGCCAACCTACTGCGGGATAATCCTCTGCCCAGTCAGTCATGTCTTTTCGAGACATCATCGCCAAAACCGTGTATCACATTAGATATTTAACTGAAATGGGAGCGGTTATGGATACGAAAAGTAAATCTGGCGAGCTGATTTCAAGTTCCAGCTTAGTTTATTGAATTTAGATTGGACAGAGACTTTTTTTAATCATTTCACACCAAGCAAGGCATTCCATTGCCACTATTGCGCATGCGGCTACATAGGGGAAGGTAAAGAGGAGGAGTGGTTAGGTGTAGGAAATATCAGAAGGAAGGTGATAGATGGGTAAGGATACCGAGGATGAGGGATGGGTAGATGGGAAGAGTGTTTGAAAGAATGTGAGCAAGTTAGTGTGTTAGGAGGTGTCTATTGACCTTACATTTAAACTCCTGGAGATTGTAGCCGTCGGGGAAGCAATCATGTGGAAGGGAATTCTACAGTCGAGAAGTGCGAGTAAAGAAACTGTTGGAGTAGAAGTTGCGGTTGCTTTTTATCGATTTCACTGTAAAAGAGTGTGATCTAGATGTTAATCTAGTTTCTCGTGCAAAATCCATTTCTTCCCACCCATCACCTTGAGTTGCATCGGTGGTTCTTAAATGGTGTGATGTAAGCGGATAGCAGGTGAGGCGGAAATATTGAAATACATTCAAAGATTTAGAAACACCTTTTAAAAATTCATTTGAGAAAAATGAATATGGTTTCAAAATCTACAATATTATTACGGATTACTCGTAATTGCATGTATAAGTCCCAGTATAAATAGTTATAATTATAGACCGATTTTATGATTAGGATATTTTTGCATTATATCACGTATTAAGAATATAGTAACTAAGGTCTGCAAATTGAATGAGAGATTAATCAATGATAATGTTATGACATCTTTATACCGCAAGCTAACATTCACCGGACAATACCTCAACTTCAACACCCACCACCCATACAATGTAAAGAAACGGGTCGTCCGCTGCCTTCAACATCGACCAAAAAGCATAAGCGGCGACCCAAGGTCGTACAAACAGGAAATGGTCAGTATAAGCAGTACCCTACAACGAAACAATAATCCAGGATACATGACAACAACTTCAACATACAAGGAAGGGAGGGTACATGAAGATAACAACTCTCAGAAAACGGCCTCGGTCTGTCTACCCAATGTAAAGAGGTTATTGGAGAAAACACAAAGGATCTGTGGTCCATATAACATCAGGACGATCTTCAGAAGTGGTTCTACACTTCGCAGGTACCTCTCTCGAGTAAGACCACCAACAGAGGAGGACATGACTAAGGACTGTGTGTACGCCATTCCAAAATTGCAATATTAGCTCTGGTAAAAAAATACTAGAGAAAACCATTAACATAAAAAAAATTGCAATATAAACTCTGGTAAAAAAAAAGGGTGGGGTTACTGAACATCAGGTTTATAAGTCCCAAAAATTCAGTTGTTCCTTGAGACACATGGCCCAGTGGATATAGACGTTGGTTAGTCGACCCAAACTTGTGAGTTCAATACCAGGCTACAGCACTGGTGAACAACTAACTTACAGGGTTAAAGGAAGATAACTCATGACTACCAAAAGAGGTACTACTACGCAAAGAATAGAGTTCATATACACCAGTGATTGTAATAAAGGGTTCGAAATTTCTAGCATCTGAAGAAGACTGGAGCGTACTAACGGCCGAAACATCGGAGAAATGGCAACAAAGATGAGAACAATAGTGTAAATACTGATAATGTTATGACTTTGAATCTGCGGTTATCTCCCGTTAATCCTCTCTCTGTTTTTTTTTTATTTTTAAATGTACATTTATTTTTAAATATACTTTTTATCACATAATATTTGGTGAGGCGGGAGCAATTTTTCATTCCAAACATCCTGCCCAGAGAAAAATAAATTGGGAACAACTGATTTCATCATCATCTTTTGACAATCCCGCTCCGATCACGCACTACACTACACTACTGCTGTACTCAGACCCTGGTGCTGTTAGTGGACGTTATCGACTTCTTTCGATGGCTGATATAGACGTTTGTCTACATCTACGGCCTTACATGCGGATGTTTTTATATACGGTACGCCATCCCAAGAAAGATTGCCAACCAAAATTCTTCCAAGACGCTGACGGCTACCTGTTATGTTTATAACATGACAAAATAAAACGGTTATGGAAAAATGACACACTCGCCGAGTATTGAAAATAACTAGGGAATTTATTAGTGTAAAACGATGAGTACAGCGAACAGTTGTGGGTGTTGAATAACGATATGTTTATAGAGAGCCTGGAAAAGTTCTGCACGCCATGTTGCAGGCTTCTACCGAAGTCCTTTCTTGTTGTCTCCCAGCATGCACCTATTAGCTGGGGAATAGACTCCCTTAAATGGTCCAGGGGAGATAACGTTTGACTCTTTTTTCTGGTGGTCCTCATACTACCAAAGTGACCTGTCTACCCAGTTTCACTCACAAGGCATTGGTCAAACCGGGACATAGTTTTCAAGATTTTTTCCAAAGGTGCCGCAGGCTGGGATTGCCTCCTCCAAACTGATAGCATCAAGTAGTTACCTTCCCGAAAAAATCGATCATGATGAGATTCGAACTCGAGTTTCATGGACAGAAAGTGAACGTTACATAGAAGAGTAGATTGAAATCTCCAAGCTTGAGTGGTAGTCAGTCTAATAGAAAGAAAATTTAGAAATCAAATCCTGTTGAGAAGACAACAGGAAACTACTCCACCATCTTTCTCATGAATATTCATTTACAGATCTAATCTAAACTTATTTATAAATGGAACTTTGTCTGTGTGTGTGTCTGTGTGTGTGTGTCTCTGTGTGTGTGTATCCGTTACATATAGATTCCGAAACGGCTGAACCGATTTTCTTGAAAACTTACACAGTTGTACTATAAGTGTCTGCGAGTGTTCTTAGCTAGGTTTTGTGGCGAGGTACCCCTGATAAATATCGAAAATCGATAATCGAAAAAATCGGGTTATAGAAGGAGTGGTCCGATTTTAATCAAATTGGCTACACTCATAGACAAAGACATAAGAAACGATATTCAGAAGTTTCAAGGTTACAGTTCTTACAATAGTGTAGAAAATCGATAATATATATATATATATATATATATATATATATATAAAAGGCAAGATGTTTGTGTGTGTGTCAGTTTATCTGCCTGTATGTCTGTATTTTTTCAGCCCTTTTATTTTAGTTTTTGCTTCTGGTTTGGCTCTAAGTAGGTATAATTTTAGTTCTTAGTCTCAGCCACGATACCATTTACTCAGGGGGCTTATTTAGCTTTCAAAATTCAGTTTACGACGAATAAAACTTATTTGATATCGATACCAGGAAATCAAAGTTTGACTTACATTCATTCATTTTTCTTTTGGTCTACGGTTTCGCTTTAACTGGAAACAACTATTGCTTTTTAGTCATTCGTGCCAACGTCTAAAGAGTCTGAGCTCCAGGACCATGGATTAGTTTTAAAGCTTTCATTACACCCGAGCAACGCCGGGCTATACTGCTAGTAAAAAATAAAAGGAACTTCTGGAGAGTCATGATCGCCTTCGTTCTGGGTTCTGTATTTAAAAAAATAACTATTTTTTTAAATAATTTTCTTTTTCAAAAGAAGCTAAAAATTAGCTACCTTTCTGCATTGATATATTATTTCTTCATGATCTGACTGACTCAGATATGAATAATGAGATTGGAAGAGGTTGTTGAACGTACAGATGCTTATCCGAATGCTGATTCGAACGGAATGTGGCAGAAGGCCCGAGTAATGAGACTGAAACAAATACATGGGTAGATAAATAGATTCCAACAAATCTGACACATGTTAATACCGTGCATGTATGGAAAATATATAAGACACTTTTAGGATGAATAAAAAATAATAAAAATAAGCAAAAACAGGCGAAAGAATTACCCTGCCAATATTACATCAGAAAAGAATGTATCTACCATGCGAATAAATGCTTTGTAAGTAGTGATTTTAATCTAAGCTAGCACACCAACTTCGAAAGGAAACATACATCTCAAAAACAAAATGAATTATAAATACATATTAAAAAGAATTGCAGTAACAAGATATGTCTAAAGTATGAGATAGATAGGAACAGACTAAGTTAGATACATTGATATGAACAGAGTGAAATAGATAGTTGATTTTCTAAGCGCCGATTAGATGTGATACAACGCCGAAAGTATGGGGTACCCAGTGAGGATCGAACTCACTACTCAGATTGCTAACCATTGCACCACGAGATGCCCAAGGTAGATAGATAAATATAAACAGACTTAGATAGATAGATAGATAGATAGATAGATAGATAGATAGATAACGAAAAGTTTGACAGAAATTGAGTGTGACAAAATAAATTTTCATCTATTACTGATGCTTTTGTTGACCTCGTACATAAATGATGACCGTCGACGGAACTAGTAAGACCTTTGCGATAAAGCAATGGCCGTACTGAGATTATAGTGGTGTACTGATTGCACAGCACCACAACGATTCACATCAAATATAATAAGAACCCCAGAGACAGTTAGATGCAAGATATCCGAATTAGCATTGAGGCGAGTGCTAAATCAGAATTTTCTTTCTCCTATACCAGTTGCCAATCAAAGCTGTAGAGCCTAGCCTACCCTATTATTTAACCAATAGCAGGCATAACGTATGTACATACATAAAAATATGTGTGTGAAGGATTGAGCGAGAGAGAGAGATAGAACGTGAAATATAAAGAGAAGAATATACTGTGGCAGAATCATGATTAACCAACTTTGAAGTCTTAGCCACTCAAGCACGGATTACTGAACCGGATTTTGGACATCTAAATTGTTGGAATTATTGGTAAGATTGCTGCAAGTTAATACGAGATACAGAAAAACTTCGAAATTACGTTGCATTAATATTGCAGCAACAGAAAATAAAGGTGGCTCAATTTCCTGCTCTCGTTTTGTCTTATATGAACTTGATTCAGAAGAACCCGAGAAATCAACAAACTCTAGAGATTTGTTTTGTAGAAGATAGAAGACAAAGTATTACTTTTGACTAAATGTCCATCTCTTTTGTTTATTGATGAAAAATAATTGAAGGAAAGTACACTCCAAATTCACAATTATCGGGAAAAAAACATTCACAGGAGAGAAAGAAAATGAAAGAAAAGTTATACGTTTTTTAGTCTTGGAAAATAGCTATAGAAAATGGGTGCAGGTTGACTCATCACCTCAAACTCAACACCGCTGACTCAACACCACCGACTCAACACCGTCGACTCAACACCACCGACTCACTTTCATGACAACTCAGTTCTAGGATAACTCATTACCAGCCTACTTCAAGACAACTCAACGACATGCAAACTATGAATTTTTTCGTCGACTTTTTAAAAACAAATAAAAGTAATTTAAAGATCAATTTTTAATACAGGACTTTATTTTTAATGTAAAAATCTATTGAAAATTGTATGCAGTTTCCCTCAAATATCCAGTTAGAGATCGTTGTGAAAAAGAAAAAACAATCTTCAAAACACATTCATCTTTCTGTATATACTTCTTCAATTTAGGGGTGAAGGGGATGATCTCTAATAAATTGCTCGAAAAATGCATTTTGGCTTCTTTACACTTTTTGCAGCCTCGTAATGATTCTCCATATTGTGGTTTCCTCCGTCACCATCCTTGTGTGCAATCTTCTATTTGGTGCTTCAGTATGGTTATTTGTTCGATCTTCCTTGTGCAACGTTCTCTGGTAAATATTCCACACGTCCTAAGAGATGTACACACTATGACAGCTAATACATGTCTGAAGCTATGAATTCGACGCCAAAGTTGTTGTCCTCGCGCTGAGTTGGGTGGTGGTGAGTTGCCCTGTAGTTGTTACTGTTGTGGATCCCGGTAATGGGAACTGCACAAAATAAAGGAACAACAACCAGAATTTGAGATAGAAAAATAAGTATATTAACGTAAAAGTTACAAACTTGAACGCATGTTAGTAATCCAGGAATACGGTTAGTAGAAAGTATGTATACAAGTATCTGGAGTGAAGCCGTACTATGTTTAGTATGTCCACGTCGGAAGATGACGGGTGCTGTGCAATAATATTCTGCTCAGTGGAGCTCAGAGCTACTATGAACTACTGACGCTGTATTATCCGTGAAAACTAGGTATCTTCCGGTATCTTCCGGTATCTCTCGGATCTGACGTATATCAGATTCTGTCTGTATCTGTCGTAGCAGAAGTATATATATATACTCAAGTCAAATTATCATGGAAAAAGGGGAGACCCATTAACAGTTACGGTGATGTGTTGGCCTGGGTTGAGTCGGCGTTGATGAAATGTCCGCTGCCTATAGTAATAATAATAATTTCAGCTTGTGAGTGGTAGAATTTTATAGACAAAAATTAAAAATAGTTTCATTCAAAACAGGACATTCTTTTGCAAATATAAAGAATGTTTATTTTATTAGGTTTACGGCCATATTACCTTAAAACACTTGTTCTCGTTCAATCACCGAAATGAAGTAACATCGGCAGGGTTAGTACCTCGGGCTGTTATTGTTTAGAGTAATAGATAACGGCTCAAAATTAGTAATCAGAGAGTCGAGTTATATATATATATATATATATATATATATATATATGTATACTGAGCGCCCATAGCTCAGAGGTAGAATCGACGCGATCGAGTTTCAATCCTGGGTTAAAAGCAATCGGATGTCTAACTGTACTGATGAGCTGTGATACGGCGAAACGGATCTGTCTGCGGATGACTATATATATATATATATATATATATATATATGACATAGAACACTTGGTATATTACTCAGGTAAATTCCAATAAAGACAAACTCAAAAGAACTCAATGTTAAATTCATTTATTTAATTTAACAGAGTAATATTCATTGTGCGGTGAAATAGATAGATAGATAGATAGATAGATAGATAGATAGATAGATAGATAGATAGATAGATAGATAGATATTCACTTACGCGAAAATATCATTAAAAAAGATATGAATCTACCACCAGCTGTGGATTAATTGGTAGGATTTGTATTCGTAAATCATTATTGTATCCAAAAAATTCTTACAATCTAAAAATATTTTTTGCTTTACATAATCTGCAAAAAGTTGATAAACCATTAAAAGAAATAAATCAATACTTTAAAGATATTATTATTGGCCATATTGATTTATAAGAATTAATATTTTAGGCTGTTTTTTTTTAATTCCTTAAATCTCTACTAATTTTATCATCAGTTTTAAGTCAGGTAACTCTACCATGTAAGCCAATATTACCTCCCACATCGTCGTGTTATCGGCAAATATACAGATCCCTCACCAGCCAATACTGGTAAGGAAATGAGATAGACACAGGAGGATTTAAAACAAGACTGATCAAAGGGCAAAGGATCATTCTTCTATAGTCAACGGCTACTTGACACAAATACTTGAGGGTTCAATACCTGACTACAGTAAAAGTGAACAAAAACTTAGAGGTTGAGTTAAAAGGAAATACCTCAGACATCTGTTGTGGAGCAGGTTTTGCACTGAAAGTTATAATCGTGCTATGTCGGTTGCTAATCGACTTAACGCACCCGTAAGGTTAGGAACTTGGTAATCTTCTACTGTAAGCTGACGCCTGAGTATTCGGCTAACTGCCGACTAATATCAACTGCCTTAGTCCAACTATGTCCAATCTGGAACTAACTAATAGTTCTAATGAACTCCAATAAAACTCTAAAGAACTCTCTAGAACTTCTAAGAACACCTACAAACTTCCCAAGAACTTCTCCATTTAACTTCCTGTTAACTCTTATTAATATAAAAGTGAGAGTCCATTATCTGAAGAATAGGTGTGTTTCACCATAACAACATTTAAAGGGCATGATTCCTGGAACTAGAACAATCTACCCCAGTGAACTAAATAAGGATTTCAGTTTGAAATTGCAATCACCTGAAAAAGGCCGGAGCGTACAACGGCCAAACCGTCATGAATATGACAATAAAGATGAGGTCAACAGTCTGAAAAATGTAAATAGTGTAAATAAATACAATGCCTCATCACGGAAATATGGACAAATATATATGAAAGAATATGATATATAATTGTGTAAGTATAAAGACAATGTTAACCAATTGAATGATAAAATGGAAAAAAATATGGGTAATGTGTTTTGTTCTCTGGAATGAATTCATAGGACATAGCCAGTGCGGTGATGACACGATATCTTTTGTCGGAAATCAACGGTCTGGAGTAAAAGATTCTTCTAGTAGAATCAAAGGTTACGTGCCCGTGCCCGGGCCCGTGCCTGGTCCCAGGCCGAGCTTTTAAGTTATAAGGTATCAGCTCTGGTTTAACGTGGAGGACAATGGGCTTTGCCAGGTCTACTTGCCCTAAATATGCTAATCCTGAATGAATAGCACTCCGGCTTGCAATTCAGATATGGAAAGGGAACTGGCCAAGTGATCAGTGATCCTACAACTTTAACCGGTGATTGTACTGATAATGATAGTGATAGTGATTGTACTGATAATGATAATAATGATATCATCAATATCTCCTTAGTTTATTATTATAATTTAAATATATATTAACATTATTAACATCGTCCGGACTGTTGTTCTCATCTTTATTGCCATATTCACGGAGTTTTGGCTGTTATACGCTCCGGCCTTTTTCGGGTGATATATATTAGCATTTCGAACCGAACCCATTTTATAATTCAGGTGGATTAAAACGTTGGTTGATGTGATTCAAAAAGTGACTTCACCCCAAAAGTTGTGAGCTCAATTCCTGGTCATAGCAGATGGAACAAAAAATTGGAGAGTTGTGTTACCCAATAGAATTAACTGAGATAGCCTAAAATTACCCCCTATTACACCTTAATCTACTCCCTGTTAGAGAGCTGAGTCAAAGGGAGATAACTGAGACATCTCTCTAAACTATGATTCATAGAACTAGAACAATCTACCCCAGTGAATGAAATGAAAGTTTCAGTTCTAAATTCCAATCACCTGAAGAAGCCTTGAGCGTACAACGGCCTAAACACTGTGAATATGACAATAAAGATGAGGTCAACAGTTCAAACGATGTAAGTAGTGTAAATAATTAGAATACCTAATCTCAAAAATATAGATAGATCTTTTTTTTATTAAATATTAAATAAATTAAAATATCCTTCTTTTTTTTCATTGAAAAGATTCTTCTTCTATGTGCCCTGTCCCTTCAGGACGTAGGCGATCATGGATCTCCACGTCTCCCTATCCCTTGTGGCTCTTAGTATGTTTGCTCCTGTTGCTCCTGGCAACCCCCGTTCCGTCATCCACCTGATCAGACTCTGCAGATATGTTATCCGCTGCCTTCCTCTGTCTCTCCTTCCTTCTATCTGACCAGTCAGTATCAGGTTCTCCAGGCTCTCCTTCCTCATTGCATGTCCCAGGAACTTCAGTTGTCTCTTCCTGATGCTCAGCATCAATTTCCTTTTTGTTGCCATTCTTTCTAACACTTCGTCGTTGCTTGTATGCTCAGTCCACGATATCCGTAGCATCCTTCTGTAGAACCACATTTCGGCCGCTTCCAGTTTTTTCCTCATTTTCGATGATATTGTCCAGCATTCACAGCCGTACTGAAGAACTGACATCACGTAGCAGTCTAGCACTCTTTTCTTCGTTTCTATTGAGATCTTCCTGTGTGTTAGTATTTTGCTCATCTTCTGGAACGCGTCCTTTGCCATGCCAATTCGCCTTCGGATCTCCGTGTCGCACTTTCCATCTCCTGTTAGAACACTTCCTAGGTACTTAAATTCTTGGACTTGTTTGATTCTGTTATCCCCCACCTGTATTTGGCATTTTGGGTTGTATCTTTTGCTGATGACCATGCACTCAGTTTTCTTAAAGTTTATTTGTAGTCCCTTCTTGTCACTCTCCACTGCTACTTTCTGTATGAGATCTTGCAGTTTCCTTTCCGTGTCCGCAATCAGTACTGTATCGTCCGCGTATCTTATGTTGTTCAGGTTGTGGCCTCCAATAATAAATCCTGGTGTGTCATCTAGGGTCCTCAAAATATTCTCGCTGTATAGGTTGAACAAATCCGGTGAAAAGATTACCTAGTTTAAATTAAATAGCAGTTTAGCCCGGTTTCACTCAGGGAGTTTAAGGAATAATAAGAAATAAAAATATATGATCAATTTACATAGCATATACTTACACAACATCCACCCCGGTCACTTTTATAGATATAGATAACAATGTCGAATATCTCTATTGGATTAGGGTGGGAGGGGGAGGGGCAACATATCTAAATATAAATAATATAAAGTGGGGTGATCGATTCTATATTATAATCAATACATAAACTGATCCCTGACTTTGTGGGGTGATAATATATATTTTTCTACCCCTAATTTTGGCTTTCTGAAAAATTTCAATGTGTCGTTAGCATTCTAAAACTTAAATCTACATCTGAGCGCAACTCCCGTCGATCTAGATCACAAAATGCAGACGCTAAGTCGAATCTATCAAACAAACAAATAATTACACAACGTCCACCCTTGTCACTTTTATAGATATAGATATTGTATTTATTTTGGCATTGGCTATTTTCTTACACGCACACAGAAGTGAGGGATTGATTATATTTCATCTGATTCTTTCGTTGACTCAAACAAATCACTTTTCTTCTGTCACGTTTCTCTTTGAAAATTTTTCAAGTTTTCGTTCTCGTTACAATATTTGGATGTAAATCTTTGAAAGTTCTTTCGAAATGTCAATTCAGAAAAATATGCAGTCAACGCAATATCATTTTTTGTATGTATTTCCTGCTAAAATGTAAAGGCAAAATATATGATACCTCTATAGACATTTCTAAAACCCAACAGATAAATCAATAACAAGATGACAGAAAATGGCACCTAGAGGTTTCCATATTTACGGTCTTAGGACTTGACAAACAAACTGAAGAACCTGACTTAAGTCCAACGGAAAACATACAGTGTTAATTTTGTAGAATATTTACTTCAGCTTGTACATCTATTTACTATAATGTATATAGTGTGATAGCAGAGGTAAAGGTTTTTTTTTTTCTCCGTATCATGTATTGATCCAAAAGACGTTTCCATTTCATGGCACGTCTTATAATGAGAGAACCTAAGGCAAATAAAAAAACGTAGATATACATAAGAGACTTCAAATTCTAAAATGTTAACGTAGGCCAAAAAAGATTATTTCATACTAGTTCCAAATGAGGATACTGACATTTGATTAGCCTTTATTGATATGAGCATCATGCCTTTTGATTTTTCGAGAAAATAACAATTTAAACAAATCTAAGTGTTTGCTTTCGTGGACTTGATAGCTTTTAAGCACCAGTAGTAGCAATAGTAGTAGTAGTAGTAGAAAAAGAAGAAGAAGAAGCAGATGAAGAAAAGATGAGAAGAAGGAAGTAAAAGAAAAGGGGGAGGAGCAAGAAAAAGAAATGAAGAATTGGAAGAAGAGAATGGAGAAGAAAAATGAAGAAGAGAACAAAGCTAGATTAAGAAAAAAGGCGTGGAGGAAGTAAAAGAAAAAATGTAAGAAGCGAGAAATATAGAAAGGATAAGGGAAAGAAGGAGAGATAGAAGAAGAAGAACTAGAAGCGGGGAAGGATCTGGAGAAAGATGGTGAAGAAGAATATAAAGAGAGAAAGAGTGGAAAGCTCAATGAAAAAAAGAGGAAGGAAGGAAGGAAGGAAGGAAGGATCAGGGAAAGCAAGAGGAGGCAAAAGAAGATGAAAAAGAAAGGAAGGATCAGAGGGAGGATAAAATGAGGGGTGATAGAAGAAGAAGAAGAAAGGTCAGAGAAATAAGTAAAAAGTAAAAAGAAAAGGGTTAAAGAAGAAAAAAGAAGAAGAAGGGAGTAGACAGAGCAGGGTGAAGAAGAGGGAAAGGTGAGAGATGAAGATGAAGAAGAGAGTAGAGATGGATCAGAAGAAAAAGAAAAGGTAAAGGTGAAAAAAGAAGTGAAAGAAAAAGAAGAGGTGATGGAAGGGGAGATCGCGAAGAAGAAGGAGAAGCGAGAGAAATAATCAAAAAAAGAAGAACAACAACAAAAATAACATATAAATGCATGCAGGAATCCATTTTTTTTTATTTTGCCAAATAAAATACTTATAACAGAAAAGCTATCAGTTAGCCAACTTGCGTCGTTTGTAAAATAGACATTTTAAGAAGCACTGTTATGTCGAAACAGTTCCTTTTGATATAAGAAGACGCGAAATAAAAAAAAGGACAAAAACAAAAGGCGAACGAGCAATTGGAACAAATGGAAAAAATGAAAAAACAAACAGAAAGACAAGAAAAAGTACAAAAGATAAAATAACCAAAGAAAATAAAGAAAAGAAAACAAAAATAAAGCAAAATATATGGAGACAAATTTGCACGAATTTCGGTTAAGGTGAAAAGGTCGGTTCAAATTTACACTTCACAAAGCATTTTTCTACTTTCTTCTGTTATTCTTTTCCATTTTTAACTGCTTGTTTCGGAACAAAACAACAGCTTCTTGTTTTATTTCTCTGCATTTTCTGAATTCGTGAGTAGCCATAGTCTGGAACGATAGAGGATGAAAGTCATGCAAATAATTCTTGACGTAGTATCAACTATTTTTATTATACATCTTTTTTTTCCACTTAGTTACTTCTTTTTTTTCTTTCCATTTTTTCTTTTCCTAATTTCTTTCTTCTATTCTTTCTATTGTCTTTACTAATTTATGTCGGCATCAAATTCATTTCTACTATCTTTGTATTGACATTTTTGTATTATTTTTATAAAATGTGTGTGTGTGTGTGTGTGTGTGTGTGTGTGTGTGTGTGTGTGTGTGTGTGTGTATGATAACTCGCGAGTAACGGTTATCATTCGACCACGGCAGTGGTCGAATATATTCTTAAGTCCAACATTGAGTGAATCTAGGCAGCTTTCAAGCTTCACCCCTAATTCAATTTTCAAACAGTTTACCTCCTTAGCTACATTTTGAAAAAATCTTTTTTGAATTTTGGTTCAGCAGAAAAAAGTTACATCAATATATGTGAAGTTCGAAAATGGAGACTAACTACATAAGTACATAAGTGTGTGAGTGATTAACGCTTCTTATAATAAATCTTATTCTTTGTAACTTTCTTTTGTTTAATATTTTTGCAGACGGTTTTCAACATTTAAATTCTGATGATAGCTTTTAATATTTTTGTGAAACTTTTCTTATCAATTATCATTTTATCGGAATTGATTATCAGAATTAATTATAAATAATGATTTTTTTTGTTTTTATCAATTACATATAATTGCTATTTTTAAATATTTTTGAATGCTGTTTACAGCATTAAATTTATATTAAATTAGTAGCAATGCCTGGAAAAATCATGAATTACATGGAAAAATGTATGCATGAAAAGTAATATTCTTAAGATTATATTAAACCTGGAAAAAAACAAGACAAGTTATTAAACCTGGAAAAGTCAAGAACAAGATATTTTAGTGAAGTAAAAAGAAAGAAATTTCTAACTTAAAATATTGCAGCTAAAAACGAAATTTAAATGCAATATTTGAAGTAAGAAATTTCTTATTTTTTTACTTCTCTAGAATATCTTGTCTTTTACTTTTCCAGATTTCATAATTTGTCCTGTTCTTTTCCAGATTTCCATATAATCTTGAGAATATTTCTTGTCATGCGCGCATTTTTTCATGTAATAATAATGTCTCGACAAACTTTAAAGACCACTTTGCCAGAAACTGTATAAGAACACTCTTGGAACCCTGGATATTTACCCAAAGTTACTCCCGCACTCGCGAGACGGGATGGGACAGAAGATCAGGTTCAAAGTCAGAAATCCGAGTGCATACACTTGGGACAAGTGGAAAAGTTTGCTCAGATCCGGAACCGCGTAATCGGGCACATTGTATTGTCTAATTTTCTCAGCTGGGTGTTGCTGTCCGTAGATAAAACACCCGACTGCGTCGTTCTCTGCCCGAGAACTTGACAATTGCAAGCTCTCAATATTTCCAATGTTTCCACAGTGATACAGTATGTGACACATGGTCGTGTTTAACGTCAGTTTTCTGAAGGCGTGCACTCGGGCAAAATTCCCCAGCTCCCGCATAAACTGGATCGGGTTCTTGTCTATGTTTCTCCAGCCGAGCCTCTAGCCGTAGACAAAGCTTCGTTGATTATTGCGATATCCCTGCCAGTGTTTAGATGCATTTTTCCATCCACATGGTTAATTTTCATATACACAAATTTTCTTTGGTTTTCTGTAATTACTTTTAGAGTCTCAACGCTGTGTACGAAATTTTTCTCAGAACTTTTCCTTGCTTTAGTTTTACAGTGTGTATTGTTATATCCTACTTTGCCACACTTGTAGGATTTCGAATTCTAAAAGGACAATCGACTCTGAGATATGACCTTCCTTATCAAAGACAGATAAATTTTTCTTTTTCCACATTTTTTTCTTTGGCTTGAATATATGTGCATTCTTTTTCTTCAGTTACTTCCGTATCGCGTCTCAGATTTAGGATTCTGTGTCATTCCTCAAATATTTCAAGTAGAGTTATTTTTTAATTCTGTTCCAGTTTCATTAGGACTCTGGCACATATTTCTGTGTCGTTTTTTGCCATTAACACTTGAATGAAAATTTATCCTTTAAACATATATTGAATCAATTTGTTTAATTTGAATCATACACACCCCTTGTTAATAGTTCAAGCTGATGTGGCAAAATTTTCGTCTTCTTTTTCTGTCAGATTCATACACATCCAATGAGTATTGAATGAAGAACATTTCTCACTAAAAAAATTAGTCATAATATTCACCGATCTTCAAAGCAAATTTCTACTGGTTTTCTCGGTAGTACAAAATTTAAGTATTTTTCTTGTTCTGCTGGTGCTAACATTCTAAACAAAAATCTTTTTTCCTCATGTTGCTAGTCACTGCATACTTCTCTACAAATTTGTTCGTATCATCTAAAATAAACAGAAAAGATAATTCCATCATCTGAATAGTATGGTATTTGCCACCACATCAGGAGTGAAAGAAATTAAATATTTTTTTCCGTCTCTTCTGAATTAATTTCAATTAACTTTTGTTGTTGTTTCTGTAGATCCAACAACTACTGATGTTGTCCTTGTTGTATTTTTACCAGTTAGGCTAATAATTCTTCCATATTTCAAAACATCTTTTTTAAGCAAAACAAAGAAAAATAGTTACAACAACGTGGTCCTAGTTTATCATTGATATGTACGCCACAGCAATAACTGTATTTTGTCTTTCTCCGTATAACTTTAAATTCCTCGACGCCACTGTTATAACTCGCTACAACCTGCCCAGTCAGTCATGTGTCTTTCGAGAAATGATCACCCAAGCGTGTTTCACGTATGGCACTTAACTGACTGACTAATGTTTATAATATTATGTCTCGACTGACCGCAACGGTGCTCTAAAGAGAATATGAGAATTATTTTGGAACTATGTCTCTCTGTGAGTTCTTCCTTTAAGGCCTCTTGCCGAGTGTTCACTGTGTTACCGGTTGTGTCTTATTTCTTCTAAAGATTTAGATTTTTTTTCATCTTTCATTTTCCATTTTTACACAGGTTTCCTTTCTTTTCACTTTGACATTCTTGCAGTTAACTTGCTTCCCCCTCCGATTATCTCATTTCTTGTTGCCTTTGCTCGTCTTTCCTTGCCATTTTTATATTTATCCTCTTAAATTATCATTTATTCTTCCCTATACTTGTTTTTAATTAACATTCTAAATTCTCTCATCAGCCTTTTCCTCTTTATATATATATATATATATATATATATATATACACACGTGTTCGTCTTTTCATCTTTGTCAGTATATATATATTGTCATCCGCAGACAGATCTGTTTCGCCGTATCACAGCTCATCAGTACGGTTAGACTCCGATTGCTTTTTAACCCAGGATTGAAACACGACCGAAATGGCGTCAGTCGGCGACTCTACCCCTGGGCTATGGGCGTTCGGTGGAAGTAGGCAGACATTTTAGCGCATATCATTATACGCGCCTAATAGCTAGAGCACTCCAATTCATTTCACTGAATGAGCGATACGTATATATACATAAATATATATGTGTGTGTGTTTGGGTGCATGTCTGTGTGCATATATATTTTTACGTTTTCACGTATTCAATCCTAACTTCACCATATTAAACGGTCATATTATCACTAAATTATTTTTCTCTCCCTCTCTAACTGTGACTGTTACTCTCTCTCTCTCTCTCTCTCTCTCTCTCTCTCTCTCTCTGGCAACCTTAAGAAATCAGCAGTCAAATTGACAGAAGACAGACAAAGACACCTAGAAACAGAAATTACGGATGCATAAAAATAGCACATCAAACATGTGTAGAATCACATGACGCAGTATGAATAATTGCACGGGAAAAATGCTAGGGAACCAGTTGAACAGAGTAGCTCGAGAGATAAACACTTCCTTTTATGTTATCAACATATGAGGAAACTGATTAATGAAGAGACCGGAAATTTCATCCAACTTATCAACATTAGCCATTCCACATACAGACATTTACTTGATTGACTAAATAGTCACAAACCAAAAAGAAACAGTGAATGGTCAGTTGGAAATGGCTTCGTCTTTGCATCGTCTGTTTTGACATTGATATCTGAGCGTGAGTTGAAAATTCTTGGTATAACCTTGCTACACTTAATCGAAAAAAGGTCAAAACATTAGCTAACTCCAACAAACATTCTCTGGTCAAAGTGTTAAACTCTGTCCGCTTTCCATGGCTACGTCTTTACCTATTACTCCATACATATGTCAAGGTGCTGAATTGAATCCATTTCTTCAAGAGTTGGTATTTGTTGGCATTTCATTTTATATATTGATACATCAGCATTCATATTCATACCACAATGGATGTCTTAAATTTGTCTAGACGAAGTCACGTGGGATAGAAAAAAGGGGAAGAGAAGAATAAACATTATAAAGAAAAAAGAGAGAGAAAAGGAAAGATAGAGTAACAGAATAACAGGGTAGGGGGTTAACTTGTTATTTGATTCCAGCTCTGAGCAACGTCTCTGACCTATATATATATATATATATATATATATATATATATATATATATACTTACAGAGTGAGAGATAACAAGAGAGCTAATAAAATGTGTACAAATGAATAAAAATCAAAAATTGTGAGAGAAAGGAAGTATATATAAAACGATATTATAGTGGATATTAGGTCTATTAGCTTGCGAATTCGATAAATTTTTAAAAAAAAGAAATGCATTTTACCGCAGTGATTGAACCTGAGACCCTCTTTGTTCGAAAAACACAGTTTGATCGGATACACTTTAACTCTTGGCGACTAGGAGCATCACAGTCCAGTAATGCTATATGTTCACTTTTAGGTCGATACATGTAATTCACACTTTATTATTTCAAATGAGTATCCACTATAATAATGTTTGAAGTAATAAAATGGATTAACAACAAATGCCTTATATATGAAGATAGATAGATATGAACAGGCTGAGATAGATAGATAGATAGATAGATAGATAGATAGATAGATAGATAGATAGATAGATATGAACAGGCTGAGATAGATAGATAGATAGATAGATAGATAGATAGATAGATAGATAGATAGATAGATAGATAGATAGATAGATATGAACAGGCTGAGATAGATAGATAGATAGATAGATAGATAGATAGATAGATAGATAGATAGATAGATATGAACAGGCTGAGATAGATAGATAGATAGATAGATAGATAGATAGATAGATAGATAGATAGATAGAATGAGCAGGTTGGGATAGATAGATAGATAGATAGATAGATAGATAGATAGATAGATAGATAGATAGATAGATAGATAGATATGGGTGTGTTCCAGGTGTGATATTGGCGATTATACTTATTCAATCCACACGTTTTGAGTAGTCAGTTAATCTTCCACTGACACCCTAGCCCTTAAGTTTGTACAAAAGATAAGCATGCCAAACCTTGTCAAACGCCTTCGAGATATTTGAAGCCATAGCCCAAGCCTCGCTGTTCCTATCTAAAGCCTAATAGACAGATTCAGTAATAACGGTTAAAACATTGTCCTAGAGAAATGAAAGTTATATTGTTTATTAAAAAAGAAGGTCGTGTGAAGAGAAATGCTTAACCAATTTATAGTTGATAAGAGCCTATAGTACTTTGTGTAAAAGAGATAACTTCCCTGAAATGTAAACTTCTTTTTTGTCATTCTTAGTGAGTTAGTTACTTACTAAGTGTTCTACATGGGCAAGTAAACTAATAGTTAGGACGGTATCATTTCAACAATAAGATCCTGGTGCGAATCTTATGACAGTCAATATGTCAAGAAGCTCACTTCTTGTTAATATTGACTTGGGCAGAAATTTCCGGTACCGTTGCGAAATTTCTGGAACCTATTCTCACGTGTTGCCCCAAATCTTATTAATGTAACTGGATAGACGAGACTGTTCTTCAGCAGTCGATGTTTGTGCAAACACAAAGTTAAAAGTCATCGTAACCGATGCTTTGAACGTACTAGCCTTGTTAAATTACTGATTACGATAGATTATTTGCTCACTCCCAGAAACTGTAACTAAGATCCGCTCTATATAGTTGCAGTTTTAAACCACATGCTAGCCCCTTGGGTGTTGAAAAATAGAAATGTGCGTAAGTGAGTGTCTGCAACAGCTATTAGCTAGCTACCCTAGAAGATGAGTATATTCAACAACATGCACCCAGTTAATATTTCAGGTGTTCGATAATTTAGACTTTGTGTCAAGGTTGTCTTATACTGACAAATATCCATTGATGATTAATTCACTATTCTATCTTTGCTATGTCTTATAAGATGCTGTCTATTCGGACAATTTGGTCGTGTTTGCTAAATCACAAAATATCTCAGGCAATAACATGATTGCTTACCTCGTACGTCATTCATTCAATATTAATTTGTTTCTCGGTGATTATCCCATAATATTGATCCTAGATTAACGTTGGTTCGGTCCGACGTGACTAACAATGACAAGATTTTAATTAAAACCGCAGTAAAAAAAAATAAATTGAAAATCAAAAACTCTTATTGTATTGTGTAACTATTCTTCTGCAAAGAAAATCTTCTGACGTTCGAGTGTCAATAAATGTTTAAGCTAAACTCTCAATAGCTTCAGTTTGCAGAAGATCATTGCTGAAAAAGTAAAGTATATTTCATTTACAGAATATCTGGTTTGGATCATAAACATTTTGTTTTTTTAATATTATTATTATTATTTCATTTGTCATTATAAATCGATGTCTGCTATGGTCGCACTACCTACCGAGTCTGCAGGAAAACCTAAGGCAGGTCGTGATGTGTTGTTATGGTTCCATTTCATGTTTTTCATATCTCTCTAACATCCCTAGCGTTACATCGACAAAGTTCCCCTTAATGTATTGGCTATAATTAACAAGACAATCTTTGGTATATCTCTTAAGCTGGGGTTTCCAGGGATTCTTTCAATGTGTTTTTTTTGTTCCAGTTTTTATCATTCCAAATGCACCTACTATCACTGGTACGATACTTGTTTTCAATTGCCACATTTTTTCTATTTCAATTTCCAGGTCTTTAAATTTTGACAGTTTTTCGAATTCCTTGGTTGTTGAGTTACAATCCGCTGGAAAAGCCATATCAATTAATAAGCAAGTTTTTTTTTACTTTTGGTTTTTAACAATAATGTCCGGCCTATTTGCTCCAATTTTTCTGTCTGTATAGATGGTGTAATCCCATAGAATGGTGACATCTTTTATTTCTGTAATCGGTGCAGGGTGATGTTCAAACCAGTGTTTGTTTACAAATTTTCCATAGTGTTTGCACATTGTCCAGTGTAAATATTGCCCTACGACTATTTTATATTCATTTGGGGCAAGTACAGAACATCCTAAAATTAGATGGTCTATAGTTTCTTGGTATTTATCACAGAACCTGCATTTTGGATCTACATTATTATGTATAATATTTGCCTGAAAGTTCCTAGTGAAAAAACTTTGGTCTTGCGCAGCAAGAATAAAGCCTTCAGTTTCAGACTTTAATCCAGATGCACGTAACCATCGATGAGTATTTACTATTATCAACATTGGGTTTATAAGTACGTTTTAGATATTGGCCATGCAGAGGTTTGTCTTGCCAATAATAATAATAATAGTTATTATTATTATTATTATTATTATTATTATTATTATTATTATATTACAAAACAGTCAAAGAATACAATTTTCACTTTTAATCAAGAAGTAGATTTAAGTGTTTCAATTGCATCTAACAAAATGTGAAAACTTTTTAAAGATATTTTGTAAAAAAGATGATTTCTTAAAGCTTTCGCTGTTCTACTATTTTATATTCATTTGGGGCAAGTACAGAACATCCTAAAATTAGATGGTCTATAGTTTCTTGGTATTTATCACAGAACCTGCATTTTGGATCTACATTATTATGTATAATATTTGCCTGAAAGTTCCTAGTGAAAAAACTTTGGTCTTGCGCAGCAAGAATAAAGCCTTCAGTTTCAGACTTTAATCCAGATGCACGTAACCATCGATGAGTATTTACTATTATCAACATTGGGTTTATTAGTACGTTTTAGATATTGGCCATGCAGAGGTTTGTCTTGCCAATAATAATAATAATAGTTATTATTATTATTATTATTATTATTATTATTATTATTATTATTATATTACAAAACAGTCAAAGAATACAATTTTCACTTTTAATCAAGAAGTAGATTTAAGTGTTTCAATTGCATCTAACAAAATGTGAAAACTTTTTTAAGATATTTTGTAAAAAAGATGATTTCTTAAAGCTTTCGCTGTTCGACACCTACAAAATTACATTAGTTAGTCCATAACTTTGCACGTAGTTTTTACATGAACGAGGGACATTTATTAAAATAATTATGGACATTTAATTTAAATATTCTGAATTGAATTAAGCGCCTTGACAAGGAAGACGAGTATGTTGTGTGGTAATATCCATTTCCGTATTAATATACATATATTCAGGAGAACTCTGTATTCACAGTTTATTAAAGGTTACATTTAAACCCATGCAAATTGTCTCTAACAATTCTACGACAATTTAATGAACTCTTGTTCGTAATTTTGATAATAGCTAATCTACTCTGTCCTTATAATTGACCCTAAAGCGTCTGAAGCCGAGCTAGAATATCGTCACTGGAGATCTTTCATAAACTTCATAAGTAACTACTGTAAAGAAATTTCTAATTAGCTGCACAAACTCACGAATGGTGTCACAAAACAAGGTTTCCAGTATGACGCATGCACATCTTCCTACGAAGAGGCTTTAACAACCCTGGACAGGATCAGCATAAAAGAAGAAAAATGAAATGGTCTCTAGACACTTACTGGCTACAAGGCGTCAACTGCCCTCAGATTCAATTGACAGATTCTACTAAGCTTTTGTAAAACTAAGTAAAGACTGTTCATTTTCTTCGATATTAGTAGAACAATATCGATCGGAATTGATACGAGCCACTTTCATAAATGGGATTCGGTCCACGGATATTCGACAAAGAATACTAGAAAATTTATCTTAACGTTATTCCAGGCCTATGACTATGCAAGGTTACTAGATTTAGCAAAACAAAATGTTAAAAAGTACGATACAAATTCAGTAGCGCCAGAGACCTCTTCACCTATTTTGTCTCCATCCACCAACCATCCTATGAAAAATTAATATGCCTTAATTAAACGCAAATATTTTTTCTGCGAAGGCAAGAGGAATGCCAGCTCATTATGCCCCGATAGAAGGTAAAAATGCTATAGACGCGGAAAGTAGAGTCATTGGGCTAAAGTTCACCTCCCATCGCAGAACCTTTTCTCAAACGTACAATACGGCTTTCGTTTCTCTAAGTTAACTGCTGATGTACTGACGATAATTGCGGAAAGAGTCTATCAATTTATATAAATAAAAATGGTGACGTCCAGGCTGTAAAAGTTGACATCTCGAAAGCCTTTATGAGGGTCTGGTATTCAGGCCTCATTCACAAGTTGAAAAGTTTCTCTTTCTACTCTACATTACTGTTTCTGTTTTTAATTCTTCCACATCCTGTAGGCCATTTGTGTTTTACTCGCTTTAGTGCCTTGCGTTGTGGTGCAGTGAATATCGACTCGGAACGACAGATCAGGGGATACGAGTTCGAATTCCAGCTGAATTCCTTGCATTCACTTACGCGCAAATACCCTTAGGAAAGGTATTAATCCGTCTCTTTCCTCCAGTTATTGGTTAAATAGCAGAACAGATTGGGTTCTATCGCCTTGGCTGGCAACCAGTCTAGATTAGAAAGCAATGGTAATCTACTGCGGGATAATCTTCTGCACAGTCAGTCATGTCTCTTTCGAGACATAATCGCCTAAAGCGTGTATCACGTATGGCACTCAACTGACTGCCTTACATCGAGTGAACCATCAGGTTTGGGATCTTTTTTCATTATGGTATATTCTTTTTGTCAAAAAGTGGACGTATCTATATAAAAAATATGTTAGATAGTCTTTTAAAAATGATGTCTAAGAAAATTGCAAAAGTGCATAATTTTCAATATAAATAAATATATAAAAATATTTCAAATACGGACAAGTAATGAATAATATCTAACAAGCATTATAAATAAATAACGCTTCGCTTGTAGGATATAATGAATTAATCATTTTCAAAATATAATTCGATATGAAAAAAATATGCCGTCAGTTTAAATTGTAAATGCAAATTCTACTCTAACAGCTTCTTTTCTTGCACTTCCCGCCTGTGGAATTCCCTTTCATTTACTTGCTTTCCGGACAGCTATAATCTCCAAGAATTTAAATGTAATGTCAATAGTCATCTCCTATCACACAAACCTGCATCCTTCCTCTCATGCTCTTTTATCTGTTCACTCCACTCTTATCAGTATTCTCATCCTTCTCTTACCCACTTTCTGACACCCCCTATAACCTATCAGTCTTTCTCATAACTTTCCTCTTATGTAACCCTCTGCAATACATTGGCAGTAAATTGCCTTGCTTGGGGTGATATCTAAACTTATTTATAAATGGAACTTTGTCTCTCTGTGTGTGTGTGTGTGTGTGTGTGTGTGTGTGTGTGTGTGTGTCCGTTAACTATAGACTCCGAAACGGCTGAACCGATTTTCTTGAAAATTTACACAGTTGTACTATAAGCGTCTGCGAGTGTTCTTAGCTAGTTTTTGTGTCGAGGTACCCCCGATAAATATCGAAAATCGATAATCGAAAAAATCGGGTTATAGAAGGAATGGTCCGATTTTAATCAAATTTGATTCACTCATAGACAAAGACATAAGAAACGATATTCAGAAGTTTCAAGGTTGCAGTTCTTACAATAATTCAGAAAATCGATAATATATATATATATATATATATATATATATATATATATATATATATATAAAAGGCAAGATGTTTGTGTGTGTGGCTGTTTATCTGCCTGTATGTCTGATTTTTTTTTTCAGCCCTTTTATTTTAGTTTTTGCTTCAGGTTTGGCTCTAAGTAGGTATATTTGTAGTTCTTAGTCTCAGCCATGATACCATTTACTCAGAGGACTTATTTAGCCTTCAAAATTCAGTTTACGATGAAAAAACTTATTTGATATCGATACCAGGAAATCAAAATTCGACTTACATCCATTAATTTTTCTTTCATTCTACGGTTTCGCTTTAACTGGAAGCAACTATTGCTTTTTAGTCTTTCGTGCCAACGTTCAAAGAGTCTGAGCTCCAGGACCATGGATTATGGATTAGTTTTAAAGCTTTCATTAAAACTGAGCAATGTCTGCCTATACTGCTAGTGATTATATAAAAAAAAAATTGACGCCTAGAAGATATGTACCTATTCTTTGGAAAGAAGTAAAACAAGATTTTGGCAAAATCTGTTAGCTTTCAAATGTGATTGTTATTTTCATTAGCTATTTACCGATAAACATTTAAATAACTGAAAATCTTTTTCACAGAAGACGGAAAGTGTGACACTGAAATCCAAAGATGCATTAGGATAGGCAAAGGTGCTTTCCAAAAGCTAATCAAAGTATTAAAAAACAGAAAAAATTCGTTGAAAGCAAAGAAAAAACTAGTGAACTGTTACATGATATCTGTCCTTCTATATGGTAGTGAATGAAGGATAATCTTCTCAAAGATGAAGAGAAGACTTGAAGCAATAGAGATGTGGTTCTACAGAAGGTTGCTGACGATACCATAGACTGAATATATCTGCAACGACGAAGATTTAGAGAAAAATAGAAAAGTAAACGTATGCTTAACATCAAGAAGAATCAGTCGAAATGTCTAAGCAAGATAATGAGGGAAGAGAGCTTAGAAAATCTGATACTCACAGGATATATTCAATGCAATAGAGACAGTGGAAATAAACATATAACCTACCTAGTGGTCCTGAGTAAATAAATAGTGGAACAAGATTTAGGAGAAATAATTTAAAAAAAACTAAATGTATTAAAAGCTACAAAAGACAGAAAATTATGGAGAGCCATGATTGTCTACTTCTTGGAGGGACATAGCAAGTATAGAAAAAGAAAAACATGATTGAAAATGATTTTATCTTATAATCATAGATGCACACACGCATGTATAATGAAGATACTCGTATTCACCTTCAAATGTATTAAGAGCTATAAAAAATAGGAAATTGTGGAGAGCCATGATTGTCTACTTCTTGGAGGGACATAGCAAGTATAGAAAAAGAAAAACATGATTGAAAATGATTTTATCTTATAATCATAGATGCACACACGCATGTATAATGAAGATACTCGTATTCACCTTCAAATGTATTAAGAGCTATAAAAAATAGGAAATTGTGGAGAGCCATGATTATCTACTTCTTGAAGGGACATAGCAAGTATAGAAAAAGAAAAACATGATTGAAAATGATTATAATGAAAATACTCGTATTCACCTTCAACTTTCGTGCTGGTGCTTTTTACATGAATTAAAGACAAACGCCAATGATTTTAAACCTTTTAATCGATTAGATATTTTTTAATCGCTTCACCCCAAGCAAGGCGGTACCGTCACTGATGCGCAGGGGGGGCTACATAAGAGTAAAAGTTTAGTCAGGAAGACAGTGAAGAGAAAGACGAACCAGTTACAGGAGGTGTCAGACAAATAGAGCAAGAGAAGGATGGGAACGTAGGTGTGAAGAAAGTTGCGAAAGTAGAGAGAAAAGAAAAGAACAAGATATACGGGTTGATGTAGAAAGGACTGGAGTCAAATGGACAAGAGATGGGTATTGACATTGCATTTAAATTCCTGGAGGTTGTAGCCGTCAGGAAAGCAAGTATATGGAAGGGAGTTCCACAGTGCGAGAAAATAAAGTGATGGAGTAGAATTGTCGGCTGCATTTGGTTGATCTAATTGTAAATGGGTGGGACCTTGTTGCCAGTCTGGTTGCACAAGTAAATTCTTATGGCGGAGTCACCAGTGACTTAAGTTCGTCGGAGCATAAGCCATGAGAATATTTGTAAAATAGACAGAGGGAAGCCACATGCCGCCGGTGAGAAAGTGGCTGGAGTCAAGCTGCCAAGTCGCGACCTATCAAATTACAGATTCTCCTTTGTTGAGAACACTGAGATGAACAGCAGGGACGCCTGACCATACATGAGAGCAGTATTCTATGCACGGACGGATGGTTGATTTGTATATTATATTTAATGATTTTGATGTTACTAGTCAGTTTGCTACGACTAGACAAGAACCAATGTGATGTGGCGGTGCTTAATTTGCAAATAGCACAGAATATCGCAGAGCCACACTGTTCTGAATCACCTTATGTGACTTTAAAGACCTATCCATTGTTCATATTTTGATTAGATTATATATCGTTAAGTGAATATAAATTAAGCGCATGATTGCCATCGTCTGTTGGATCCTTAACGTGGTTTGCATATCTATTCAACGTAATCGCTATAGTGGTTTAAAGAATCTTCGTTTATATCTAGTGATTGGTTTCATCTTTTCTTTGCTGATTTCTTAAGAGCAGAATTGAATGACTGACCTTTGGTATTGATTATTAGATTAGAATATTTCGCTTAAAGAAATTAGTCGTCAAAATATAATATTAGTTTTATTAGTCAGTTTATTTTCAAAAAGAAGGATTTTGTAATGAACAGAACCGTAAATAATAACCCTGTTAGATTATTTAAACAACAGTTGGTTTGAATCATTTTGCACGCACCATAAAACGGAATCTTCTTTGTATTATCTACGAATTCACAAACTTAGTGATAAATATAGTGGAGTAATTTCTCAGTATTTGCCGCATTGTTTGGCAAACAGTGTTCGTTTTCTTAGAATGGTTGCCACCCAAGTCAACCTTTTTATTTAACCTGTAGTTGGTGTAAAAGGAGAAGTGACGGAAATATGTCGTCCCGAGGGCATTTGAATAAAAATGAACGTCAGAAACGACAGCAGATTTCCATTTCAGCTTGCTTGGTTTGGTTTGGTTTGTTTGTTTGTTTCTTTGTTTAACGGTATATCAACACTTTATGGGTCATTTATTGTCTAAATTTTATTTTCTTATAAGTTTCAGTATTTTTGTTTTTACAAACACAATTTTATGTGGCCAACTAGATATCTTTTCAACACAATTGTATACTTTAAGCTACAGATAAAATGTATTGAGGGTTATTTTGCTTTAAAAATTGAATAATTGTCCATTTTACTATGAATAATTATGTTAGGTCATTTTTATATATATATATATATATATATATATATATATATATATATATTTAGTGTATCGAGGCAGCAAATAATTTTCTAAACATATACTGTTAAATATAAGAGACAATAAATGTCGATTATGTTTACTCATGAGCCGTTCTAAACGTCGTATTTGGGATTTAATTTCAGTTAAAAATAAAGACAAAAATTGTGAGCCGAAAGGTTAGAACCAACTTAATAAAAAATTGTCCAAATTTTGGAGAATTTTTGTCTTTATTTTCAACTGAAATTAAAGCCAAAATACGACGTTTAGAACGGCTCATGATTAAACATAATAGACATTCATTATATGTATATGTTTAGAATATATATATATATATATATATATATAATTTTGCTTTTATTTAAAATTAATTTAATTTATATTGCAACACGGAAAATTCTGTTTAGAGATTTATCTCGTCATCAGGCAATGTTTAATATCTATGGTGAAAATAATTTACATCTGAATTTAGAAAATAATACGTTTGCTATTTCAAGGATTAATATAGAGGGGAAGACAGAAAAACGTAGATTTTACTGGTGTGTTTAATTTAACTACTCAGAACGATGGTCGACTTTGAAATTTGAAAATATAGGTTATATGTTGGGAGATGCGGAATTTTTTTTCATGATTACGTGAAAATGTCATTTTAGTGTTAGATTTTCGGTGTATTTATAAAGGATTTGTATTTGTTTTTATGTGGTTGGCATATATTATTTTTTAAATCTAAAGTCACATCGAGGGAATCTATTTTTTATATTTGTATTAATAGTAACATGAAAATTAAAGTTTTTAAACTCTCTATATATTAACTTTCAAATTTTATCAATTTTAAAATTTGTGGAATTCATCACCACCAGAAGGCTATCATCCCTGTATAATCCAATACCTTCTGTATTTATATCATTATGCACCGTAAGACTATATAGAGCAAATAACATACAAGATGGTATACTTAGCAGAGTCCAGTGATCCCATTTTATATCAAAGTTTTCCTGAGAAATATTTTTGTCCACTGTTTTTTTTTTTATTTTGAATGAGAACTGACATTTTTGCATTCATTATGATACTACGCTTGGCCTCCGACAGATCCGACAGATCCGACTAAGCAGTATATATATATATATATATATATATATATATATATATATAGTTGTCAGTACGTAAACGGTGAGGATAATCCAACAAGATTTCCTTAATATAAATTATTAATAGGTAAATCCATATAGAGAGCTCGATGGGTGTTAACCAGAGCGATATGAAGTTTATAAAGGAAAACTCAACACGTCATATTAGTTATAAACTATTGTTCATTTCAATGAGCTTAAATAGCTCATCTCATGAGACCCTATGACAATATTTCCTCCATCTGGCATAAAATTTCTGCCAGAAGTATATATATATATATATATATATATATATATACTGTTCATATATATATATGATGAGCTGTGATACAGCAAAACAGATCTGTCTGTGGATCACTATATATATATATATTGATAGCCATTCGTAACTGCCCCAGCAAGTCGGTATTGTACTCGCCATTGATAGTGTGACCCTTATGAAGATAGCCAATAAACATCATATTTGTTGCATCTCAAAACACTTAAGCCATTACTTTCACTCCAGATCGTGACTTTCTTTAGAGCAGGTCAGGAGAAGTGTTTCTACTACACAGATTGCAGCTTAAAGTGATGAACCACATCTCATCTTGGGTTAGGATACGTGCATGGAAACTAGCTGGATTAGCTTCAATGTCAGATTTCCCGTGATGTGGTAATTTCCTGTGGCGTGCTTTTGATCAGGTCTCAGAAGACGTACCCTCTACCAAGCAGAAGCCTTCAATATCTCAAGTTCATTGTGCAGAATATTCCAAAACCTTTTCGATTCGTTTAGCTCGTTTTGTTTTACGGCTTATCAACCTCAATGGTTTATTTAATGCCGACAAGATTTTTACAATCTATTCGTATGAATAGAATATATAATCTGTGTAAGAAATCAGTTTGTAGATCAGGTTTCATTGACGTATTTTTGTAAAGAGGTTTTTTGTCAAGAATCAGATGTATTACTAGTATACATATTTTTCTTCAAAAATAAATTATTGTTGATTTTTTCTTCAAAAATGTATTGTTGGTCATATTTTTCTTCATAAACGATTTGCTGGTAATATTTTTCCTTTAAACTGTATTGCTGGAAATATTTTATCCTCTAAAAAGTCACATCTATTAATAAATAGAAATTAACGCATGCAACGTTTCACAGTTGTAGCATCATTCCCTCTTGGTCAGCCCATAAACGTTTCAGCCTACCCGTTGCTTTTGCCAGTTCTAACCTTTGCAACAGGCACGGAAACGAATCATTCTCATTCTTTTTGTATTCCATTAGTAAGGTGGAAGTTACACTCGTACAGATTTGTTTTATTGCAACTTAAGGTCTTCCCGATCACTACAACATGAACCCCTTCAAGCCTAGGGTTAACCGTTATCATTCTTACACAACCTCATAAACTCCACTTTTTCTTACGTTCTCACGTCAACATACACGAACCATCTACCTTGATTGGTCCTTGAGCTTTTTATTAGTATTTTTTTTTAAATTATAAAATATTATATTAGTTTAAGTCTCGTTTGAAGGTTCTTTTTCTTTCAATGTTGTTATGCATATAAAAAGAATGTCTAATATGATAAGTAAAGCAAAACAGAAATTGAATAAAATGGTATTTATTTTTAAAAAAATGAATAAGATAAAAAAAAAGTTCATTTAAGATTAAATGATAAATAATATCCAAAAAGAATATTATCTATGCAAATTTTAAAATTATAAATATTTTTCCCAATGGGTAAGGAATGAATGTTGACTGACTGTTGCGTTCCGTTTCGTCACTCGATCTCAACGCGATTTCTTTTGCTTGCTCGTTTTTATTAAAGGAGGGGGACGGACGCGGCAGATTGTATTCTAAGAGGTAACGGGAGGAACTACACCAAGGGAACTCATATCGCCTGTTGGTTTAGCGTCGCTATGCGTATGGTCTGTCTCTCGAACCTGGGCGGGGAAAGCGAATTTTTCAATGGGCAATGTTTAAGAAGATTTTTAAAAATGTTGTTTTTTTTTTTAAGTAACCAAAATATTTAATATATGCTCAGCAAAATATATATATGATATCAATAAAAGTTTTAAAAAAATGAATAATGTTTACGATAAAACAAAAATCAATAATGCCCTAGATAAGGTTTAAGGTGAATAGATAGCGCTTATCATGTATATTGAATAATGTCTAAAACAGTTTCAAAAATATATCAATCTTAGTTTTAATATTTAAGATCAGTTTTAAGAATTAATAATGATCAAGATCGGTTCGTATTTGTTACTTAAAAATAAAATATTTGGAAATTAATCTGTGACAGAAACCCGTGCAGAAAAACATTATTATCAGTTTTTATGGGGACCTTATAAGCGTAGCTTAAATGTGGCACAAGGCCGAAAATGTAGAGCACGAAGTGATTGTTGTAATTTAGCTTTAATTGTTTTAGCACAGTGATTGTCGTAACTCAGTGGCAATTGTTCCAATGAGACAATCTTGCTATTACACCACGTCGAGAGGCCCTTATCAGTTCTTATTGTTAATCGTATCGCCCCAAGCAAGGTATTTTACTGCCACTGTTTTGCAGGGGGTTGCATAGAAGGAAAGTTATGAGAAAGAGTGACAGGTTATAGGGGGTGTCAGGAAGTAGGTAATAGAAGGACGAATGTAGGCATAAAGTGAGGGATCAGTTTATATATTGATTGTAATGTGAAACTGATTCCCCACTTTATAATAATATAGTTTTGCAGGGGGTTACATAGAAGGAAAGTTATGAGAAAGAGTGACAGGTTATAGGAGGTGTCAGGAAAGTGGGTAAGAGAAGGATGAGAATACTGAAGAGAGTAGAATGAACGGAGAAAGGAGCATGAGAGAGATGACTGTTGACTTTACATTTAAATTTTTGGAGATTGTAGCTGTCGGGGAAGCAAGTAAATGGAAGGGAATTCCACAAGCGAGAAGTGCTTCGAAACAATTGTAGATAAATTCCCTTTAAGCCTCTCTCTAGGATGTGCGTTGTGGTGCAGTGGATATCGGCTCGGAACGACAAATCGAGGAACTGAGTTCGAATTCCAGTTGAATTCCTTGCATTCACTTACGCACAAATACAATTGGGAAAGGTATTAATATTAATCCGTCCCTTCCCTCTAGTTATGGGTTAAATAACAGGACAGATTGGGTTCTGTATGCTTGGATGGCAACCAGTCTACTGCAGAAAACAATGGCAACCGACTGCGGGATAATCTTTTGCCAAATTAGTCATGTCTCGAAAGAGACATGATTGCCCAAATTGTGTATCACCTATGGCACTTAACTGACTGACTGAATATGATAGTTGAAAATATGATTAAAGCTTGTACTGGGCATAAAGTGGGAGATCAGTTTTATATTGTTATGAAGTAATAAACTGATCCCCCCACTAATTACTACTTAATAATATAATACATATCTTCCTCCTCTAGCTTATGAGTCAAATAACAGGACAGATTGGGTTTTATACCGTTGGCTGGCAACCAGTCTACCGCAGAAAGTAATGACAACCTACTGCGGGATAATCTTTTGCCCAGTCAGTTATGTCTCTTTCGAGACATGATCGCCCAAGCCTGTATCACGTATGACACTTAACTGACTGCAACCTAATAAACCATTGACGAACTTTCCATAATGCTCTTAAAAATTTTCACGATTAAATATTTTCTACTGCTTTTGTATTTTTTCTTCAGTACACCGTTCAAATTTTCTCATTTAACTCATATTTCGATGATTCTATCATTTTACGAAAACATCTATTTTTAATTTATTTTGTTTAAACATTATTTTTAATGGATTTATTTTAAACAAATAAATTAATAATATCTCGGAGTTAATCCATTTTGAAACATTTCGTAAAAACAGAATATTTCGTAATAACCATAAATGTAAGCAGTACAGATATGAATATTACGAAAAATCAGTAAATTATGCCTTTATAAGACTTAATTCAAGCTTTGTCGAACAGCAAGTCCTTCGTGGTCAAGCACTCTAAGACACATCAGATCAATTGACAATTTCTTCTAGGAAACACAAGTTCGAATCTTACCGGAGAAAGCATATTTTCCTAACAAGATTTATCGATTATTCAGGCCGGTAGATATATATATAAATATACTATTTAATTATGAAAAAAATAAAAGAAAGAATCAACTCAAATACGAGTACCCATTAAAAATAATGTTTAAACAAATAGATTAATATCAGTCAGTTAAGTGCCATACGTGAAACACGCTTGGGCGATCATGTCTTTTTCGAGACACAACTGACTGGGCAGAAGATTATCCCGCAGTAGGTTGCCATTGCTTTCTGCGGTTAGACTGGTTGCCAGCCAAGTCTATAGAACCCAATCTGTTCTGTTATTTAACCCATAACTGGATGCAAGAGACGGATTAATACCTTTCCCAAAGGGTATTTGTGCCTAAGTGAATGCAATGGATTCAACTGGAATTCGAAATTGACCAAAGGAAATCATGTACAGATCCTTAAGAAAGTTGTAATTACAGATTAATACAGATGTCGGAATTAATCCATTTCGTAAATTGAAACATGTGTTGTCTATGTTTCTAACTATATCTCACGTTCATCTCAGTTATGTAATACAAAAAGGTGCGAGAAACACTTAAATTATTGACATTCATATCCTATTAGGCTTTATTCTTAAAACATTTTAATTTTCTAGGCCAGTACAGACATTTATCTCATTCGCAACAAAAAAACTGGCATTCAAATAAAAAAATGCTTTCATCGTTGATAGAGCGTGTTTTATTTTCTTTGTGTACATGTTACTTGATAAGCTAAAATAGATTCAACTCAGTTTTCGTAATTTAATATTAAAAAAAACATGACCAAAGAAAATTAAAGTTCAACTCCATAAGAATTTAAGTAAAGGACACCCTGTGAAGATTGAACTCACTACTCACTACCATATTGAGTTAGAAAAAAAGTCTTTTTCAATTATGCGTTGTGGTGCAGTGGATAGCGACTCGGAATGACGAATCGCGGGGAGCCGATTCACTTACGCACAAATACCCTTGGGAAAGGTATTAATCCGTCTCTTCCCTCCAGTTATGGGTTAAATAACAGAACAGATGGTGTTCTATAGCCTTGGCTGGCAACCATTCTACCGCAGAAAGCAATGGTAACTTACTGTGGGATAATCTTCTGCCCAGTCAGTCATGTCTCTTTCGAGACATGATCGCCTAAAGCGTGAATCACGTATGACTGACTGAATAATGGAAGAAAAGAAGATGTCATTTAAAGCTCTCATTCCAGGAAAGAAAACATGTGCGCAAACAAAAATCAGGCATGGTGATATTCTAAGTGTAGCTTAGATGTGGCACAAGACCGAAAGTAAGGGACACCCAGTGAGGATTGAACTCACTACTCAGTTGTAATGTTTCTACCGGCACAAGCTTGCTAACCATTACACCACCTCGAGGTGCCCAAACAAAATAGGTATGTGTCGTTTCTGAAGATATCACTACAGCTGAATACTCTTCGTCGGTGGGCTAGTTTTAGAAGAGGAGAGTTTGAAATTGAAAACTGATAACATTCAGGTATACCTGCAGTTGGTCATGTTGATCAAAGTTTAACTCCAGTTCAGGTCAAGCGTCACGAGACATTCCTATCTCATATGAGCGTTATAAACCATATAAAAAGACGGAAAGATATGTGGCATATTCTCTCTAGTAGGACATCTTAATCTAGTTAGGTTGTTACTAATACTATTGTTTAAGAAAATAAAAAGCAGAGGTAGCAATCCAAACACGTGTAACATGTAACCACTAAAAATAACTTTTACAGAAACAATGTCTTTATTTACAAAAAGAGGGTAGACAGGACCTGATGAACAGCGTCTTCAACACCTTCAAATGGAATATCGAGTGTGCTATGGCCAAAACAAAGAACCAGTTCACACTGAAATCCATAGCACAGGTCAGATTATTTATCAAGTGATCCGCTATAAGGAGACCCGTTTGGTATCACCAGACGAAAATGTTTTTGTGGAGTATTTTAGCAGGCACATACTTTTTAATCCTAACATCTAAACGCTTCGTCTTTCTACCTATGTAGTGGAGTCCATAACTATATTTAAAATAAAAAACAACAAAATTAATATGGTTGGGGAGTAGAACGTCTTTATGCATAGACGAAAGGACAGGGCATTGTCTTTAACCACGGCCTCCAGAAGACTTCGGAATCTCCTGCATCTCTTCTAGATAGTTTCCTTGTTTTAAGTTGGTGAATCCTCCCATAACACTTTCCTTCAGTTCATCTTTTGTGCTATGAGAGGTTTTGCTTTTTCTTACTCAACTGCGTCTCACACAAAATAATTTAGGGGGTTGTAGTTTAGGGAGATAGGTGACCAGATGAAAGGCGTGGTGTGGTCGTAGAATTTGTCTGAGAGTTTCGCCTGCTTGTGAGGCGTGGCGCATAATCCTTTTGCCAGAGATCTTCCAACAGTCACCCTCTTGATAACTCTACCTCCTCAAGTCACTTGATGTAGGCCTACGTGTCGCGTTTGAGGCTCTGTGGAAATATAAATGGAGACATAACGTTGCCATCACTAGTGACCATTCTAAACACATTTTTCTTAGTATTAATTATGACCTTTCATTAAGAAACCTGTTTTCTAATATTTATCAATTTTTTACTGCTTTTACTTATCGAATACAGTAAGAAAAATGTCTATTTTGCTTATGGTGATTCATAATTAGAATTGTGGTTTGAATATATTTTCCATTCAATGTATCTAAGACAAAAATATCAATTTATTTGGATTTAGTAAAGTTTTAAAGTCAGTTTGCATGCACAAACCTGCGGGGACCATATTTAAAATTAAATGTTAAAAATTAGTAAAGGTTACGAATCTAATTTTAGGAGTCAGTATTTATCACATGAAACCCCAGATTTCACAGCGAGTAGGACGTTGATTTTCTGATAAAATCTCTGGGGAGATCTAAACCTTATATAGTAACAATACTCCAATTTTGGTCTAATCTACTTTTGTAAATATAGAGTATAGCAGGAAAGTCAGATATTTACTAACAATAGCATACTTAACATCAAAAAAAGACAGCTGAAATTTTAGGAACATGTAGTGAGGAAGACGGATGTGCGTTGTGGTGCATTGGATATCGGCTCGGAACGAGAAATCGGGGAGCCGATTTCAATTTCCAGTTGAATTCATTGCATTCACTTAAGTTACGCGCAAATACCCTTGGGAAAGGTATTAATCCGTCTTTATCTTCCAGTTATGGGTTAAATAACAGGACAAATTGGGTTCTATAGCCTTGGCTGGCAACCAATCTACCGCAGAAAGCAATGGCAACCTACTGCGGGATAATCTTCTGTCTAGTCAGTCATGTCTCTTTCGAGACATAACCGCCCAAGCGTTTACCACGTATGGCACTTAACTGACTGTGTGAGGAAGAAAGGCTTAGAGAATCTGATGTTCATGAGGCGCATAGAAGGAAGGAGAGACAAGGGAAAGTGATATACTTGATGAACTTTATCAGATGAATGGCGAAGCAGAAGTTGAGTAGAATAACTGGAGAAGGAGTGTTAAGAGCTACAAGGGATAGAGAGATGTGGAGGGTCATGACCGCCTATGTCCTGAAAGCACACAGCGCTTAGAAGAAGATATATTCTCTGTGTCGCATTTTACAATTGCAGATAAATACGCACACTTTTCATTCTTGACGCTACATTTTTAGCTACATTGGCACCTTTATATATAAGGAAAATTTCAGCAAAATACAAGCTTTCTGCTATTTTGGGTCATCTTAGACGAGCCATTCGTAAACAGACTGGAATTTTCTTTCTGAATCAGCTGCAAATGACACATAAAAGTCAAATATGGAGTAGTATTTGTTTTTTGTTTTTTGTTTTTTTTGTTTTTTTTTAGTTGGTTTTTTTTTTGTTTTTTTTTTGTCTTTCGGAAATACTGCAGGAACACGAGATACCTGCTGAATATGCACTAGTGGCGTAATCTCTGCACGGCATGTTTGTGTGCTTTTATTTGTACAATGACCATTTATAAAAAAAAAATACATTTATTAAAATCATTATTATTTTCAGATAGATAGATAGATAGATAGATAGATAGATAGATAGATAGATAGATACAAATATAGTAATGGAATAGATAAATAACAAAAAGTCTAAAATAGATAATGAAGAGTCTAAAATAGATAGATAGATAGATAGATAGATAGATAGATAGATAGATAGATATGGACACAAATAATAGGGAATATGTAAATAATGAAGTCTCAAATAGATAGATATAATAGATAGATAGATAGATAGATAGATAGATAGATAGATAGATATGGACACAAATAATAGGGAATATGTAAATAATGAAGTCTCAAATAGATAGATAGATAGATAGATAGATAGATAGATAGATAGATAGATAGATAGATAAGCACAGACTTATTTCGTCCAATATATCTTCGATTTTATACATATACTAGTTCTGATAAGTGTCGCTGTGTAGACACGGGAAATATCATCATTAATGACTGATATAACCATAGTTTAAGTACATCATTTTAATATTCACATTTTACAAGATGAAATGCCTTGTTGGAAAGCAATAACATATAAGCTTTCATGATTGCTTTCAAATATATTTAGGATAATTAACAGAAACTATGTGAGTGTAGGGGCTTGGTGATGCTTAGTAAATTGGCCTTGTGTCAAACACATCCAAAGTATCCACAATTTAAATATCAGAAGGTTCAAAGCTGGATGTTGAAATGTGGAAGGATAAAATATTTCGTTTGTACATTAATGCAAAGATTTTTTAACAGAATGACAAAATTGCAAAAAAAAAATATCAGTGAAATTTCAACTGAACACTATAACATATTTGTGAGAAGAAAAATGTTCATTGAGAAAATGCATGTAGTTTTGTAGTTAAAATTGTTTAAAAAGAATTGTAACTATTTATAATGTCCACAGAATTTTAGAGTTCATGGTTGATAGTAGCAGAATGGAAAGTCTTATGTTCCTTCCTCTTTTTGTAGGTCGGCGACAGGGTGAGAAAGAAGAAATAAAGAAATAGTACTTAGCGTGTCCTGTTGTTGTTGTTGCTCTCTTTAACGGCGTGGAAAATGAAAAAGAAAAGAAAAGTGAATTGGCAGTAAAGGCGAGACATGACCGAATCAACTTACGTCTCTTTCTTACATTGTGGCGAGATGCTATCAGATCTCCTTCTTCTTCTATGTGCCCCGTCCCTTCAGGACGTAGGCGATCATGGTTCTCCACGTCTCCCTATCCCTTGTGGCTCTTAGTATGTTTGCTCCTGTTACTCCTGGCAACCCCCGTTCCATCATCCACCTGATCAGGCGCTGCAAATATGTTATCCGCTGCCTTCCTCTGTCTCTCTTTCCTTCTATCTGGTCAGTCAATATCAGGTGCTCCAAGCCCTCTTTCCTCATTGCGTGTTCCAGGAAGTTCAGTTGTCTCTTCTTGATGCTCAGTATTAATTTCCTTTTTGTTGCCATTCTTTCCAACACCTCATCGTTGTTTGCATGCTCAGTCCACGATATCCTCAGCATCCTTCTGTAAAACCACATTTCCGCTGATTCCAGTTTTTCGATGATATTGTCGAGCATTCACTGCCGTATTGAAGAACTGACATCACATAGCAATCCAGCACTCTTTTCTTTGTTTCTAGCGAAATTTTCCTGTGTGTTAGTACTTTACTCAGCTTCTGGAACGTGTCTTTTGCCATGCCAATTCGCCTTCGGATCTCTGTGTCGCACTTTCCATCTCCTGTTAGAACACTTCCTAGGTATTTAAATTTTTGTACTTGCTTGATTCTGATATCCTCCACCTGTATTTGGCATTTTAGGTTGCACCTTTTGCTGATGACCATGCATTCGTTTTTTTTTTGTTTTTTTTTTAGTTTATTTGTAGTTCTTTTTTGTCACTCGCCAAAAAAGGACTACAAATCAGATACCGTTCCCATTCTGGCTGTATTGAAATTTCTTTTGTTACATTGCCACGTGATCCGTCATCTAACTGCTCCCATGCTGGACTGATTTTGATCAATCAGCGACGTGGTTTAAATAGTGAAGCTTCTCATGTTGCCGGTTCCAGCAGACATTTCATTCTTAGGTGTGAAAAAAACGTCGTATATGAATTTTCTATTTATTTATCCAATCAGCATCCAGAATTTTGCTTTTCACACTGACTTGTGAATTTGCTTTGATCTGGGTTTTTCCAAAATGCTTTTAGTCGTTTGGACCCAATTTTGTGGATGTACAATTTTACTTTGTGTGTTTTAGTTGATGGATGATATAAGATTTGTATCCTATATGAGAAAATCTGAATCGTATTCCATGGACGGTTCTTATTCTCACTAAAATTAGAAAATTTTCGTCCAGGAGAAACCAGTGAAAATAACACAAAATTTTAGACACCACTCCTTGGAAATCTCATATAATATATTTTCAATGAAAAATAAAATTGTACGATTCCATATATAATTATACAGTTTTCATTTGAATCAGTATTGATGACAGAAACATCTTTTTAACTGAACTCTCCCAATACCATATTAGTAACAAAACCATCTGATAAAATATATGAATTTTTAATAAGTATAATAAACATACACGCGTGCGTACATGCACACACATATGAACTGGGATCAAATACAAATAAAAAATAAATCCAAATCCGATATAATAGGATGCTGAACAAATGAGAATCATTTATAAATCTAAAATGTTTCGCTTTTATTGAAACTTTATTAGAGAATAAAAAATAGAGCAAAAGATTTCTGGTGTTTTTATTTTGGTGTTGTTTGATTTTCATTGGTTAATCAGACTTCACTTGTATTTGACTAGTCTAGCAGCGTTCGTGTGTATAATTTATGTGTGTAAGTGTATCATAATTCTTGTTTGCCTCTGTGTGATTCGGATGATAACGTGTGCATATATATATATATATATATATATATATATATATATATATATACGTGTCTCGTCCTTCGTCGGCTAAGAATAATTTTCCTCTTGTATTTCATTCATTTTGTTCTTCTCCAGATGCACGGTATCTGAAGATAATTTACATATATATATGTTTGTGTATGTATATGTGTGTGTGTGTGTGTGTGTGTGTGTGTGTGTGTGTTTGTGTGTGTGTTTGTGTGTGTGTGTAGTATTATTAGAATTGTTAGTAGTAGTAGTGGTAAGCATTATTTACGTTTGGAGGCTGTCTGCATGCTGATTTGGGGAGATTCCTACGTCAACACCAGTCGTTAAACATACGTCTAAACTAGTAGTTGAATGGATACTTTAGATTTTTTAATATATATATATATATATATATGTGTGTGTGTGTGTGTGTGTGTGTGTGTGTGTGTGTGTAGATTGTAATATATATGTGTAAGTTTCAGGCAGATAACATTTTCTTAAAACAATGACGTACTATTTTCGCAAAATGTTTTTTAATTGAAAATAATCATTCACTTAAATACCATACGTGATACACGCTAGGGCAATCATGTCTCGAAAGAGACATGACTGACTGGGCAGAAGATTATCCCGCAGTAGGTTGCCATTTCTTTCTACGGTAGACTGGTTGCCAGCCAAGGCTACAGAACCCAATCTGTCCTATTATCTAACCCATAACTGGAGATAAGAGACGGATTAATACCTTTCCAAAGGGTATTTGTGCATAAGTGAATGCAAGGATAATAATAGATAATTGATAATAATTGCTAATAATAGTAATTGAAAAAATAATTGATAATAATAATAATTGAAAAATGTATTGATCATGTAAATATTTTCGCAATAGCGCATAAAATCCAACCAAGGACAAAAGATAACCATAGGTGCATCACCTATTGATTATAGACGAAAGTACATTTCGGTGCAGGTGTCACTGGTTTTGCACGTGATATAGCGGATGCCCAAATTAGGAAATTATTGATTACTGACCACTTCTTTCACCCGCCGCTTTTGCCATGCTACAATCAACGTACCAACGAGCCACGGTTCAACACTAGCAATGTGGGCATGCGCAGTGTTTTAAGAGACATCCCATCTGTGATCGATAATGTTGCCTCCCTTAACAGCGAGTGACTTTTCCCGTTATTAATTGCAGCCGCTGTGTCACCTGACTCAAAATCGGAACGACAGTTGTTTCGCGCTATAAAAGAAGCACAGAAACTGATTTTATCTATTTATTGACATTAGAATTGCAAAGTTACAGGCATTTGCGTTTAATCTTTTCAGAACGATCTGGTTTTTTTTTGGGTTTTTTTGTCGTTTATTTTCTTATTATAATTAGTTTTCTACTTAAGAAATACAATCACTAATATTAATAGTAACTCGTCGCAATTTTTAAAAATATGTAATACTTTTTTTAAAAAGACAGATAATGTAAAGATATTGAGATAGATAATATGGAGATTTTCTAAGCGCCGCTTATATGTGGCACAAGACCAAAAGTATGTGGTACCCAGTGAGGACCGAACTCACGATTCAGTTGCAATAGGCTCTAGGGAGACAAGCTAACCATTACACCACGTCAAGGTGCCCCAAAAATACGGAGATAGATTTGAACAGAGATAGAAAACATGAACATGAGATTTTAACTTAGATAGATAGAATGAGCAGGGTTGGGATAGATAGATAGATAGATAGATAGATAGATAGATAGATAGATAGATAGATAGATAGATAGATAGATTGAATAGGCTGAGATAGATAGATAGATAGATAGATAGATAGATAGATAGATAGATAGATAGATTGAATAGGCTGGGATAGATAGATAGATAGATAGATAGATAGATAGATAGATAGATAGATAGATAGATAGATAGATGGGATAGGTGGGATAGATAGATAGATAGATAGATAGATAGATAGATAGATAGATAGATAGATAGATAGATAGATTAAATAGGCTGGGATAGATAGATAGATAGATAGATAGATAGATAGATAGATAGATAGATAGATAGATAGATAGATAGATAGATGGATAGATAGATAGAATAGGCTGGGATAGATAGATAGATAGATTGAATAGGCTGGGATAGATAGATAGATAGATAGATAGATAGATAGATAGATAGATAGATAGATAGAATAGGCTGGGATAGATAGATAGATAGATAGATAGATAGATAGAATAGGCTGGGATAGATAGATAGATAGATAGATAGATAGATAGATAGATAGATAGATAGATAGATAGATAGATAGATAGATAGATAGATTGAATAGGCTAGAGATAGATAGATAGATAGATAGATAGATAGATAGATAGATAGATAGATAGATAGATAGATAGATAGAATAGGCTGGGATAGATAGATAGATAGATAGATAGATAGATAGATAGATAGATAGATTGAATAGGCTGGGATAGATAGATAGATAGATAGATAGATAGATAGATAGATTGAATAGGCTGAGATAGATAGATAGATAGATAGATAGATAGATAGATAGATAGATAGATAGATAGATAGACTGAATAGGCTGGGAGATAGATAGATAGATAGATAGATAGATAGATAGATAGATAGATAGATAGATAGATGTTGTAATTCTTTCGTTTACAGCAACGCTCATTCCCGAAAATGTTAAGTTTATGCAGGGATTAGTTCCTTGAGAATACAAAAGGAAGTTTATGGACGATTAATGCGAAGCCAAACAAACTGGGTGGCATCTGTCGAAGTGAAAGAAATGCAACAATCTTTGCTATTTAAATAAATCTAATATGGCAACATACTGCAGGATAATCTTCTACCCAGTCAGTCATGTCTCTTTGGAGACATGATCGCCCAAAGCGTGTATCACGTATGGCACTTAACTGAATATCCAAACAGAGAGAATGAGAGAGAGAAGGATTAAAGAAAAAAAGAATTTGCGGACTTTGTTTAAGAGAAAAGATGTCCGGGTCTCTTATCCACAGTCCTTATTGAAAAGGACACCCTCTCACTTCGCGTTTAGCTTCTGCAGCTGTAATTAATTTCACTTAATTTTCCCGTTCTTCCGTAACAGGATGCCACTCTCGAGTGCTCGTGGTCAACGGAGTAACGATGCTTGACGTTGCCTGACGGAGAAAATGACGAATCTTTTTCTTTTTTTTGGGGGGGGGGGGGGTGGGGGGGTATTTGGGAGTTCTTCTTCTATGTGCCATGTTCTTTAAGAACGTAAACGACCATGGCTTTCCAAGTCTTCCCAATTCCCTGGTGGCTTTTAACACGCTTTCTCCTGCTACCCCACTCAGAAATGTTTCCTTTATCTTTGGCGATATTGTCCAGCATTCAATGCCATACTGAAGGACAAACATAGTTAACCAAATTCGCCTGACCCTTGTAAGTGCAATGGTTGGTAATTTCTTTAGCCATTTTATTCGGTACTTGTATAATCTAATTTTCTCATTGATTATTCTAAACGAGTGTACTCTTGCTGTCAAAAATGACCGCAAAATTTTTGAGTGGATTATATATATATATATATATATATATATATATATATATATATATATACGAGTGAGTATAGAACGAGGAGAGAAAAGAAAAAAATTTTTTTTCCCCGTCCAAAACATTAATTTAAAACAGTGCTCTATATATGATGTATAGAGCTGTGAATATTTATTATAAATTATGTTTTAGAACATGTACATACATAATTTTTTCTATATATGTCCTCTTCTCTACAATCAAATGGTTGTTTCAATGTTTGGACTCCAACATATCATCGGGAGAAGCGCACTGCAATAGCAGGTCAACCCGTGGCAAATGCGGACCAAACCCCTGACAATTCGCCGTGTTCCAAAATCAGTTTAATATCGAAGTCCCACATCGGGGACGTATCAGATATTAAGCTAACCTAAGATAATCCTAACCAGGATTGAAAACCGACCGAATTGACATCATTCAGCGATTCTACCTCTAAGATATGAGCGCTTGGTGGTGGAAAACAAATTTTAGAGTGTTAAATAAACAATGTAAATACACGCCAGTAGCCGAGAGTGTTCAAATTCATTTCTGAATGAACGATGCGTAAATGCGTGGGTAGCTCCTGTTTATAAAGTCTACCATTTCCCCATAGTGCTCAATCAGCATGTGAGAGCGTAAACAGCTATATACATATGTATATATATATAAATACACAACGGCCTTTATTATAATAGAGAGGATACTACTTGACGACATAAATATTGCAAAAAAAAATAAAATAATAAGGTACTGTTAAAGAGCTAACACGTGGCAAGGCCTTTCATAACAGGTAGTAAAGTTTAATAACTGTAGTAAAGAGAATGAATTGAGCCGGAGCTGCCTCCCCGCTATTGTCGGTCATTCCATAAATATGATAGGGGGGATATATATATATACTAGCATCATAGCCCGGCGTTGCCCGTGTAACTCAGAATACTTTTTGTTAACCAAATGAATTTTTAAAATGTCGGAATAAAAATTATATATAAAGGCTTTTTTTTTTGTTAATAAAAAATATTTTAGTCGCGTTTAGCACGTGTGATTTGATTTCTGTGACGTAATTCAGCAACCATCTTAGATCTTAGATGTTTTACGGGGCAAATGTAAACAATCGGCTTCATTCGCCAAAAAGTGCGAAAGGAAAAATTGCTGAATTTAAACTCAAAAAGTATATGTCGACCTGGCTTCCCTGTAGATAGGTGTCCCTAGAAAGTCTGAATGGCGTAGCTTAAAAAATGTAGGCGTGCAGAGGGAACAATCACACACAGACTCACAGATTGCCTTTTATAGATATATAGATATGTGTGTGTGTTTGTCTCTATGTGAGTGTGTATGCGTGTGTGTGTGTACAACGGTCTTTATTTTTAATAGGAAGGATTTCACCATTTAATTATAAAGATTTATTTGTGAATCGCAAAAGTTTGCACCAGTTGATTAAATCTTGCAAATGCTCGTTATTTCCGGATCTTTTTCAAGTAAATAATGTTTTGTGTCTAGGAATGTTCAACAATATTAATAAAACCTTGACTGCAGTACCAGATGTATCTATAGGCGTAGTAGGCTGAAGCCTAAGGTCTCAAAATCTAAGGGGCCTCCCGCCAAGGTGTATAATATTTTTGACACTGTTAGAGGTTCTTTTGCACATGCAGACATAACGCATTGTAGATTCTAAATAACCCTTCATTAATTTTAAACACCCGTCATCATCCTCGGTTTTACTCAAACTCTTTAATTTAACACTCTTCCATTTTCCTCTAACTCTAAAATTAGAGGTTTGAAGGACCCTCAAGTGAAATAGACAAGGGCTTTTCTTTATTTAAATCTGGCCCTACCTTACTGTGGCAGTATTTTTACTTTTAGAAATAATCTGTTACCCGTAAAATAGCTCTAAAATAGCCTGGAAAACGAGTTGTCCCTAAATTTATATCACAGACATTATATTTGAAGTTGTTGTGGTAGGTGCACGTTGAAATCCGTTGAGAATTTAATGTCTCTTCTTCTTCTTCTTCTTCTTCTTCTTCTTCTTCTTCTTCTTCTTGTGCCGTGTCCCTTCAGGCGATCGTGGACTTCCACTTGGCTTTGTCTCTTGTCGCTTTCAATATTTTTTTCTCCTGATATCTCTCCCAAGCTCTGCTCAGCCATCCATTTGCTCAAGCCTATCAAGTATGTCTCGTACTGCACTTCCCTGTCTCTTTTTCTTTCTATTCGTCCAGTGAGTATTAAATTCTCCTGGCCCTCCATCCACAACACGTGTCCTGTTACGAGGATGCATTTATATATTTAAAAAATAATATTAATAATGTTTAAAACGTTATAGTAAGGAATTCTATTGAGTCCTACTCGTTATTACAAAAAAAGTTTTAATTCATGAAGTAGTTGTTTAATAGAGAAATTAGGAATAGAACGTTTTGGAAGATTATAGAATATTCCAGTAAAATCTAGGGAAATCTAAATGATTTTAGAAATATGCAAATTAGGTTGTTAGCCCCTATAAAAATAGGTTTTGGGAAGAGAGTAGTTAGTTGTTAAAAGGATTTGCTGACATTATCAACTCCGACCCGATTCGGGATTTGTATATCCAGCCGAAAGAATCTCTTAGAAAAGTTGCCAACTAACTAAAACCTCATTGAACTAAAAGCGTAAATAGTTTTTTGACTCTTTCATTGACCATACTAGAAATTATTCTTTATATACACATTTAAGGATTTCCACAAAGTATAGCACTTTAACTACTTCACTAGCTTAACTGGGTAAAAATACTTGACACCTTCCTTCTCCTTCGTAACACTTACCCGTCACTCTGCCAGTTGTAAATTATGTTTTCTATTTGAATGCAAAAATTCTATATTTGTAATATATTTTTATTTTGTGTTATCGTAAATTAAATATTTGTTTGTGATTAAGCTCTGTGTTTTAGTCAATCATTTTCTTCTTTTGTTAAAACTTATAACACGTAACAAAATTGGGGGCTCGACGGACTCTATAATATTGTAACATGTCCCAGGAACCTCAGTTGTCTCTTCTTGATGTTAAGTATGACTTTTTCATGCTCGTTTGCATGCACTCGAACACATCATTGTTGCTCACGTACTCATTCCATGGTATCCTCAGCATCCTTCTGAAAAACCACATTTCTGCTGTCTCAAGCCTCTCCTTCGTCCTTGATTAGAGATTAATAGTCACCCGTTTAAATGTTGGATCGTCATTACTAGAGGAAGTGTAAAAAAAAATATTTCAAGAAGGCGATATTTGATATTTTTGTTTTTATATGTGCAACATGGGAGAAAAATACACTTGTATGAGCAGAAAATATAATAAAGAGATTAAAATCGTGTGTGTGTGTGTGTGTGTGTGTGTGTGTATGTGTGTGTGTGTGTGTGTGTGAAAAAGTTTACCTCCGCGCAAATACCCTTGGGAAAGGCATGAATCCATCACTTCTCCCTACCCAAGCAGTTATCTTTTATCAGAAAATCATTCTTCTTTGTGGCGTGTCCCTTCAGGATGTAGGCGATCATGGCCTTCCACATATCTCTATCTGTTGGGGATCACCCCTTTTTGCACATAAGAATGGACTCGCCTGATGTGTACATACAATTCTGCCTATACGGAGAAGAATAGCAGTAGTAGTTGTAACAAACTACCTTTGTCACTGTCAGCTCTCTGCCTTCGGAAGCAGAGAGCAATAACCCAGTTGTGGTTCCGCCGAAGGGTAGAAGCACGACTGGGGAATAATAGACAGACATTTTTTGGCCGGGCCATATAGCCCGGAAAACCCACTTATAACTGACCATGTATCACATGTTGCCCTTAGTGGGAGGGACAACTAAATGATGTAGTAGTAGTAGTAAGGAGTAGTTGTACAGTCGTTTAGTTATTCAGTAAGTTGGTGCATAGTAAGTTGGAGTTGTTTGGATATAGACTCATTACCCGGACATACTTTTTCACTGCAAGACTGTATATATTCATTCTACTGATAGTATTCATAGTATTCCTGAATTGACTAACCTGTGTTCCAGTTGTATTTTTTTATTCAATATAACTTACATTTTTTTATCTTTATATATATACTTGCTTCCCTGAAAGCTACAATATCCAGGAATTTAAATGTAAGATCAATAGACACCTCTTATCACACTAAATTGCATCCATTCTTTCAAACACTCTTCCCATCTACCCAACCCCCAACCTCGGTATCCTCATCCGTTTATCACCCTCCTTCCGACATTTCCTATAACTAACCACTCTTTCTCATCACTTTCCCCTATGTAACCCCCTGCGCAATAGTGGCAGTGGAATGCCTTGCTTTTGTTATTTATTATTGTGTGTAGTTTCTCAACCAGCATCCACAACACTATCCCTAATAGTTTTTAACACCCTTTCTCTTGTTACCCTTCCCAAACCCTACTCTACCATATTATCTCCAAAAGAATTTGCAGTCTGAAAATACTTCCTGGCTTTAAATACTCAGCAAAGTCTTGATAAGCCGTAACATAGAAATCAATCTTATCTCAGATAAAACTAGTGGCATGAGGAATATTTTAATCTGAAATCGCGATATCCAATGCATATATAATGACACGGATAACAAATAAATCTTCATTAATGGGTGGATTTTCTAAAGAAGACACTCAATTTAAACCGATCTGAATGTTTATGTTTTGCAGATTTTGTATTTTAGAGAGAAAATAAATAAAAAACTTTAAAAGTTGGTTTGATTTAAAGTATGTGAACTATATGAAGGCTTTATCATAAAGGAGAGATAAGTACTTACTTTAGATAAAATTTTGAAATATATATATATATTTATATATAAATATATATATATTTATTTATAAATTATAGACTTTCTCAAGTGATTTCTATTCAGAAATTAAATTGTTAATTCATAGATATATACAGTGAGCGATAGATAAATTTTCGTCTAAATGACGCAAAAATGAAAATAAAACAGGCATCTCTTTATAACAGGTATATTCACGAATGTGAATGTGTGTTGTCGTCCATTGGATATCGACTCGGAACGAGAAATCGGAGAGCCGAGTTCGAATTCCAGTTGAATTCGTTGCAATCATATACGCGCAAATACCCTTGGGAAAGGTATTAATCCGTCTCGAGCTATGGGCCAAATAACAGGACAGATTGGATTCTATAGCCTCGGTTGGCAACCAGTCTACCGCAGAAAGCAATGGTAACCTACTGCAGGATGATCTTCTGTCCAGTCAATCATGTCTATTTCGAGACATGATCGCCCTAGCGTGTATCACGTATGGCACTTAACTGACTGATATTCACGAAAATTACACAAAAATATCTTGAAATACTCAAAAGTAAATTCATTCAATAAAATTCCCATTCGCTTCAACCACATCCTGCAATCTCTAGCTTATATATATATATATATATATATATATATATATATATATATATATATATATACAGTGTATCGAGGCAGTAGATAATTTTCTAAACATATACCGTTAAATATAAGAGACAATAAATATCTATTATTATTTTTAATCATGAGCCGTTCTAAACATCGTATTTTGGTCTTAATTTCAAGTGTAAATACACACAAAAATTCTCCAACATTTGGATAATTTTTTATTAAGCTGGTTCTAAGCATATCTAAATGTTAGAGAATTTTTGTTTTTATTTTTTATATATATATATATATATATATATATATATATATATATATATATATGCTGCGATGGGTAAATTGTCGCTATTTCTATTTTATTTATCTATATATATATATGTACATATATGTATATATAGGCTGTGATGGGTAAATTGTTGCCATTTTATATTTTTTATTTTTGACATAATTGTTTTTGACTTTGTTGACTGCGCAGTCTAGTAGGGTCAGCTCGGTGAGAAAAAGGCACAATGGCGCAATTTACTACGCGAGAAATTGGGAAACGACATGCTGTATTGCTTGACGTTCGTGCCGGAGGCTGCAATACGAACATTTCAAAGTGTTTAGATGTCAATCTGAGTACAGTGCAGATGATTCATAGAGAGTTGGATAAGTCGAATGACGATTACGAATGAACGGCAGCTCGGAAAACTCACTTCTTTCCGATCAGAAAAAAACTCCCGAATTCGTTGGTGAAGACCTCAAACTCAACACGGAGACCTACATCAAGTGCCTCAAAGAGGTAGTGCTGCCCTGTATCAAGAGGGTGGCTACTGGAAGACAATACGTCTGGTAACAGGACTCTCCACCATGCTAGACAAGCAAGCCATAGCTGTCAGAGAATTTCTACGATTACATCGCCTCTTACATCTGGACACCTAACTCTCCAGATTAAATCCTTAATTATTATGTGTGAGGTAAAGTTAAGCCAGAGACCAACAAAACTCCTTGTAATACAAACGATAAACCTAAGGCAAGGATTATAGCAGCATTGACCAACTTAAACAAGGAGACTGTCCAGAAGAGATGCAGGAGATTCTAAAGTTGTCTCTAGGTCGTGGTTGAAGCCAATGGCAATTTTATTGAATAATTTTACTCTTTATTATTTTAAGGTATTTTTATCTAATTTTGGTAAATTTATCTGTTAAAATGAGATGTCAGTATTATTTTTATTTTGTGCGTATTTTAGACAACAATAATCCATCGCAACCCGTAGATGACCAGAGCCTGGCAGAAGATCGCTCCTCTGACTTGTGACATTCAATACCACAAAAATCAAATTCGTGTCATTCACTCATCAGCATTGAAACCTTAAATGTTTGCCTATCGCAAACAAATGTTATCTCAAGTACTTCCGTTATCGTGAATATGTATTGTGAGTCAAATTGACACCAGGTCTCAAGTGCAAGTCATATCATTTCGATATGTTTCACCGACTGTCTGGCGTCGTTAGCAAAATCCATTTATTTCACAAAAACAAAACCTATCGTGTATTTGTTCCTTGTAGCGATCTAGTAAGTATTTGACTCCTCCAAATCTGGGTTTGTATTTACAAGAGCCAGATCAGACTGAATATGGATGAGTGCAGGACGACTCATCACCGCCAACTCAACACCTGCGACTCAACGAAATTTTGGTGATAATGTTTCAGATTAAAATGGCACTGGTAAAATGGCAAGGTAAAATGGCAAGGTAAAATGGAACCGCTAAAAATGGTCGAAGTTGAAAAATGGAAAAAAATGGCACAAGTAAGATGTCCGGGAAAATAATTTTATTGAAATATATACTATTGGAAAAAAAATTTGGCATTGAATATGTTTTTTAAATGTTCCTAATTTTTACCTGCTATTTTTACAGGTGACATTATTACCTAGCAGTTATTACCTGTGTCATTATTACCGTTTTTCTAATCAACAACATGCAACCTATGATATTTTTTCGTCGACCTTTTAAAAACAAATACTATTAATTTATTAATGATCATTTTTCAAACATATAGAATACAAATAATATATCATCCATCAATTAACTAAAACGCACAAAGTAAAATTGCACATCCGCAAAATCGGATCCAAACGACTAAAACCCAGACCAAAAAAAATTCACAAGTCAGTGTGAAAAGCAAAATTCTGGATCTTGATTGGATTACAAATCGAAAACTCATATATGACGTCTTTTCACATCTAGAAGCAAAAAGGTCTGCTAGAGCCTGCAACATTAGTAGCTTCACTATTTAAACCATGTCTGTGACCGTTCAAAACCAGTCAAGTATGAGAGTGGTTAGCTGACGGACTTTGAAATCTCAAGAAGCCAACCCTGACGTAAGGACACGTCACAGATTCATTCGACCTTTTCTTCCAGTTTTCCTTGTCTTCATTTTCACTCCACGCTACCAAAGAAAACAACAGCGACAACGACAACAGGTCACTCTGTCTGCGCTAAGTACTATTTCTTTATTTCTTCTTTCTCACTGTCGCCAACCTATCAAAAGGAGGAAGGAACATAAGACTTTACATTCTGCTACTACACAACCATGAACTCTAAACTTCTGAGGACATTTTAAAAACTTATATTTCCTTTTGAACAATTTAACTTCAAAACTGCATGCATTTTTTGAATGAGCATTTTTCTACTCACAAATATATTTTAGTGTTCTGTTAACTTATGTTTTTCTTTTTACAATTTTGTCATTCTGTCAATAAATCTTTATTTTAATGTACACACAAAATATTTTATCCTTTCTCATTTTCAACATCCAACCACCGAGACCGCTACAAACATATATTTTTAAAACCGAATAAAAGTAATATTTTAATACATGACTTTATTTTTAATTTAAAAATTTATTGAAAATTGTATGCAGTTCGCCTCAAATATTCAGCTAGAGATCAGTCTGTCAATCAAGTGCCATACGTGATACACGCTTGGACAATAATGTCTCTTTTGATACATGACTGACTGAGCAGAAGATTATCCCACAGTAGGTTGCCATTACTTTCTGCGCTAGACTGGTTGCCAGCCAAGTCTATAGAACCCAATCTGTCCTGTTATTTACCCCATACCTGGAGGGAAGAGACGGATTAATAACTTTCCCAAGGTATTTACGCGAAAGTGAATGCAAGGAATTTAACTGGAATTTGAACTCGGCTCCCCGATTTGTCGTTCCGAATCGATATCCACTGCACCACACAAAAAAAGAAACAATTGGCGAAGTTATTTCATCTTTCAAATGGTCTCCGTGTGCAATTTATCTTTGATTTATTTATTGACTAAGAATTTTCATTTTGGGTGTGATGAAAATCTTTAAAATTAGACACCAGTTAGCCAAATAGGCTGTTGCAACTATTAAATCAATAGGACAAACGGGCAAACATTCAAAACCTGTACGACTCAAAGTCGACCTAAGAGATGTGCACGCTATGACAGCCAACACCAGTTGGCCGGTGTTGAGTCGATTGTGATGAAATGTCGTCCCCTCTCGAAATGAAATGCTGCTGACATACCTGGACTGGAGCTACCAAGTCATCAATCTTCCTAAAAATATTTCCGTGATTGTGGGTGAGGAAATATTTTCCACCCTAAAACCCCTTTCCCACAGACGAAATGTCGCTTCTTACTACTCTGTCACTATTTCCATGGTAAAAGCTCTAACGAACTATATTCATTAGTTACACCAGTTCTAACTTTCACACTTCTTTATGTACCGTGTCCTCTCACAACGTAGGCGATCATGGCTCTCCACAATTTCCTGTCCCTTGTAGCTCTTAATAAACTTTCTATCTCTGTCATCCATTTACTGAAGTTAATTAAGTATGTTATACGTTGTTTTCTCTGTCCCTCTGGCTTTTAATCATTTTAAAATTTTCTCTAAAACTTCGTCGCTGCTCAGGAAGAGATAAGATACACCATGTCACATACAATCAGTTAACTGCTGTATGTAACACACGATTGGTAGGTTGCCATTACTTTCTGCGGTAGATTGGTAGACTCCCAAAAGGATGCTTTCCAGACCACTACAACCTTAACTTCTTCAATTCTACTGTCAACCGTTATCTTTCTCACATATCCTGTCCTTTTTACCTCTCGCTCTTATTTCTCAAACAACAACTGCTTTTAGTTACTCCTTGAGTCTTGTACTGAGTGAACATGGACAAAAAATATCCTATATTTAGGACAAGATAATAATAAATAATGACTAATATCTAGAGAAGATCTTTAACTATTAACTATTTAAGAATGAACGTGAATAATTCATTTTCTTAATATATGAAGACTGCGTTCTGTATATTTTTAGACCAATGAAAATAAATTTATATCAAACTTATCTTCTCTACTATAATAATGATTGTTGCATATATATATATATATAGCGTAAATTAACGAAGATTAACGAAACTTGGTTATAAACAACCGACAATTTAACAACCGACAATTTGAAATGATTTGTTTGAACATTATTTTTTATTAATACTCGTATTTAAGTAAATATTCTGTTTTTAATTAAACAGTATTATTTATTAATATCTACCGGCCTGATTATTTACAATAAATTTTTATTACGAAAATGTGTGTCATTCGGCAGGATTCGAACCTGCGACCCCTATCCGCACAGGGGAAGCTACCATGTGATCTTAGACCTCTCGACCACGAATGGTCATCAGTCTAAACATTTTCATAATAAACATTTATCGTAAATATTCAGGCCGGTAGATATAAATATATAATACTGTTTAATTAAAAACAGAATATCTACTTAAATACGAGTATCGATCAAAAATATTGTTCATATATATATATATATATATATATATAAGATCCAGATATAACGTGGAATATAGTGAAAACAGCCAAGCCTTACAACGGTGGTAATATATGTAGACTGTGCCAGAAAAGTTAGCTATTATGTTATTCCCAAACAAAAATGAATTACTGAATGAAAGAACAGAAATTATGATTAAATGTAACCATACCATAAAATACCTTTTAGGGTCTTACAAAAATGGATGAAAACGTTATAATTTTTTCTAATTCTGAAAATTACAAGTTCAACAATTTCCCTGTTATGTGAGCGTTCTTTGAAAAAAAAACCAGTAAAATCAGTTATATATATATATATATATATTCAGTGGAAGAACGATTGTCCTTTGAATGGAAAGTATTGTATTGAAATCATTCTCTGCACAGCTCAGGTCCGTGATAAACGTAGTGATTTCAAGAAAGTCTACATCGGCTGTACTGAGAGCCATTTAAAAAGCACTATTACAACCATACCTCTTCGTTCAAGTTGGAGAGCCATAGAAGTGATACAAGGCTGGTGGACTGTGTATGGAGTTTTAAAGAACTTTTTGTAGTGCATCGGCTATCGACTCGGAACGAGAAATCGGGGAGCCGAGTTCGAATTCCAACCCAATTCATTTATATTCACTTACGCGCAAATACCCTTGGGAAAGCTATTAATCCGTCTATTCCTTCCAGTTATGAGTTAAATAACAGGACAGATTGGGTTCTATAGCCTTGGTCGGCAACCAGTCTACCGCAGAAAGCAATGGCAACCTACTGCGGGATAATCTTCTGCCCAGTCAGTCATGTCTCTTTCGAGACATGATCGCCAAAGCGTGTATCACGTATGGCATTTAACTCACTGATGGGAGAAACTCGTATGTGAAGTGGAGCATCTTAAGAAAAGTCAAATCCGGAAAGAATCGTGGAGATATTTGTTAAAGGTTGTACCAAGAATAGAAATTGGCCATAATAAGATACAAAAAGAAATCCAACTTGCTAAATGAATGTAACGAAGTAATTTCAAAGTGTAGGCATCTTAAAAAGGAAATCCTGGGTACATACGAACCCAGATGAGTTTCTATTTTTTGTCATTCTCCTCTCTCTGTTTGGGAAAAAACGAGATCCTTTCCGTCTCCAATGTGGGTTATTTTTTCTTATACTTTTCTTTCTTCCCACTCTTCTGGTACCTAGTGTAACGGTTGAAACCTGGATAACTTAGTGTCTATTTATCATCTAGTGAGTGAATATATATATATATATATATATATATATATATATATATATATATATATAATTCAGTGATGGTGTGGAATGATCATTTCTGCAGGTAGACCAGCTTCATCGGCGATCCTTAAATAAAATGAAAAATTCGAAATTTCGTTTGAATGTGTTTGTTGGTAAGGAAAGGAAAAGGCGTAGACAAATCAAAAATGAAAGAAGAGAACGAGGGAAAAAATAGAGAAACAAAAAGAAAGGGAGAAAGTCCTTGGGGTTAAATTATTAATATATATATATACAAGCAGTATAGCCCGGCGTTGCTCGGGTGTAATGAAAGCTTTAAAACTAATCCATGGATTTTTTCGATTATCGATTTTCGATATTTATCGGGGGTAACTCGACACAAAACTTAGCTAAGAACACTCGCAGACGGTTATAGTACAATTGTGCAAATTTTCAAGAAAATTGGTTCAGCCGTTTCGGAGTCTATAGGTAACGAACACACACACACAGACACAGATAAAGTTCCATTTATAAATAAGTTTAGATAGTCATCTGCAGACAGATTTGTTTCGCTGTATCACAGCTCATCACTACGGTTAGACATCCAATTGCTTTTACCCAGAATTGAAACCCGACCGAATTGGCGTCAGTCGGCGATTCTACCTCTGAGCTATAGGTGCTCGGTAGAAGAAAGCAAAGTTTTAACGTATGATGTATCAAAAGCCATGAGTAATAATTAAAAATGGAAGTTTATTCCACAGTTCGAGATTTAGTTTAAAAAGTGCGCAATAAAATAATAGTGCACACATATATGCCCATTATTATTATATTAATAATGACAGACTGCAAATTGATAGCCATAAAGCTTCGGTGTTAAAACACAATCATAAAATATGGTTAATTTAATTTGTATTATATAACTAAGGAGATGTATTCATTCATTTATAAATTTCCTGATCTCTATATTACAAATTACATGAACCACACTGCAGTCGCAATAGAAATTTTGCTTCCAGTATCCAACAGCAACTTCACCACATAATCGTTTATTCTCGTATTTCTTTTTTTCACTCTGTTATGAATCACACATATTCTATAGTGAATAGACTCCCCCACCTAATTTAAGTAGGAGTAGTAAGAGGAACGCGGGTCAGTCGATGTTCGACGATAGTTGTCAGTGACCTGGCAAGATTACATTGCGTAATACACATTATATCAAGTTCCTAACGTTTTGTACGTCGAACCTATTAGGACCGACTTTACTGCAAATGCTATCCTTCACTGCGAAAATAACTCCACAGCACACTCTTTTCAATTTCATTCTTAAATAAAACAATATTTACTTTTGATTTAAATTTTTGCTTTTTTCTTTTCTGTTTATACCAACAGTAGGTGTTTTGTGACCGACATAGTCACATACGAAGCAAACCTTATCCTTAAAAAACCAGTCTTTTTTTTTTCTTAAATGCGACCCTACACAGGCATCATACTAGGATATTTTGCAAACTTTGGTTGTTTTATCGCTTGGACTCGAGAAATGTTCTTTTCTTCGATTCGCGTATTGTCTCTTTTTACATTTATCTGCCTCTGGCATTACTCAATCACCTCTTGCGTAATTCGAGGGTCTTGCTTCATAACTGCCAGAATTCTTGATCTGATGTCTTTGCCCTTTGCCGTTGCAAATCCCTGGACGAAGATTAGACATTTAAACATCTCGACTGAAAGGTCGCCTAATTCAAACAGTTCACATTGTGAATTTACATTGCCTGCATAAGTCACAAAGTATTCATTCTCTCGTTTTACAATGTTTAAACGCTTATATTGAGTATGAAACAAACTGTCTCTTTCGTCGAACATCCCTAGTAAAATATTTATTGTCTCCTCGAACGAGATTTTCTCCGGCTTTTTAGGTAAAATTAGGTCTGTGTATTTAGTGTTCTCCTCTGTCCCTAATTTTTGGACTAACAACGTAATTTTCTCCTCCTCAGACCATTGTTCGTACCTTTACGAATAAATCGTCTCGAACCTACAAAAATAGGCAGGCAAAGTTACTCCCTTGTCTGGGTTCTGATAATGAATTCGGTATTACTTCAGAGGAAAAATCTGTGTCCACGTTTTTCTGGGTGTTTTTTTGTTTATATATAATCGTGTCGCCGCCCCAAGCAGGGCATTTTACTGCCACTGATGTGCAGGGGTTACATAGGAGGAATGTTGGGGAGCGAGAGGTTGCAAGGGGTGTCAGGAAGAGAGTAGGAGAGGGAAGAGATTAATGATGAGAGTGGGATGGACGAGGGGGAATGCTATGAGGAGTGAGGGTTTGCAGTGGGTATCAGGAAGAGTGTAGGAGAGGGAAGAGATTAATGATGAGAGTGGGATGGACGAGGGGCAATGTTATGAGGAGTGAGAGGTGAAGGGAGTGTCAGGAAGAGAGTAGGAGAAGGAAGAGAGTACTGATGAGAGTGGGGTGGATGTAGAAAAGCATGAGAGAGAGGATGTAAGTTAGTGAGACAGGAGATGACTATTGACTTTACATTTAAACTCCTGGAGATTGTAACTGTCCGAAAAGCAAGTATGCGGAAGAGAATTCCACAGGCGGTAAGTGCGAGAAAAGAAGCTGATGGAGTAGAATTTGCGTTTACAATTTATTGGTTTCACAGTAAAAGTGTGGGACCGAGTTGCTAATCTTGTGCCTCGAGGAAATTCGTATATAGGGGTTACCAGTGAGCTAAGTTCATCGGAGCAGAAGCCGTGAAAGTATTTGTTGTTTTAGATATTACGATTTCGCACAATAGTTTAGTGTCTTCCGCTTGTTGTTTTCGAAATTGCATCAGTTCATGTTAAAAAGATTTTTGTGATTTTTCAGTTTTCTTTTCGCTATAACAACTTTTGTTGTAATTGTTGTTGTCGCTGCTGTTGTAACTTCAAAGTGGCGTTTAATGCTTTAGTTAATTCAGCCAGTCCAGTAGTTTCGTTTTTCTCAAGTAATTTCACTGAGTATTTTCAACATAAGTTAATCGAATCCGAAATTATTTCTGTTGTACGGTTAACAGTGCCTTAGGGTCTTTTTCGCTGTGAGTTGGGATTGATTCCCTCGTTGCCGCTGTTGTATCCTTTAAAGATGTTACAAACAAACAAGGTGATACGCTAGTAAAAGAACAGCAACACGTACGGAGATTAAAGAAAAACGCTTTATCGTAAAGAGAATACACTACGGCAAAACAGGAATCTGGTGGCAGGATAGTAACTACCAAAGCAAGGTTATTTCCTACCATCCCACCAAGGCAGGTGTGACACAAGGTCGATTTCTGTGGAAAATCCGAGCCCTTAAGCTCAGTCAAAAATATCCCGTAGACGCAGCTTAAGTCTAGGGTTCTTGTTTTATGAAACCAAGCGTGATTCTACCCTTCGGCAGCGCCTCGTTTGTGTCCCTGTCTGCTCGGACGCAAACAAGAGTGACTGCTCAAGTCTGATTGTTCAGACCATGAGCAAGCCTCGTTGCTGAGGCGAGGGTATTCGCCGCCTTCCCATTAAGACAGGTGTGACTCAAGGTCTATTTGTCTCTTGTCGCTCTTAACACGTTTTCTCTTTGCATCTCTTCCAACCCCCACTCCGCCATCCATTTACCCAAGCCTATTATGTATCCCGTAGACGCAGCTAAAGGCTGGGTCGGCTCTTATTTTATGGACCCAATCAAGACTCTACCCTCCGGCGGTGCCTTGCTTGGGCCCCACTCTGCTCGGACGCTCAGGTTTGATTGCTCAAACCGTGAGCTAGTCTGGTTGGCGAGGCGAGTCACGTGTATCTCCAGTACTCACTATATATGGCTACTACTATAGTCAATCCACAGAGGCGATAGGGTGTGTGGGACATTCCATTACAATATGGACTTACTTCATAATTATGAACAGACTAAGATAAATGAGGTAAAGAAAGAAAGCCCCATTAATGGCCTGTCTTCCTTACTCTTTGTTATATATACTTACCTCTTTTCTAATGTTAACAAAGTCAAAACTATTTTAATGTTCATTTTAAAGAGATTCTCTTAAATGAGAAGGTTGGCTATAACCTAGACTGAAATGGGAAATACATCGAAATGCAGAAGAGAAAACCATTACTTCTTTCTTTTATTTTCTTGCTTTTTTTTTTTGTTGATTCTCTTCATTATTTATTTCTTCTCTGCACAGATGCGAAAACTTATTGACAGGTTTTTAATATCTGACACGCCGTCTGGTGACGAGTGTGCGCGGTCGATCAGCATTTTTCGGGTATAAAGGTTAAAGTACTACAAGTGCGGATGAAGCGGCGAGCGTCGATGAAACGTTGTGAGAGTTTCAAATTAATGGCGGGATGTAACTAAATATGGTCGACCCAGACAGTAGATTCCGTGGACAGTCAGTTACACTCTTTGTCAATGATTACAAAAGCTTTTGCTTCTTCAAAAGCACATAAAATCGATAAAAACAATATGACCGTTCACGTTAGTTATAATTTAAATGAATACGCTTCTAGAAAATTTAAAAGTACAAACTATTTGATCAGCTTTCATCCATGAATCTTTATTGTATATTATTATTATTATTATTATTATTATTATTCGATTTCTGCCATGAACCACTATCTACCAAGTCTGCGGGAAGATCTCAGGCAGGTTGTGTTGCGTTTTTATGGTTACATTTCCCGATTTGTTTTTCTAACCCACATAAAATCCGTAGTTTTACATAGATAAAGTTTTCTTAGTGTGTGAGCTGTACTTATCTAAACAATTTTTTGTATTTCTCTTAAGCTGGGGTTTCCGGGAATTTCAATGTGTTGTTGTGTTCCTTTTTTATTATTCCAAGCGCACCCACTAAGTACTGTTCTTGTTTACAATTTTCACTTTTTTTTATTTTGATTCTCAAGATTTTATACTTCGATAATTTTTTTTAAAATTATCTGGTTGATATATTACAGTTTGATGGGCAAGCCATATTAATTAGTAGGCAAGGTTTCTTTTTCTTTTTGGCTTTTGAAAATTAAGTCTGACCTATTTGCTTCAGACTTCCTGTCTGTAAAGGTGGTATATTCCCATAGAATTGTGAGGTCTTCTATTCCCACTTCAAATTCCTTGTATTTCGATAGTTTATTGAAAATATTCTGTTATGGTGCCCTCTTTCGAGGAATGAACACTTCCTCTTGCTATATATAAATTACCTGCGTGACTTCTAGAGAGCAGTAAATGGAGCAGTTACCAGCAAAGTACAGCAGTTAACGACAGCTACTAGTCAGACAGCGTAATAATACCTTCGGACTAACTATTTCTATATTACTTATTTCTAGTTAATTGTTAACACTTCCTTTCAATATCTTGTTTCTTGTTATACTAATACGAGAATCATTCAATAAATAAGGTGAATTTTTCGGTAAAAGGACTTTTAATACAGATAGAAACTTACTTTTTTATTTTTTTCCTTAACGTCTTTTTCAAAGGGATTTAATATTTCTTGCAGATTTAAAAAAAAAACTTTGAGATTTTGCGAGATTAACAAAGATGGCCGACCAAGAAGCACGCTCCAGAATTGAACAGAGGTCAGTTATCAAGTTTTTGGTTGCTGAAGGGTGCAAACCAGTTGAAATTCATAGGAGAATATCAACTGTGTATTGTGCCACATGTTTCAGCCAAAAATGTCTACAAGTGGGCTACATTTTTTAAAGAAGGACGGAGCAGTGTTGAGGATAAAGACAGGCCTGGGAGGCCTACAGAAGTGAGGTCTCTTGAGGTGTTCGAATCATTTAATGACCTCATTCAGTCTGACAGAATGGTGACAGTGAATGACATTGCAAGGACTTGTTGGGACAACACACAAAATTGACCATGATCATCAGTCACATGAAGTCGTCTTACATCAAGACAACACATTGCCTCACATAGCAGCCCAAACAGTGCAGGCCATCAAGGAACTGGGCTAGGAACTGCTCCCTCATCCCCCTTTACAGCCCAGACCTTGCCCCTTCAGAATTTCACCTGTTTGGTCTCTTGAAAGCCTTCACGAGAGGCACAATGTTTGAAAGTAAAGATGAAGTCAAAAGTGCTGTGAGCAATTGGCTGAGACAACAGTCCAAAGATATTACGCTGAGGGAATACGGAAGCTTGTACACAGATGAGAAAAGTATGTGACACTGCTGGGAGACTACGTTGAAAAATAATAAAAAAGTAAGCTTCTATCTGTATTAGAAATCCTTATACCGAAAAATTCACCTTATGTATTGAATGACCCTCGTATACTCTTTTGAACCAATCTTCTTGTTCGTGTCTTACTTCCGGTGAAACCGGTCACTACAACTTTGCGGCCAAGTTTCGCCACAACTCCATAACAAATTGGCGACAAAGATCCACAACATATTCAAAGAACACTTACAATATACAGGGACAACCATATCAATAAGAAAGCGAATCATGTTTCTATTGGTCTTTGATCACCATGTCTGGGCAATTAGTTTTGATTGTTCTGTCTGTGTGCAATGTAAAGTCCCATAAAACTGTTTCAGGTCACTGTGTAATCAAGTTAAGATGATGACAATTTCAATTTATTATTATTATTATTATTATTATTATTATTATTATTATTATTATTATCTTTCGATTACTGCTATGGTCTCACTACCTACCAAGACTGCGGAAATACCTTCAGACAGATAGTGACATGTTGTTGTGGCTACATTTCATTATTTTATTTTGTTGTTATTTTTTCTTTTTCTTTTTTTTTTTTTTTTTTTTTTTTTTACTCCCAGAAGCAACAGAAAGGTTCTACAGAAAAATGATGCCAGGATATAATGGACAAAACACGTGAGAAACATTGAGGTTTTGGAGAGGATGCAAACGGAAACGAAATTTATACTTAGCATAAGGAAAAGAGGTTTCTGAGACACGTAATGAGGAAGGAGTGCTTAGAGAGTCTAATACTCACAGGACGGATAGAGGGAAAGAGAGACAGGGGAAAGTAGCACAAGACATATATGATGGGCTTGGGTAAGTGGATGGCGGAGCGGGGTTTGGAAGAGATACGAAGAGAAAAGTCATTAAGAGCGACAAGAGATAGGGACAAGTGGAGGTTCATGATCACCAACGTGCTGAAGAGACACAGCACAGAAAGAAAAACTTCACTCGCGTCATATAGACAAAGTTCTACTTAGTGTGTGGTCTGTAATTATCCAGATAAGTTTCTTATTTCTTTTCTGAGATTTCCAAGGATTTTTCCAACGTGTTGTTGTGTTTATTATTATTATTTTTATCATTTTTCATTATAATTCGATTTCTGCTGTGGTCACACTACCTACCAAGTCTGCAAGAAGACCTAAGGCAGGTCGTGGTGTGTTGTTATGACTCAATTTCATATTTTTTATATCTCCTTAACATCCTTAGTGTCACATAGACAAAGTTCTCCTTAGTGTGTGGGCTGTACTTAATAAGACAATTTTTTGTATATCTCTTAAGCTGGGGTTTCCAGGGATTCTTTTAATGTGTTTTTTGTTCCATTTTTTTATCATTTTAGATGCTCCCACTGTCACTGGTATGATACTTGTTTTCCATTTCCACACTTTTTTCTATTTCAATTTCCAGGTCTTTATATTTTAACAGTTTTTCGAATTCTTTGGTTACTATGTTACAATCCGCTGGACAAGCCATATCGATTAATAAGCAAGATTTTTATTTTTGGTTTTTAACAATAATGTCCGGCCTATTTGCTTCAATTTTTCTGTCTGCGTAGATGGTGTAATCCCATAGAATGGTGACATCTTTATTTCTGTAACCGCTGCTGGGTGATGTTCATACCAGTGTTTGTTTACATATTTTCCATAGTGTTTGCACATTGACCAAGGTGAATATTGCCCCACTCTATCGTGGGGATTTTTTTATTCATTTGGGGCAAGTACAGAACATCCTGAGTTATTATTATTATTATTATTATTATTATTATTATTATTATTATTATTATTATTATTATTATTATTATTATTATTATTATTATTATTATTATTATTATTATTATTATTATTATTATTATTATTATTATTATTATTATTATTATTATTATTATTATTATTATTATTATTATTATTATTATTATTATTATTATTATTATTATTATTATTATTATTATTATTATTATTATTATTATTATTATTATTATTATTATTATTATTATTATTATTATTATTATTATTATTATTATTATTATTATTATTATTATTATTATTATTATTATTATTATTATTATCATTATTATCATTATTATCATTATTATCATTATTATCATTATTATCATTATTATCATTATTATCATTATTATCATTATTATCATTATTATCATTATTATCATTATTATCATTATTATCATTATTATCATTATTATCATCATTATTATTATTATTATTATTATTATTATTATTATTATTATTATTATTATTATTATTATTATTATTATTATTATTATTATTATTATTATTATTATTATTATTATTATTATTATTATTATTATTATTATTATTATTATTATTATTATTATTATTATTATTATTATTATTATTATTATTATTATTATTATTATTATTATTATTATTATTATTATTATTATTATTATTATTATTATTATTATTATTATTATTATTATTATTATTATTATTATTATTATTATTATTATTATTATTATTATTATTATTATTATTATTATTATTATTATTATTATTATTATTATTATTATTATTATTATTATTATTATTATTATTATTATTATTATTATTATTATTATTATTATTATTATTATTATTATTATTATTATTATTATTATTATTATTATTATTATTATTATTATTATTATTATTATTATTATTATTATTATTATTATTATTATTATTATTATTATTATTATTATTATTATTATTATTATTATTATTATTATTATTATTATTATTATTATTATTATTATTATTATTATTATTATTATTATTATTATTATTATTATTATTATTATTATTATTATTATTATTATTATTATTATTATTATTATTATTATTATTATTATTATTATTATTATTATTATTATTATTATTATTATTATTATTATTATTATTATTATTATTATTATTATTATTATTATTATTATTATTATTATTATTATTATTATTATTATTATTATTATTATTATTATTATTATTATTATTATTATTATTATTATTATTATTATTATTATTATTATTATTATTATTATTATTATTATTATTATTATTATTATTATTATTATTATTATTATTATTATTATTATTATTATTATTATTATTATTATTATTATTATTATTATTATTATTATTATTATTATTATTATTATTATTATTATTATTATTATTATTATTATTATTATTATTATTATTATTATTATTATTATTATTATTATTATTATTATTATTATTATTATTATTATTATTATTATTATTATTATTATTATTATTATTATTATTATTATTATTATTATTATTATTATTATTATTATTATTATTATTATTATTATTATTATTATTATTATTATTATTATTATTATTATTATTATTATTATTATTATTATTATTATTATTATTATTATTATTATTATTATTATTATTATTATTATTATTATTATTATTATTATTATTATTATTATTATTATTATTATTATTATTATTATTATTATTATTATTATTATTATTATTATTATTATTATTATTATTATTATTATTATTATTATTATTATTATTATTATTATTATTATTATTATTATTATTATTATTATTATTATTATTATTATTATTATTATTATTATTATTATTATTATTATTATTATTATTATTATTATTATTATTATTATTATTATTATTATTATTATTATTATTATTATTATTATTATTATTATTATTATTATTATTATTATTATTATTATTATTATTATTATTATTATTATTATTATTATTATTATTATTATTATTATTATTATTATTATTATTATTATTATTATTATTATTATTATTATTATTATTATTATTATTATTATTATTATTATTATTATTATTATTATTATTATTATTATTATTATTATTATTATTATTATTATTATTATTATTATTATTATTATTATTATTATTATTATTATTATTATTATTATTATTATTATTATTATTATTATTATTATTATACCAAGCGCACTTTCTATGTATTGTTCTTGTTTTCAATTTCCACTTATTACTATTTTCTTTAGACTTTGATAGATTTTTTTTTTTCAAATTACGTGTTACAGCTCGATGGACAAGCCATATCAATTCGTAGGCAAGATTTTTCTTCCTGTCTGTGAACCAAACACGGGAGAAACTTTGTCACTCTTTCCTTATTATCTTTCTTAGAATTTTCAACCATCTCATTCTCATGCTAATTATACCAGCCTTTTTCCTTACCAGTTTCTCTAAAACTTTGTCGTTACTTACGTGTTCACTTCATGATTTTCTCAGCATCGTTTCATCGAATCACGTTTCTAGTCTAGTATCTTTTCTTCTTGCGATGAGAGATGGTCCAGTGTTCGATGCCGTGTAAAAAAGCCGATATTACATAATAGTGTAGTACTCTTTGCTTTGTTTCTTCATACTTTGAAAATCATCTTTTGCAGACGCAATGTAACTTCGGATTTCGGTGTTGCATTTTCAATTTTCTGTTAACAATTCCTATATATTTAAATTTTTGCGATTCTGTCTTTTTTAGGATGTTATTTTTTTTTTTACATATCCGCAAAGATTTGACTTCCTTCAAAAGTAAAAGTTTATTTGATTTCTGGATTTGTTTGGTAGGGAGATATTTCTCGATGGAAGAAGGTCATTAATCTCATCGGCTGAAAATTTTTATATTAATTGGCTTAAAAGATGAATGATTAATGTCTACTCTTTTCTCGTAGAACAGTGACGATCCACATCGATAGTGTTATACATTGATGTATAAAACTACAATAATTTGGAATTCTCGTTAAGTGCTCCATGAATCAAGGTTTTATGTTAATTTGGTTTTGTCTAAGAAAAATCTACAAAGACTCTGAAAACTTAAGCATATTTAATGCTACATGATCGATTCACTGTGTTACTTTTTGGCCAGTTAATTGCGACACAGTGATTAACTTGCTGGTTTTAAAAGGTATAAGATCATTAAATAGATAGATAGATAGATAGATAGATAGATAGATAGATAGATAGATAGACAGACAGACAGACAGACAGACAGACAGATAGATAGATAGATAGATAGATAGATAGATAGATAGATTTTTATCACATTTTCCGTCGTGAAGAAGATTGGGTGGCACAACAGTCGAAATGTTGTGATAACAACAAAGATGAGGACAATAGTCCATAGATAAATAGATATTTTCTTATTCTTTCCCACTATCAGTGTTGTACAACGGTTTAATCTTTCTTTTAAAGAAGAATCTTTTTATTTGTCTATATTTCTGAGATTAGGTAGTATTTACAGTGATTACATTATTCGGACTATTGTCCTCATCTTTGTTGCCATTTGTACAACGTTTCGGCCGTTGTAATCTCCGGCCTTCTTCAGGTGGATATAGACGTTGGTTAGTTCCTGTAACTTGACCCAAAGAGTTTTGAGTTCAATACCAGGCTACAGCAGTGGTGAAGAAATAACTTACAGGGTTAGAGGGAGATAACTCATGACTACTAAAAGAGGTACTACTACGCAATAAATGGAGTTCATATACCCCAATCATTGTAATAAAGGGTTCGGTTCGAAATTCTTAGTACCTGAAGAAGGCCGAAGCGTACAACGGCCGAAACGTCGTACAAATGGCAACAATGTTGAGGACAATAGTCCGCATAATGTACATACTGTAAGAATCTTTCTAATGGTTTTTGCTGGGAATAATTCCCACTCACTAACAATAATCTTTCAGCTCAGTGTTCTAAACAAAGTCCAATATTTGCAGACTCAAGACATAATATTTAGCCAGTGATTGCAATATACCCACAGTTTTATTTTGTTTTGTTTTGTTTTTTTACTTATTCCATCTAAGAAAACAAAGAAACGTCCTTCACACTAACATTTAAATTTTATGAGCTGTTTTTCAACATTAAATGGCAGAGTCAGAATTTATCTGACGACTAAATATCGACCGTCTTAGTTAATCAAGCGGCTTCATTGCGGAGATATTTCTGAAATTGTGTCAGTGCCGTGTATAAATGGCTACGTTTTGCTTCAATAAACAATGTCTAGAAAAATGTCTAGAATGAAGCGCTTAGTCATCGACAAAAAGAGTAGCCCAAAATGCCAATTACATGTGGGGAACACTAAAATCACGCGAGTACAGAAATTTAAATAGGTGGGAAGTGTTATAGTAGAGGACAAAAAGAGGGACACTGAAATCCAAAGAGGTATTGGCACGGCGAAGGACGCATTCCAAAGACTGATTAAAGTATTTAGAGACAGGAAAATTTCACTGGAAACAAAGAAAGGAGTACTGGACTGTTTTATGATGACTGTCCTCCTATATGGCAGTGAATACTGAACAATCTCATCAAATATGAAGGAAAGACTCAAAGCAACAGAAATGTGATTCTACAGAAGGATGATGAGGATATCATGGACCGAACATGTGAGCAACGATGGAGAGGATTGAAACGAAAAGAAAACTTATACTTAACATCAGGAAGGGACAGCTTAAGTTTCTGGGACACGCAATCAGAAAGGAGGGCTTGGAGAATCTGATACTCACAGGACGGATAGAGCGAAAGAGAAACAGGAGTAAATAGCGCGTGACATACTTGATAGGCTTAAACAAATGGATTGCTGACAAGAGTTTTGGAGAAATAACAGGACAATATATATTAAGAGCAACAGGGGACAGGGAGAGGTGGAGGGCTATGATCGCCTACGTTCTGAAGTGACTTGGCATATAAAAGAAAAAGTCGTTAAAATGCTCAACAGATCAACGTTTTTTCGACTTTTCTTGGTGCTTTGTTATTATATTTCCTATTTTGAGCCTTGCATTTTTTGTTGGGGGGGGAGTTGATTCTTGATTATCGGTACTTAAGGTCTGTCTGGATCTAGCAGCTTCTTAAAGCACGAATTCGTAACGCGCATGCTTCGATTTTAATAGAAATAATAAAATCACTGCTGCACTTTTTAGGAAATTCATTTAATATCTAAACTTATTTATAAATGGAACTTTGTCTGTGCGTGTGTATGTGTGAGTGTGTGTCTCCGTTACCTATAGACTCCGAAACGGCTGAATCGATTTTCTTGAAGATTTGCAGAGTTGTACTATAAGTGTCTGCGAATGTTCTTAGCTAGGTTTTGTGTCGAGGTACCCCTAATAAATATCGAAAATTGATAATCGAAAAGGAGTGGTCCGATTTTAATCAAATTTGATACACTCATAGACAAAGACATAAGAAATGATATTCAGAAGTTTTAAGGTTGCAGTTCTTACAATAGTGCAGAAACTCGATAATATATATATATATATATAAGGCAAGATGTGTGTGTGTGTGTGTGTGTGTGTGTGTGTGTGTGTGTGTGTGTGTGTGTTTATCTGCCTGTATGTCTGAATTTTTTTAGCGCTTTTATTTTAGTTTTTGCTTCGGGTTTGGCTCTAAGTAGGTATAATTGTAGTTCTTAGTCTCAGCCATGATACCATTTACTCAAAGGACTTATTTAGCCTTCAAAATTAAGTTTACGACGAAAACACTTATTTGATATCGATACCAGGAAATGAAAATTTGACTTACATCCATTCATTTTTCTTTCATTCTACGGTTTCGCTTTAACTGGAAGCAACTATTGCTTTTTAGTTTTTCGTACCAACGTCCAAAGAGTCTGAGCTCCAGGATCATGGATTAATTTTAAAGCTTTCGTTACACCCGAGCAAAGCCGGGCAATACTGCTAGCCTTTTAATAATACAGAAACGTAAAGAATTCGTAATATCAAGTTTAAATGCAGTATTATTTATCGTTGACTTCTTTGTTGAGAAGGTAATTTTGCGGTTATTATTTTCGGAGAAACATTGCTTGCAAAAAGTTTGTATCTGTTTTTCTCTATTCTCGTTTTTCATATGATGTGCGTTGTGGTGCAGTGGATATCAACTCGGAACGACAAATCGGAGTGCCGAGTTTGAATTCCTTGCATTCACTTACGCACAAATACCCTTGGGAAAGATGTTAATCCGTCTCTTCCCTCCAGTTATGGGTTAAATAATAGGACAGATTAGATTCTATAGCCATGGCTGGTAACCAGTCTACCGCAGACATACAATGGCAACCTACTGCGGGATAATCTTCTACCCAGTCAGTCATGTCACTTTCGAGACATGATCGCCCAAAGCGTGTATCAGGTATGGCACTTAACTGACTGAACTCGTATGAACCATCTGTATTTAACAACGTCCCTTATGCTAGTAAAGGCTAATATCCACTTGGTTAGTTGATTTATTTTTTACAGTTTATCAACCTTTTGCTAGGTTATTTAAAACCAGAAAATATTTTTAGATTGTAGAATTTTTTCTGAATTTCTGGGATGCTAAGTTATCATTATTTACAGTATTTATATTTTGACTTTCGTCCTCATCTTTGTTGTTGTTATCACAACGTTTTGGTCGTTGTGTCCTTCCTCGGATGTATATTGATCTGCGTAACCTACAGAAAACTTTTAACTGGACACTTTATTTAATCGCCAGGTGTAGATTGTTCTCATTCCACTACCCATGTCTAAGGATATTGTATACTTTTTATTTTTATTTTGTACTGTTCAGGTATTGATCACCCGTTTCCACTGAATGCAAGTACACACTGCCACACTCAAGGACTGAACTCACAACCACTATTCACACACTGTATTCAATATGGAAAATTCAATTTTTAAAACTGAAAATAATATGGATTCTTTGTGTTTCCTGTATTATTGACATAGACAAATATTTAATTCCGGTCTCATCAGGTTCAAACACTATTTCCCGTACCATAATCAAAGTTAAGCAACGTCGAGTCTGGTCAGTACCTACATAGATGTCCGCTTGGCAATACCAGATGTCTTAAGCTTGGATGTACCGGATGTAATGGATAACGGTTTGATTAGAATGCTCTCCAAAAGAGCAATACAAGTGAAGAAGGATTTGTACCTATGTTTTATTGATTATGCGAAGGCATTCGACAAAATACGCCACAAAAATTTGATGGAGATGCTCAGAAACCTCGACATTTTTGGGAAAGACATCAGAGTAATCAAGAATCTCTACTGGCAGCAAACTGTCTGCATACGGACAGGTAACAATTTCAGCAGATTCACAAAGATAGAAAGGGTCGTATGACAAGGATGTGTCTTTTCACCGGATCTGTTCAACTTGTACAGCAAGAATATTTTGAGGACCCTAAATGCTACGCCAGGATTTGTTTTTGTTACTCTCCTCAGCTACCTTCTGTAGCAAGAAAACTGAATGTATGGTTATCAGCAAAAAGAACAACCCAAAATGCCAGATACAGGTAGGAGATACTAGAATCAAGCAAGTACAAAAATTTAGATATATAGGAAGGGTTCTAATAGGAGATGGAAAGTGCGACACAGAGATCCGAAAGCGAAGTGGCATGGTGAAAGACACGTTCCAGAAGCTGAGTAAAGTACTAAGACACGGGAAATCTTCCCTAGAAACAAAGAAGAGAGTGCTAGATTGCTATGTGATGTCCGTTCTTCAATACGGCAGTGAATGCTGGTCAATATCATCGAAGATGAGGAAAAAACTTGAAGCAGCGGAAATGTGGTTTTACAGAAGGATGCTGCGGATACCATGGACCGAACATGTGAGCAACGATGAGGGTTTTGGAAAGAATGGCATTGAAAAGAAAAGAGCATCAGGAAGAGACAACTGAAATTCCTAGGACATGCATTGAGGAACGAGGGCTTGGGGAACTTGATACTGACAGGCCAGATAGAAGGAAAAAGAAAGGAAGGCAGCGGATAACATATTTGAAGGGCCTGATCAGGTGAATGACGGAACGGGGGTTACGTGGAGTAATAGGAGAAAACATTTTAAGAGCCACCAGGGATAGGAAGATGCGGAGAGCCATGATCGCCTATGTCTTGAAAGGATAGGGCACATAGAAGAAGTGGAAATTGGAGAGCCAAGTTCGTAGGGTCCGTTATATTCTCTAATAAGTTCGAGGAACATATGAATTTATGAGTTAATTAATAAGACTTGTATCAGTAAATAATTAACTCCAAAAACAAAATTTTACAAATCTTTTTTGCCTTTGAATAACAAGTAAAAACAAAATCAATGAATCGGCCTGATTCTCTGTAAAATCACTTTTAGCACATTGCTTTTCTCCTATTATAAATAAACAAACGAGATTTTCAGTGTCAGTTCGTAAGATCTTGGTCTTCTCCAAAATCTCTTTGATTTAATTGTTATGACAAAATTTCTAAGAATCTACTTAGTGATACATTTTTCTTTTATCCTCATCCCATCACCCTTCCAATATGATCAGTTCGGAATTATCAGAGACTATATACTGGTAGACTGACTTCGTTCGTCGGTATCAACTTCACTCAAATGCCAGCTGATAGCTAGAATATTCAAGATAAGCATTGGTTCAGGCAAGCGTTTTAATATATTAATATTTACGAAGCTAATCATCGTCCAGCACACGTGTGGAGGAGAGATGTTATTGCGTGGTCATTTTCTCAAAAAAGACACGCTTGAGTTGAAAATCAGCAATCGAAATATCGGCTTTTAACTAGGCTCGAACACAGAAGTCTCTAAGAAATACGCAGCTATCCCGAAACCTGATATACTACGTTCTTACAAAAATAATGGAACATTATTTTAGTCTTGAAAAATTTAACTGTAAAAATGTTTAAATTAGTCAAAGTACGAACCTAGGGCATCTACGCAACTCTGCTACCGAGCGATGAGACTATTTATTCCCTGTTGATAAAAAAAATATTGACTGTGATTCAACGAAATCCTTGAAAGCTGATTCTAGCTCTGGTTTGAACCAAGTTCTTACCATTTAAAAATGTGGCTAAGTGCTTAAAAAATTGATAATCAGTGGATGAAAGATCAGAATATGAAGGATGTGATAAACTCTTGTATCCCATTAATACTCTGATTGGCTTCCAGAAAGCTGTAGTGAATTTTTGTAACAACCTAATACTTAACTTCGTACATTCAATCATAAAATGAAAGAAAATAAGAAGAACGTGTTACGCCCATCTTTCAAGTTAGATGGGTGTATCTACTTAGAAATCAGTTTTTTAATCCTTGCAAACGCTGGGTGTACTCGTCTGTAAGCCAGTATCATCGAGATATCAAAATTTTTATTACTTGAATTAAAATATGCTGGCATTTTGTTGAACTTTTTGTTGATAGACGTACGTTTCAGTTTATTTAATACCCAGTTATTAATTAAAACAAATTACCTTACATACAGTACTGTGCAAAAGTATTAGGACAAGAACTAGTTTATCTTTTATGAGGCATCAAAATAAAGTTTAAAATCACCCCTGTTCTAACATTTCTGCACACTGCCGGTAGTATGCAAAGGTATTAGGACAGGGGTGATTTTCCTAAAAAAACTCACTGAAATTCAAATACAGGATGAAAAGCCAAGTAATTGCTAATGAATATTGATTATTTAAAACTATGTGTAAAAGAAATGTATTAAAAAGAAGTTATATTTAATTTTTCCTATTTTCTATTAAACAAGTTATTTTGAAACTACTCTATTGAACATCTATGGGATATTTTGGATAAAAAAATTGATAAATCTAATGTTACTTTGCAAGACACACTTTGGCAACAAACACAAGCTGCTTGGCAGTAGATACCATTAGATACATTAAAGTAGCTTGTGATGTTAATACCTGACAGAATGAAGGTTGTGATCAAAGCAAAAGGCTATTATACTAAATATGAAATTTATTTTGTAACAAGTATTTTTTTCTTGTTAAAGCATTTGTTGAGTAAATCAAATAAAATTACTTTAATTAAATTGTTTATTTTCTGTCAATATGCCCCATAAATGATAAAATAGTTCTTGTCCGAATACTTTTACACGGTACTGTATATTCAAGTTTAAAAATCCATCAACACTTTCTATTGATGTTAACTTTGTAAAACTACTCTATTAAAATTACTCACGTAAAAGCATCTGTCCTAAAATAAAGAAGATTCAAACTTTTCACTTATATATGTTTTGTAAAATCACCTCGACTAAAAATTAACGTCTTCGAAGAATAATGTCAAGCCTTTTTTCTCTCTCTCTCAAATGCTTATTATGTACCCATATATATATATATATATATATATATATATATATATATATATATATATATATTAATGCAGGTTTCATTGAATAATATAGACAAGTTTTGTCTATTAATTTTGTGTAGGATCCAACCACGAACTACCTAAGCACCAAGAAGAATTACTCAACCTTGGACCAGCTTAAAAAAATTGAAATAGAAACGCTCTATCAAAGCATCACTAAATTACAAGATGAGAAACTTATAACCGTTATACCCGAACTGAAAGATCTACTTAAGGCTGAGGCAATCAAAGATCGCCATGATAAAAGCAGAAGCTCCTCAAAAATTCTATCGAAACAACTAAAAAGTGCCGCACACGAACTACGCAACCACCTTCACATAATTGTAAAAAAAGCTGACAAGGCTAACATCTTTGTTGTACACAACACAAAACTCAACCACATACTCCATGACCACACAAAATTTAAAAAAATTAACAAAAACCCGACACACCAAGTAAAATCTAAACTTAATAAACTCATTAGTGCCAACAACGCTGATCAGAATTCCTTAAAACTCCCTAAAATTATTGGTGACTATAAACCTGGTTACATATACGGAACCATAAAAACTCATAAACCTAACTATCCTCTCCGCCCTATCATATCCCAAATTCCTACTCCTGTATACCAGTTAACTAAACATATTAACCAACTTATCACACCCTACCTTCCGAGTAAATACAGCATAAAGTCAACCCTAGAGGCAATCCAAATCCTCAAGAGTGAAAAACCTAATAATGAAATCATAGCTTCATTTGATGTGGAAAACTTTTTACTAATGTACCCGTCAGTGAAACTATTGATATAATTATAAGAAATGTTTACAGTAATCCTTCATTACCCCCACTCAAAATTAATCCCAACATCCTAAGAAAAATTCTACTAGCTTGTACTACTGAAGTGCCTTTTGTTGATCCAAACAACACTATATATATACAACGTGACGAAGTCTCCATGGGTTCAGTGCTTGGTCCGATTTTTAGTAATTTCTACATGTCTAACCTTGAAAATACTACCTTTGCAAAATTTACAAAACCATCAATATATCTACGATATGTTGATGATATCCTACTATCAATTAAAAATACTGATGAAATCTTACAACTTCAAAAACAGTTTCAAAATAACTCAGTTTTAAAATTTACTTATGAACTTAGCAAAGATAACAAAATTCCTTTTCTTGATATATTAATTAACACTGACAACAATAAATTTACTATCTCACCGTATCAAAAACCCACTAATAAAAATCCCTCCACACTCAATTATATTAGTGAATGCCCCCACTATTACAAAATAGCCATCATAAAAAATCTATTATATCGTGCAAAAGTCAATTCATATACAAATCAGATCTTCTACAGTGAACTAAAAAACATAAAACAGACACTCATCAATAATAATTTTCCCAACTACATAGTTGATGAACAAATACATTATTTTCTTAAAAAGCTTAACATGGAAAAAACAACACATGATACTAACCCAACCAATCCTAAACATATCACTCTCTTATACCGTAGCCAGATGCACTCCAACTACCAACTAGATGAAAACATCCTAAAAAAACTCATAAATACTAATATTTCTCCGACAGACTCTAACAAAAGAATTAAGTTCATTATATATTACACTAAATCCACTACATCTAATTCATTTGTCCGCAATGACTCTTCCCCCACCGTTAGTGATTTACAAAAAACCAATGTAGTGTCACTGTCTACGGCCATCCGCCACGGTAGGGATGGACTTATATTTTCAATTCAATTATCTTTATTGTTAATAGCTTAAATGTTCTATGTTTACTGTGTGTTAATATTTACTCTTTGATAATGGCTTATGTGAGCCGAAAGCTTAGACCCGATAAAAAATTCAACAAATACTGTGATTTTTTGTTGTCTTTCAACGACATCACCATCAAGTATATCAGACGGTATGAACGGATCCTACACAAAATTAATAGACAAAACTTGTCTATATTATTCAATGAAACCTGCATTAATGAAAAAATGCTGCCAAAATACACACAATATATATATATATATTATTTTACAACGTCACGTGATCCCAGCAGCACGATTCTTCTAATTACATCAAAACAAGGTCGACTATGTTTGTTCACTGGTGATCCGTATTCAAACTCAAATCTCAGCCCAACACTTTATTCATATATGACATCTCCCCTTTGAGGTGATTTCTCTCTGGTGTTTATATTTCTTCAGCTTTGGTTCAGTATTTAAAAAATATTTTCCTGTTTTTTTTTTGTTTTTTTTTGTTTTTTTTTGCTTGAGTTTTTTTTTTTTCTCTCTCTTACCGTAAAAGCTTGGTTCAACAATTTCTGATGGCATGGGTACGTCAAACGTGTCATACAATATTTTTATAGGTACCTCTTTTGGGAGACTCGAAATCAGTGAATCTGTGTTTTAGCTGATTAAGGTGTCGCTTATGTTCCCACCTTCATATCTGTACCATGTATGTCATTCTGCCGATAATATTTTTAAAACCAAATTTCTTTTTTACATTTTAAGAAACAACTTATCTCTAGGTTTGAAATATTTGCTTATATTGTTATTTCTTAATGCTCTCCTCCTACTCTGCGTACATAAGTACATTATTGTATAATGGAAATACGTTATTCTCAGTAATATTAACTTTTCTGTTTTTTCTTTAAATCTTATTTGCTTCTTCATTTTTATTATAAATGAAATCGTCTTTTCCCGACTTAATCCTTATTTTTTTCAGTGTTATGGGCAATTCTCTTGCTGCATTGTATAATAGATTGTCGTTTTTATTTTCGGCCCTTACCTCCGCAATTACCGTGTCCTCAAGTGGTTCGCAGGATTTGGGTATTAGTCTAGATAGTCCGTTCGCATGACTCAAATTTTTTATGGTAAAAACTGTATTTTACAATTATAGTTTAATAGGATAGTTCTCAGAGCTGCAGTCTATTTGTTGTATGTGTAGAAACAACTTTTTGATCTATATATTGACAATAATGGACGATGGTCTGTCTACAATGTATGAATCTATGAAACTTTTTCATGGAAAATATGATGGCCAATGCATCCTTTTCTATCTGGCTGTAGTTTTGTTTCAGCTGCTATTAATGTTCTTGAAGCATGAGCTATTGGTTTAGGTTTCTCGTTCTCATATTTGTGTTGTATCACCGCTCCAATATCCGAATCACTTGCATCTGGCGCAACCAGAATCTTTCATTTAGGGTCAAAATGTGCTAGTGACTTTCTTAATCTTTTCGAAAGCACTTTAATTTTTATCTGACAAATTCCATTTCACATTTTTCTTTGGCAGGTTCTTCAAAGGTGCCCTTAATTCATGCATGTTTGATATATATACATGATAGCAATTAGCAAACCCTGAAATTCTTGTAACTTTGTTGCATTTACTCGGACGGTCTTGTCTTTTATTGCACTCGACCTTGAAGGATCTGTTCGTCTACCGTTTGCATCGATTTGTTCTAGATATTTAATTCTGGACATAAACAATTCGCATTTTCCTTCACAGATTTAAAATCGTACTCTGTAATTCTCTGAAATGCTTTTTTCATCTTTCGTGTGTTGACTTCAGGTCTCACTTTTAATAAGTACATCATCTAAATATGTTTGTGCACAGTCTAAACTGGTAAGCATTGTATTCATCTTCTGGAATATGCTTGGTGCTACCTTGGTGCTACCGAAAGGATGTTCGTTAAATTTGTATAGTCCTCTATGAGTGTTAAGCGTAAATAGTTTTGAGCACACTTCGTCTATAAGTACTTATAGGTAAGTGTCTGATAGGTTCCATTTAGAAAACAAAATTACCACCATTCAATTTGGTAAAGATTTCCTCTGGACTTGGTAACAGGTGGTTATATTGTTTCAAACTTTCATTTGGCCCCCATACGCAGAGCAAGTTAAGTGGTATAGATGATACAAGTTTTGGGCGATCATGTCTCGAAAGAGACATGACTAACTAGGCAGAAAATTATCCCGCAGTAGGTTGCTATTGCTTTCATTTGGCCCCCATACGCAGAGCAAGTTAAGTGGTATACATGATACAAGCTTTGGTCGATCATGTCTCGAAAGAGACATGACTAACTAGGCAGAAAATTATCCTGCAGTAGGTTGCTATTGCTTTCTGTGGTAGACTGGTTGCCAACCAAGGTCGTAAAACACAATCTATCCTATTATTTAACCCATAGCTGGAGTGAGGAGACGGAATAATACCTTTCCCAAGGGTATTTGTGCGTAAGTGAATGAAAAGAATTCAACTAAAATTCGAACGTGACTCCCTGATTTGTCGTTTAGAGTCGATATCCACTGCACCACAACACACATCTACTAGACGTTTTTAAAATAACGCCTTCGAAGATTATTGTCGGACTTTTTTATTTTATCTTTTTCGGATGCTTATTATGTACCCACTAGCAGTATAGCCCGGCCCGGCGTTGCTCGGGTGTAATGAAAGGTTTAAAACTAATCCATGGTCCGGAAGCTCAAACTCTTTAGACGTTGGCACGAAATACTAAAAAGAAATAGTTGTTTCCAGTTAAAGCGAAACCGTCGGCTGAAAGAAAAATGAATGGATGTAAGTCAAATTTTGATTTCCTGTTATCGATATCAAATTAGTTTTTTTCATTGCAAACTGAATTTTGAAGGCTAAATAAGTCCTCTGAGTAAATGATATCATGACTGAGACTAAGAACTACAATTATACCTACTTAGAGCCAAATCCGAAGCAAAAACTAAAATAAAAGCGCTGAAAAAATATACAGACATACAGGCAGATAAACAGACACACACACACACACACACACATCTTGCCTTATATATATATATATATATATATATATATATATATATATATATATATTTGATTTTCTGCACTATTGTAAGAACAGCAACCTTGAAACTTTTGAATATCGTTTCTTATGTCTTTGTCTTTGAGTGTATCAAATTTGATTAAAATTGGACCACTCCTTCTATAACCCGATTTTTTCGATTATCGATTTTCGATATTTATCGAGGGTACCTCGACACAAAACCTAGCTAAGAACACTCGCAGACGCTTATAGTACAACTGTATAAATTTTCAAGAAAATCAGTTCAGCCGTTTTAGAGTCTATATGTAACGGACACACACACACAGACGCTCACACACACAGACAAAGTTCCATTTATAAAAATGTTTAGATAGATTTAGATATATATATTATTCATACAACGTCAAGTGATCACAGCAGAACGATTCCTCTAACTACAGCAAAACGATGTCAACTATATTTTTGTTCTCTGGCGATCTGTGTTCGCACTCAAATGTCAGTAGCGACACTTTATTTTTATATGACAATATGCATAATATTTGGAATGCACCTTTTAAGTAGGACACTTTTGGAAAGTTGGGCAAATTACATTCTGACTTCGCGTGAAAAGGGTGTCTCTGGTAATAAAAGGACTAAGAACCTCTGAGCTAAGAAGAGATATTAAAGTAAGTTTTGTACTCAGTGTCACCTCAGTAATTCAAAATATCTTGGTGAATCGAGGGTGGACCGAGAAGAGGACCTTAAAATTACCATGTGGAAGATCGAATCTCAAAAAATCCGGTGGGGCACAAAAAAAAAAAACAAAACAAGGAATTGAACCCAACTGAAAATAAGATAAACACACGAATAACATTCGGAGAAATATCAAACTCTCACATATATATGTGTGTGTGTGTGTGTGTGTGTGTGTGTGTGTGTGTGTGTGTGTGTGTGTGTGTGTGCGTGTGTGTGTGTGGTGCAGTAGATATCGACTCAGAACGACAAATCGAGTTGCCGAATTCGAATTACAGTTGAATTCCATGCATTCCCTTATGCACAAATACCCTTAGGAAAGATATTAATCCGTCTCTTCATTTCAGTTATGGGCTAAATAAGAGGACAGATCGGGTTCTATAGCTTTGGCTGGCAAGCAGTCTACCGTAGAAAGCAATGACAACCGATTGTGAGATAATCTTCTGCCCAGTAAGTTATGTCTCTTTCGAGACCTGATCAGAAAATAGGAAAAAGCAAAATAGGAAAGTGTTTGTATTTAGTTACATATAACTTTATACAAAGCCACCTTGTAGACGTTAAGAGAAGCCTCCAGCATAAAATGTAGATTAATACCAAATATAGAAAAGAAAATTATCGTGAAAATAAACTTTGATTGAATAAGCCTTACTGTCGATTAAAAGTTTTAAAATATTGCTCTTAAATAGTTTTTCAGGAACATATATTGCACAAGTTCACAAAATGTTATCATTATTTCTGGCATTATTGGGAATTTCCTTCCTAGTTTTTTGTTTTAGTTTGAGTGGAAAGTCAATATTTTGATTATATCTTTATTTTCCCTTTCAGGTACAAGTGCTATATATTTTCCTTGTTCCCACTATGGATATGGATTTCCTGCTATTATGTAGCGTCAGTCTATAGAGTCTGATGAAAGATTGTCTTCATTAAGATGTAAAATATTCATTCGCTTGAATACGTGCTTAAACATCGACCTGAGAAAACCGTTTTATATTGATGGCACTTTAGCCGTTTCTAAACAAGTGGGACACCATACCTGACATCCATATGAGGATGTACATCTGATGACGCTATTTAAGCACATGGCACGAGTTTTCCAGTTAATATATATTTTTTTACAGTATGGTTCAACCCATACACCGCCCGGTTACCACTAAAGATAAAGGATTAAGTTAAGGGATAGTTTGTATGTATAGGAGCAGGAGATAGCGGTTGACTAGAGTTGAACAGGTCAAAATTGTAGTGATCGGGAAACAACATTTTGGGAGTTTGTTGCATATGGCCGTGGTTCGCGGGAAGAATCTGCTTGAACTTACTTCTAACCGACGGAATACGGAGGAAATATTGTTGGTTTACTACTATGTAAGTGGTATGGTGAGTCCTAGCCGTGAAGGTCAGACCTGGTGGAACCAGCTGATGCATTTCGACCGAGCACTTTCATGGTAGTAGCGATAGAGCAGTGAGAGACTCGCCACATCCCTCTTACGATATATATATATATATATATATATATATAGACAGATATATATATATATATAAATAAAGAGAGAGAGAGAGAGAAATATATATAGAGAGAGATATATATATATAGACAGAGAGAGATATAAAAATGTGGAAAATAATTTTTCCCCAACATGGCTTCAAAAACGCTTTTGATCTTTCCGAACTTCATGAAGTCCGGAAAGTGAGGTATAGGAAGCCCCTTCCCAAATATGGTAACAACACTCAATTTTCAGCCACATCAGGCTCTTATAAAGGTGGAGGATATCATGATGAGTCAGGGACTTATTAGAGCGCTACAGGGAGCCGATCATTTTACCTATGTCTTTAGTGATGGATTGTATATAAGAGTTTCATATGAGGCTCAATATCCTATCAAGGCATGAGGCCTCTTCGATGCGATATCCGTTCATCGTGACTGGTGATTGTTTGGAGTCTCATCGGTGGTGATGGAATTTAACTTGTTTGGTTTTAAAGGCATTTAAAACTGCGAGTTTGTTTTTTGGGTTTTTTAGATAGAGAGATCAGCTGCCAATCTCTGATCATCAAAACTTTTGGAAATACGCCTATGTATCGTAAAGGTTAGACCTGGTGGAACCAGGTGATGCAGTTCGTCCGAACACTTTTTATGGTAGTAGTGATAGGGTAGTGATAAACTCGCTACAACCTGTATGTCAGAGAAAATAATTATTTTCCACCAAGGTTTCGGAGAAGCTTTTGAACTCTGTAAAAACTGGAAAGTGGAGTCTAGGTAGCTTTTTCCAAGATTTGTCAACAGTACTCCAATTTGGGACTGATCTGGTTCTTATAAGGGTAGAAAATATCATGAAAGACCGGGTACTTACTGGAGCGGTACAGGGAGCTGATCAGTTTAACTACATCTTTAGCGATGGATCGTATATAGGAATTCAACTTGTGGTCAGGGGTGAGTCTGAGGCCTAATATCCTCTCGGGGCACGGGGACTCCGCGAGGGGAAATCCGTTCATCGTGACTGGTGGTAGATAAGGGTCTGATTGGCGGTGATAAAATGAAAAATAGTTTAGTCTAAACCACTTTTCTGTGCATTGTTTTACTTTGAGGAAACTGTTTTTTCGACTTAAAGATAAAATAGACGATTTTTGAAGTATCGACTTTTAAAAAAATACGCATTGAAAATATTGGCACACAATAATCTTACTTTTCTTCTTTATTTGGTCTTAATCTTATCTGTGTGTTTAGAAACTTTTCTCTTTCTAATCGATCTTTTTGTTAATTGTAGAATTTAATTCTTTACTTTTCCTTCTTCTCTTTTTCAGTCCGAATCAACAACGACCGATTGCGGAAACCTTACGTGCATGACACCGATGATATCTCTTCGGAACAGGAATTGAATTCGACCGAAATCGCCTCCAACACAACAATGGCCTGAGATCATAAACTTTGCCGTTGTTGATTAAGCATCTTCACTGGGCTGCCGACGAAGCCACCGACTCAACAAATTCAAAGAAAAAAATCGAAACAAATAAAGAAATTTTTTTTTTTTTAAATAGGAGCAACATTATGATTTTTTTTTATCATTACGATTTGAGATAGATGATAAGGGAGGGATGTATTTTGTTTGAATTTGAGAACTATAGACTATTCCACTTCAAATGGTATCCCCGATTTTGATAGAAGTATTTCATTAAATACCTGCTGAAAAGAAGAAGAAAAAGAATGAAAAAAAAACATGAAGAAACTAAAAAGGAAATGAAAAAGAATGAAAAAATAAAAGCAATGACTGTGTAAAATGTAGATCCGTACTTCTTATTATGTTTAATATGAATGTGGTGTAATTGTTGACTATTGACAAGGCTAAGCCATACACTTCCTACGAACAAAAGACGCCACTTGTACTTTTAAACGATTCCATATTTTCCAGTGACATTCAGTAGTTCTTAGCGTATCTTGCCTACTTTGTCATATACTCTTTTTTAATTATAGTTCACCTAATCCATGGCTTAAGAGCTACTCAAGATAGAGGGTTATTGAGTCTGATTGCTATAAGGGACGGGAAAGACAAAGTAAGAAGTGTATATTATGCATATATATATATATATATATATATATATATATATATATATATATGGGTTGACTCTACACCTAAAAAGTTTATTATTTATATTAATCAAATATTGTTATTAATTAGTTTATTAATCTCTTTTGACGTGAATTGTTTGGGAAGGTATGTGAATGAGGGATGATTTTATTTCGTTTATTTTTCTTTTAAATCTTAATTTATTTTGTCTTTAGCGTCTTCTAGACATACCGATTGATTGTTTTTGTTGTTTGTGCGTTTGACAGAATATTTTTGCAGTTATTTTTTTATGAAAAGAAAGAAACGCTTTGTGTATCTTCGTTTTGTCTTACTTAAATGTGAGATTCTTTTGTTTTATTTCTGAAAAAAAGTAATTTTTTTAATCAGATAATCAGTATGATTCTATTGATCTCACTTTTTAATTGCAAGATTGAGCCATTTAAAATTAATGCAATTTACAGTTTTATTAAGTGCGATTTTTATTGGTGAAATAGTTGTTGATGACCCACCATATCACGAGAAGGATTTTTTAACCAAATTCAGAAAAAAATTCCTTCAATTACAAGATTGTACCATTTAAAATTAATGCAATTTACAGTTTTATTAAGTGCGATTTTTATTAATGAAATAGTTGTTGATGACCCACGATATCACGAGAAGGATTTTTTTAACCAAATTCAGAAAAAATTCCTTCAATTGCAAGATTGTGCCATTTAAAATTAATGCAATTTACAGTTTTATTAAGTGCGATTTTTATTGGTGAAATAGTTGTTGATGACCCACCATATCACGAGAAGGATTTTTTAACCAAATTCAGAAAAAAATTCCTTCAATTACAAGATTGTACCATTTAAAATTAATGCAATTTACAGTTTTATTAAGTGCTATTTTTATTAATGAAATAGTTGTTGATGACCCACGATATCACGAGAAGGATTTTTTTAACCAAATTCAGAAAAAATTCCTTCAATTGCAAGATTGTGCCATTTAAAATTAATGCAATTTACAGTTTTATTAAGTGCGATTTTTATTGGTGAAATAGTTGTTGATGACCCACCATATCACGAGAAGGATTTTTTTAACCAAATTCAGAAAAAAATTCCTTCATTTTACTGATGACATGTAAAGTGGCACAGCAAATATCAAAAGAAAACTTACAGTAATACACAAATTCTAACATTCCTCCATTATCTTTGACCAAATAGCGAATACAGTATTAGTCATTTCTGTTTAAGTTTTTAGCATAAAGAGTTGTCCTCATTTACACTCGAGCAAATGACTCATTTTTGTTGTTATTACAACGTTTCGGCCATTATACCCTTCTCATGTGTATGTCGATTCTAGTAATCTTCAGGGAATAATGAGTTCAATTTCTTTTTTTTTGCCAACTAGTACAAATACAGTTTAACTGAAAATAAGACTAGCAATAATTAGGCAACACGACAAAGAAAGCAAGACGACATATCCCCCCCCCCCCCAAAAAAAATGAAGAGCGATATGTAAAAAAAATAAAAAACATTCCACTCCTATAGAATAAATAAATGGTTGAGTTCGAAATTTATTGAAGGTTCTACAAATTGATAAACACTTAAAGAAGCTTGAAGAGCCCAACGATCAAAACGTTTTGGAAATTACAACTCAGATGAAGATATTAGTCCGAATGTAAATAATTTTAATAATAATATCAATAATTCAAGCTGCAGATTATTTAACACTTACCCATTTTCAATAAGAAAATGTATGCAAAATATCCTGTTTATAGGCATGCCTCGACAGCGTTTTTTAACCCACTCGCCTCAAGGAAGAATTTGTAATAACACACTCTTGTTGAGTTTTCCTTGCGGTGTTAATGGGCGAAGTTTGTTCAAAGAAAAATGAATTAATAAAACTCTTTTTGTAAGATTAGCGCTTGCATATGGGATTTCAGGATTTAAGAGGAACAATGTAATTTTCGCTACAATTTGACAGAGAATATCTCTGCCCTCAAGCATACCATATAAGTAAGGAGGTATTATCACTGATCAAGAATTAATGCAAGCTTTATTTATTTATTTATTTATTTCCTTTTTTTTTTCTTCCTTCTCTGTACTTTTTGATTTCAATGCAAACAAATCTTTGTTGTTTTTAGAATTTGCAAAACTGGGCAGCATCTACTATCAGTAAATCAGTTGGTTGATGCTTTTAACTGACGTTACAAAACGGTTTTGTTTCAAATTAGGACGTCATTAATTATCCTAACAATTAATGAATGTTTTACATTAATCATCCAAACAATTAATGAATCTTTGCAGACAGTTCTAGTGTTATTGTCTTTTTGTTGTTGTTGTTGTTTTTAATTGCAAAACTGCATTGCAGATTATTTTACTTTAAAAATGATTTACAAATAGTTTTACTATAGAAATATATTTAGAATTACAAAATCAGTGTATTGTAAATGATTTAATATAAATACTAACTGTAAGTGATTTACTGAAATCATGAGAAAACTGCGGCCCGCGAACCACATGCGGCCCGCGAACCACATGCGGCCCGCGAAACATATGCGGTCCGTTTGGCTTTCTAAATGGCGCGCCTGATTTCATTAGGAATATATCTCTCAAAATTTGTTTTATTTGTTTCTTAAATTTCGTTTCTTTCTCACTTATTCACTCACACATTCTCTTATACATAACCATATACATAAACAATGACTAAGTGCAATTTTCATAAAATTTTAAATTTTCGTCGAAGGTAAAGTTTGGATCATTTTAAACTATTGATGATTTTCACTACGGAAGATCAGACGTGTAAATATTTTTTGTTTTAGAAACAGGAAACGCTCATAACAATTTTTTTCTCTGTAGAATAGATAAACATTTTTTAAAAAGGTAGTTTTTTTTTCTCAAATGAATAAGATAGAAATGAATTACACGAAGCGTCTTGCGCTAATAATCGTGTCAGATGCTCAAGAATATGCTCAGCTCTAGTGAAAAGGGCCTCAACACTGAGGCCGGATGGGACACAATGTAGGTTTTTAACGTAAGAATTTAGAATAGCGATCTGAAGGTGAATTGGGATGGCAAAGGACGCGTTCCAGAAGTTGAGTAGAGTATTAAGAGACAGGAAAATTTTGCTAGAAACAAAGAAAAGAGTACTGGATTGCTATGTGATATCAGTTCTTCAATATGGCAGTAAATGCTGGACAATATCATCAAAGTTGAAGGAAAAACTTGAAGCAACTGAAATGTGGTCCTACAGAAGGATGCTGCGTATATCATGGATCGAGCATGTAACCAATGATGAGGTTTTGGAAAGGATGGAAACGAAAATGAAATTAATACTGAGCATCAGAAAGAGACAGCTAAAGTTCCCGGGACATGCAATGAGGAAGGGGGATTCGAAGAATCTGATACTATCAGGCCAGATAGAGGGAAAAAAGACAGGGAAAAACAGCTGATAGTATATTTGAAGGACCTGAGCAGGTTGATGACAGAACGGAGGTTGCATGGTGTAACAGGAGAAGGCGTGCTAAGAGCCACCATGTATAAGGAAACGTGGAAAGCAATGATCACATACATTCTGAAAGAACAAGGCACATAGAAAAAGAAACCTCTGGCTAAAATTTCCCGTAGACCGTGCATAAGGCAGGTTTTGGTGCCTTGTCTAATTTTGTAAAGGATTAGTGAAACTGATTACTGAAAACTATCTTGAATGTTTTTAGCGGCGCAACCCTCTTTATTATGAGTCATATCTCATGTGGCCCACTGCAAAGAAAAGGTATCTCATGTCTGATTTACTACAAAGACTAACTGTAAATGACAAAGAAATGGAATATTAATACCCAGGACTTAAATCACGTTTTACTGATCAAACAGCTATTCTCTATAATTAAATATACTTAGACGGAGCGTTGCTTCTGACAGTTGCATAACCCGAAACACAAATAATAGACGCGCCAAAACTAAACACAGTTATTTTACGCGTTTATCAATTTCACATTATTATTATTATTTTCTTAGATTTCTGTTGTATATTCACTTGCTCCTGAGGCTCAACCAGATAACTAAAGTTAGGAATAGTATCATGGTATTTCCCACTGTATATCTATATTTTAAAAAAAACTACCAAAACATACAAATTTTGAGAAAAAAATTATCTTTCTAAAGTGTAAACTGTGTTTCTGATAACAATTATTTGTATTTTCTTAAGACAAAGGTTGCCAAGGACTCTTTAAGTGCGTATATCAGAATCTTTTTCACTCAAATCTAGGGCTCCATACACAACTGGAACCATTGATGACATTCCCCCATCAACAAGGATTAATTAGTAGGAATTATATAAGTAAATCATTACTATCTCCAAGAAATTTTTGCACTCCAAAATATTTTCTGGCTTTAAATAATTTGAAAATGTTGATAAGTCTTTAAAGAAAGACAATACAATAAACAACTTTTCTTTCTCGATCTTTTAATCGTTTGCTATCGCTATATCGATCATCCAACACTGTCTTCTTTCTGGATAATAACAGTATCAGGTATTCTTGCTTTAATTACATTTACATCATATTCTTTTACTACTACAACTGCTACAACGACTATTTTATCATCATTAATATTGTTGTTGTTGTTGGGTGAGAGACAGGTAAGCCAAAAATGTATATATACGAAGCACCAAAATATCCATCATGGCGCCCAGATTGATGAGGTTATAGTAAGTACATGCATCAATTATGTACAAGATATGGTGACAGGACTTGATAAAAGCAAGTCTATCCTTGCAATTGGAGCCCCGTTAAAATACTTTCAAATCTTATAACCTTGTCCGCTCAGTTGGTTTCAGATATGATTTCCAAATTAAATTAGCTGACTCATTCTTCAGATTTGAAAAAAAAAAATAACAATCCTCCCCGGCCATCACGCTTTCCGGCCTTTACACCTGAAACAAATGAGAAAACTAGTCATCCGAAATCTGATTTATAGAGCGCACAGATGAATGAAAAGCACTGAAAGAAAGAATGCAATACTCATGATCAGAATGATATTAAAAAGAGCAATATGAATGCCAAAGGATGGATTCTTATGTTTTACAGATTATACAAAAGCGTATGTTAAAGTAAATCACAAAGATCTATTGTCGTTACTAAGCAAGCAGAATAATAATGAACTGGGAGCAAACCGCCTGTATATGAACAGAAACTGGATTCAGTAAATACTTAAGAATGGAAAGGGTAGTAAAACAAGAATATGTCTTCTCACAAGACTTATTTGACATTTACAGTTAAGCAATTATAAAAATTATTTGACCTTTAGAATTAAGCAATCATAAGACTTATTTGACCTTTAGAGTAAAACAATCATAAGACTTATTTGACCTTTAGAATGAAACAATCATAAGACTTATTCGACCTTTACAGTGAAATAATCATAAGACTTATTTGACCTTTAGAATGAAACAATCATAAGATTAATTCGACCTTACAGTGAAATAATCATAAGACTTATTCGACCTTTAGAATTAAGCAATCATAAGACTTATTTGACCTTTACGGTGAAACAATCAGTAAGACGTATCTCCGACCTTTAGAATTAAGCAATCATAAGACTTATTTGACCTTTACGGTGAAACAATCATAAGACGTATTCGACCCTTAGAATTAAGCCAATCATAAGACTTTATTCGACCTTTATAGCAAAGCAATCATAAGACTTATTTGACCTTTACAGTGAAACAATCATAAGACTTATTCGACCTTTACAGTGAAATAATCATAAGACTTATTCGACCTTTAGAATTAAGCAATCATAAGACTTATTTGACCTTTACGGTGAAACAATCATAAGACGTATTCGACCTTTAGAATTAAGCAATCATAAGGATTTATTTGACCTTTATGGTGAAACAATCATAAGACGTATTCGACCTTTAGAATTAAGCAATCATAAGACTTATTCGACCTTTACAGCAAAGCAATCATAAGACTTATTTGACCTTTACAGAAACAACTACAAGACTTATTCGACCTTTATGAAATAATCATAAGACTTATTCGACCTTTAGAATTAAGCAATCATAAGACTTATTCGAATTTTACAGCAAAGCAATCATAAGACTTATTTGACCTTTACAGTGAAAATCATAAGACTTATTCTACCTTATAAGGGAAATAATCATAAGACTTATTTGACCTTTAGAGTAAAACAATCATAAGACTTATTTGACCTTTAGAGTAAAACAATCATAATAGACTTATTCGACCTTTTAGAATTAAGCAATCATAAGACTTATTTGACCTTTAGAGGCAAAACAATCATAAGACTTATTCGACCTTTAGAATTAAGCAATCATAAGACTTATTTGACCTTTACGGTGAAACAATCATAAGACGTATTCGACCTTTAGAATTAAGCCAAATCATAAGACTTATTCGACCTTTACAGCAAAGCAATCATAAGACTTATTTGACCTTTACAGTGAAACAATCATAAGACTTATTTGACTTTACAGTGAACAATCATAAGACTTATTCGACCTTTAGAATTAAGCAATCATAAGACTTATTTGACCTTTATGGTGAAACAATCATAAAGACGTATTCGACCTTTAGAATTAAGCAATCATAAGACTTATTTGACCTTTACGGTGAAACAATCATAAGACGTATTCGACCTTTAGAATTAAGCAATCATAAGACTTATTCGACCTTTACAGCAAAGCAATCATAAGACTTATTTGACCTTTACAGTGAAACAATCATAAGACTTATTCGACCTTTACAGTGAAATAATCATAAGACTTATTCGACCTTTAGAATTAAGCAATCATAAGACTTATTCGACCTTATACAAAGCAATCATAAGACTTATTTGACCTTACAGTGAAAAACTTCAAGACTTATTCGACTCTTACAGTGAAATAATCATAAGACTATTTGACCTTTAGAGTAAAACAATCATAAGACTTATTCGACCTTTACAGTGAAATAATCATAAGACTTATTTGACCTTTAGAGTAAAACAATCATATGACTTATTCGACCTTTTACAGCGAAACAATCATAAGACGTATTCGACCTTAGAAATTAAGCAATCATATGACTTATTTGGACCTTTACAGTGAAACAATCATAAGACGTATTCGACCTTTAGAATTAAGCAATCATAAGACTTATTCGACCTTTTACAGCAAAGCAATCACAAGACTTATTTGACTCTTGAATGAAACAATCACAAGACTTATTCGACCTTACAGTGAAACAATCATAAGACTTATTCGACCTTTAGACTACAATCATAAGACTTTATTTGACCTTTAGAATTAAGCAATCATAAGACTTATTCGACTCTTACAGTAAAGCAATCCTGAGAGTTAGATGTCTTAACATGATTCATTATTAGTGGCCATAATCTTAGCAATATGAGACATGCAGGTGATACAGTGTTACTAGCAGATAAAGGAAACTACAGGAACTCCTACACAAGGTAATAAGGGAAATCAAGAACGGACTAAACACCAATTCTAAAAGAGATAACTTATAGTTGTCATCAAAAAGAACAACCCATGCAAATTACAGATTGGAGATACCAAAATTGAGCAGTACAACGATTTAATCATTTAGGAAACTTTTTAATACAGGTCGGAAAATGTGACATTGAAATCCAAAAGCTCATTGTGATAGTGAAAGTTGCTTTCTGAAAGTTAAGCAAAGTATTAAAAACCAAGAGAAATTCGTTAAAAGCAAAAATATACGTTTGCGGTCTTCCTATATGGCAGTGAATGCTGAACCATCTCTGCAAAGATGAAAAAAAGATTGAAGCAACAGAAAAGTGTTTCCACAGAAGGATACTGAGAATTTCATCGACTGAACATGTGAAAAACGAAGATTTAGAAAAAAAAAGAAACAAAATGGAAACTTATACCTAGCATCAGAAAGTTACGGTTAAAATTTCTACGACACATAATGAAGAAAGGAGGCTTAGAAAATTTGACACCATATTGAAGGCACGAGGGACAGAAGGAAGCAGTGTACTTAAAATGCTTGTGTAAAGGGTTGGCAGAACAGGAATTGGGAGAGCCAAGAAAATGACGGAATTTACTAAGTACTACAACGTACAATGAATTGTGGAGAGACATGTTCGTTCGGAAGTGACACAGTACCTTAAAAAATAATAACATATTTTTAGTATTGAATGTAATATTTACTGTAGAAGTTAATAGCCACAATTAATTAAGATCATAATCCATGAAAACATGCGCGCTATAGTATTACGGCATTTATTTCTATCGTTTGATTTCATTTGATTTCTCTTATGTACTCATTCCTTTTCGGGTCTCAACCAGAGACCTAAGATCAGAAATAGAATCATGACATTTTTCACTGAGCACTTATATATATATATATATATATATATATATATATATATATAGTGTATCGAGGCAGCAGATAACTTTTTAAACATATATTGTTAAATATAAGAGAAAATAAATGTATATTATGTTTAATCATGAGCCGTTCTAAACATCGTATTGTGGCTTTAATTTCAGGTGAAAATAACGACAAAAAGTCTCCAACATTTGGATATCTTTTATTATGTTGGTTCTAAGCTTTCTGCTCACATTAAAATTAAAGCCAAAATATGATGTTTAGAACGGCTCTTGATTAAACATAATAGACATTCATTGTCTCTTATATTTAACAATATGTGTTTAGAAAAAATATATATATATAATAAACTTAAGCTCAAATACATTTTACATTGATAAAGCCCTTCGTAATGTTTGAGCTGTACTTGTAAGTAGAAAGTTTTTGAATTTCTTTAAGGCTTGGACTACTCGGAATTTTTCGACGAGTCTATCGGAACCTTTTCCACTCAAACTGAGGGCTCCAACTACAAATAGAATTGTTGATATCCTCATGTGCCACTTTTTTTAAGATTTCCATTTCAAGTAATTTTAGAGCATTTTCTTTTTAAGATCTTCAAAGTACTTTACAGTCTGCAGTGACTGACACGTCAATACGAAAACACATTCTATTTTCGTGCTCTCTAATCACCAGCTTTGATGTTCTGTCTGTGCGTATTGTAACGTCCCATAAAATTGTGACAGGTCCTATCACTGGAACAGGGTCTGGGGGCTGTTCAGACCAATTCCTTGCAGTTTTCTTTTCGTAAAAGTTGCAGTTTTTTGTGGGGGGGTTATTATTATTATTATTATTATTATTATTATTATTATTATTATGTCATTTTTCATCATATTTCGATTTCTGCTTTGATCTCACTACCAACCAAGTCTGCGGGGAAACCGAAGGCAGGTCGTGGCGTGTTGTTATGGCTCCATTTCATGTTTTTTGCTATCTTCCCCATCATCCCTAGCGTTACATAGACAAAGTTCACCTTAGTGTGTGGGCTGTATTTAATAAGACAATTTTTTGTATATCTCTTAAGCTGGGGCTTCCAGGGATTCTTTCAATGTGTTGCTTTGTTCCATTTTTTATCATTCCAAGTGCACCTACTATCACTGGCACAACTCTTGTTTTCAATTTCCACATTTTTTCTATTTCAATTTCCAGGTCTTTATATTTTGACAGTTTTTCAAATTCCTTGATTGCTATGTTACAATCCGCTGGACAAGCCATATCAATTAATAGACAAGTTTTCTCCTTCTGGTTTTTAACAATAATGTCTGGCCTGTTTGCTTCAATTTTTCTGTCTGTGTAGATGGTGTAATCCCATAGAATGGTTACATCTTTATTATTATTATTATTATTATTATTATTATTATTATTATTATTATTATTATATTTTATTCAGTAACATTCTTTACCATGTCATTACCCGAGACTTAAACTAAGACAAGGTGATAAATATATGCAATCTGATGCACAATTTCTGATGTTAAGTAATACTTTATATGTACAGTTTTTATATTTTCTTTACATTAACAATACCCCACTGAGAAGACGATATGTTTCCCACATTTCAATTTTTTAAATCTCTTGTAAATAGAAGCTGCTGGGGATTAGGTTAATGTTCTTGTCTGTAACTTTTTTTATACTACCAAGGCCTCCAATTATTATAAGTATGACAGTGGTTTAAAAATGCCACACTTTTTCAATTTCAAGATCCTCATATTTATCTGTCATAGGATTTAAGTTATGTATTTATCTGAACTCACTGGTATATCTGATAAAAACCGATTATTATTATTATTATTATTATTATTATTATTATTATTATATTTCTTTTATATACTCATTCCTTTCCGGATCTCAACCAGAAATCTAAGGTTATACATGATATTATGACATTATGTAACAAAAAACTTTCAAAATCATACATATGTTTCATAGATGAAGCCCTTCATAGGATATCTACTGTGCTTATGAAATTTGTTTTGCATTTCATTAAGGCATGGACAGCCAAAGACCCCTTCAATGATTCTATCAGCGCCTTTTTCAAGATCCCCCAACCACAACTGTAATTGTTGATGTCTTCATGTGCCTCATTTTTTAAATTTTGATTTCAGGATCCTTGTATCTTGATAGTTTTAAAATATGCAAAAACTGTCATGTCAAAAAGAAGGCACATTTTGTGGTCTTTGATAACGATGTCCGGACGATTATCTTTAATTGTTCTGTGTGTATTGTCCCATAAAATTGATATACAATACCGGCCATAATTATTAGGCCACCCCAGTGTTTTAAAAGATTATGTTTCATACTATGTTTTACTATTTATTGCCAAGTGAATAATTGTAAATGAAAATAGAATGGTTCTTTTGTTAATACTGCACAATACCATGTGCATCAACTGAATAATATTTAATAATTACCTGTATTGTAGTTTTCATCAATGAAAGAATGAAGAAAATTTAGGGTGATTCGGATGAGTTCATCTTTGCTTCCTTGCCTAGCAAAATTTTGCAAAGTAATAATAACAAAAGAACCATTCTATTTTCATTTAGAATTTTCCACTTAAAAATAGTATGAAACACATCATTTATTTGAAAATAAAAAACAGGGGTTGTCTAATAATTATGGCCAGTAGTGTAGGTCCAATATCTGCAACCGGGTCTAGTTGGTGATCATACAAATTTTTTAAAGTTTCCTTTCTATAAGTTACAGATTTTTCAATGCAGATATTGGCCCACCATGGATGGTAATATATTATTATTATTATTATTGTTGTTGTTGTTGTTGTTGTTGATGATGATGATGATGATGATGATGATGATGATGTTACTTCGGGACCTGGCCTTTCGCTGACAGCAAGCTGATCAAATTTCACATCTAATATGATTATCCATTTAAAATGCTATATTTATTTCAAAATGTATTCCATTTCAATACAGAAGGTGGAATTAAAATAACTTCAAGAGAAGCTTATGCTCTTTCCCTGCTACTCATACGTTATCCCTTGCGACACAGGTGTCCATTTCAATTTTATTAATGTGACAATGTATATTTAAACACAATGACAGTTTTAAAAATAATTCTACAAATGTTTTTAACAAATTCAAAATCTAATTTTATTTATTACTGAATAATTTCCGGAAACTTCAAGGAAATCTTGTAAGTATTTAATTATATTAGGGTTTAAAAATGAACGGGATTTTTGTGAAATGAGCCGCGCCATTTTTACCTTCTCATGCCACTTGTGCCATTTTTATCTCAATTCGCCGTTTATTGTCGTTCATTTTCTTAACGTTTAACCTAAATTCACTTTATCGTCATATGTGATAAAATGAAATATTACTTTGTGACCATCACTTTGCTGACAAGTTCTGGATATCAATAAATGGATAGGAATAAACATTGAAATTAATATATTATATACAGGAACAGACTGATGAATATAAATAGACTTGTATAGATATAAATAGTGTCAAAGAGACATGAATAGATTGATAACAATAGATGGGAATGAATAAAATGATATCGATAGATCGGCATGAATAGAATGATATCGATAAAAGGGCATGAATAGAATGATATCGATAGATGAGCATGAATACAATGATATCAATAGATGGTCATGAATAGAATGATATCGATAGATGGTCATGAATAGAATGATATCAATAGATGGTCATGAATAGAATGATATCGATAGATGGTCATGAATAGAATGATATCGATAGATGGTCATGAATAGAATGATATCAATAGATGGTCATGAATAGAATGATATCGATAGATGGGTATGAATAAAATGATATCGATAGATGAGCATGAATAGAATGATATCAATAGATGGTCATGAATAGAATGATATCGATAGATGAGCATGAATAGAATGATATCGATAGATGAGCATGAATACAATGATATCAATAGATGGTCATGAATAGAATGATATCAATAGATGGTCATGAATAGAATGATATCGATAGATGGGCATGAATAAAATTATAACAATATAGGTAGGCATGAACAGATTGATAACAATAGATAGGCATGAATAGAGTGATATCGATAAATGAAAGAGTGAATAAATGTCAAATTTTATGAATAGAACGGACAATGCGACACCGAAATCTCAAAGTGCATTTAAATAGCTAATATGCTTCCCAAAATCTAAGCTAAGTATTAAAAAACAGGAAAATTTTGTTAGGAAAAAGAAAAGCGTACTGAATTGATGCATAATATTGGTTCGTTATGTGGCAGTGAATGCTGAACAACCTCATCACAGATAAAGAAGACACTTGAGGCAGCAGAAATCTGGTTTTACGGGTGCTGAGAAATCATTATTTTATCAGTACACTACTATAGCCCTCACTGTCGGTAGGAGAATTAAAAACTGCTTACTTTGTTATTTCACAGCCGTTAAAACATGCAAAGAGACAGTTTGGTAGACACGAAGGTGTTGATAAGGCATATTTTTTCGTCGCCAGCCTGATTATATTGCTCAGCTCAGGCTAGTCTGGGTGGGATGATAATGCACTATTCCAATGTCATATTTTGAACTCACTCAAACTGTGTGTATGTATGTGTGTATGCTTATGCATATATTTAATGGCACAAGCATGTGTAAGCCACTAGCGTACAACGCACACATACTCATACACATCATATACGCGAACAAAAAGTCACACGTAGGCAGTTCGTGACAATCAGAGAATCACTTCTAATTTTATAACATTTTTAATCATCGTCAATTTCAACAGTTAAGCGGTGAGACCTCACTGCCAATCTAGTAGTACGTTTAAATTCATGAAGTCAAGGAAAAAATTGATAACTCAGAAATTAGAACATGAAAATATTTACTGAAAAAACAGAGAGAAATACGGTCAGAGCTGGAGGAAAATGACTGATGCCGACGTGCCATGCCAGGACAGATAATATTACAGACTCTTTGTTGGATTTTGTCGAGAATCACGAGATAGATAGCAGAACCACCAGACCAAATATGGCAGTAATGGTGGATTTATATATGTGAATTCCTGCGAGAAAAATGGTCTGGCATGACACGATAAAGCGACCCTTCTAACAGCAGAGTCAGTGAAAGACTAGCGCATCAACAAAGTCATGCTGACATACAAATACCGACATTCAATATATCTACTTTTTTTAATCATCTCACCCCAAGCAAGGCATTCTACTGCCACTGTAGCGCAGGGGGTTACATCGGGGAAAGTGATGAGAAAGAGGGGTTAGTTATAGGAAATATCAGAAGATGGGTAAAGACGGATAAGGATACCTACAATGTGGGTGGAGTAGATGGAAAAAGAGCTTGTGAGAATGGATGCGAGTTAATGTGATGCACCACGGACAGATATGCGCAGTATGGTGACAGGTTAACAGGTGCATAACCCTTTCAAATGGTGATTGGTTAGAAGTACCTTCAGAACGAGTAAAATCCTCTCAGATCGTCTGCGATTAAGAAAGTACCCAATTATGTCGATGTGGATTCTTGGATAATTTGCTACCTCATCCTTCAAAGTTAATTATTTAGAAAAGATGCTAGACATTCGACTACTATGCTTTTTCACTACTCTCGCTCAAGAACACAGATGCACAGAGCGTTAGCTCTTGGAGATGTCTCGAAATGGTTCAGGTCAGACAACTAATAAGCAAATTTGTGACACTGAACGGGATATTTAGTGTAGCCCATCTTAATTCACTAAGACGAAATTTTTACATATTAACACCTCCAGAAGCTGTAAGAGCCATTCCTAGTAGAGCATCAGGGTACTTATTATTATTATTATTATTATTATTATTATTATTATTTATTATTATTATTATTATTATTATTATTGGTGTTGGTGTTGGTGTTGTTGCTATGGATATTCGATCGAAATATGTTTTCAAGATGGCAGCATCATCATCACAGATCAAAATGAGATGATATCGGTTTTGGTTTCGAATTCCTACTATTCTCAAGTCATTCACGTCTTTGAAGCATACAATCAGTTTAATCAGGAATTGAGGAAATGGCTATCTTAAAATATTAATCCCCTCACCCTTTGTTTATTCCCAGTTTGTCGATACAAACTATGACGAGAAAATATGTCCTCTACACAATTTGAATGAATAAAATATTTATATTAACTCCTTAAACGTTCCTTAAACGTTGGTTGTCTTAATACTTGAAAATTATACGCTACTTCTTGAATATTGATAACTATTATCCTGCTGTCTTTGTTTATATTTTGCGAACGAATGTATAAAGAGACAAGCCATGAAGATAATTCGTGCCGATTTGTTTTTATTTTGGTAACTATCGTTTATTATATCGAAAAAGTCCGACCTCAGAAACAACATATTTTTCTTTTCTTTAAACCAGACTCTTATTTACATAAGAAAACCACTGACCTAAATTATCCGTTTTACATAAACTATGCTATATTTTGTAAAATCAATGACATATTCTAAGTCCAGAACTTGTACACCTTTCAACTTAAGTACATCACAAAGCACTCAGTTAACCACACAAGATTTGTTTTTATTTCCCTTTTTTCTTTTTTTTTTTCTGTTTTAAAACTATTTTCTTTCTTTAATATTTTCAAGGTATTTGATTTTTTTTTTTCTTCAAACTTGCAGCACCGGTGTTTTTCTTTCTGCATAACAACGATTTAAGAGAAAATGTTTCTGTAAAGGAAACGCACGTGCGTAAAAAAATTAAATCAAAACAGGAAACGGTTTATTTGTATGTAGTATTATAGTGGGGGGCGTTCTAGTGAGGAGTAGTTGTATGTTGCAGATTAACGGAATTTGGTCTCGTTGTAGATAACCCACTATGAGACATAAAAAATTATAAATCTAGAAAAGCAAATTGAGTTTGGAAACAACATTTTATATATCAGTTAAGGTTCTTACAATTAACCCTTTAAGCATGGGTCCAACGGACGTTAAAATGTTCATGGTAATAAATGCTGAAAAGAGAATTAATGCTTAAGTATGTGGGAGCGTTGTAAATTAGGCATAACTTTGATGTATCCGCTCCTTTGGTCAGTAAGTAATTTTGAGACAGCGAAGAAGAAAAGGAGAGGGAAGGGCGGCGAGCATAGTAAGTCGCTTGACGTCGGTCAGGGAAGATACTAATTACCCTCGTCTTTCTCGTGTCTGTGTGTGTGTGTGTCTCTCTCTCTCTCTCTCTCTCTCTCTCTCTCTCTCTCTCTCTCTGGTGATGCTTTCTGTATCGGCTTTTTATTTCGTCTTTTGGATCGCAGCAGATCATTTGGGAATTCACATCCGTTTTTGATTCTGGGCTTCCCATTGGCCGATAAATAACGTTCGCGTAGGCTCGCGAAATGGAATTTAATATTTAATTAATTTTTAGTTTTCAACCGGAACATCTGCGCGGAGCCGGGGTGCGCACCGACCAGTTTTGGTCATTTGCTTTTTGGTCGTGAGAGTGCAAACATCCGGTCCCTTGCTTTGTTCGATATCACCACAGTCTAAAGATTTCAATGATACAATTTTTACAAGTTTGATCACTTTAATGCTTTTATTCTGATAATGTTGTTCCAACGCAAGGCTAAAGAGTCACTCAAGTTAGCGGGGTTTACTGAATGTTGTATAAGCATGAGAGATGGAGGTAAGAAATACAGTTTATAAGGATACGTGAAAAAGATAACGGTTTTGCATAGACTTGAAAAACTTGTGGTTATCTGGAAAGCGTCATCTCCGAAGTCTCTTTCACAAATGAACAATCCTTGGGAAAGAGCTTACATTATTTTCGGACTTTCTGTCGACAAAAGAAATTTGTTGATGTGTCTAAATTTACCAAAAACTGTACAGAACATTTTGCTATTTAAGCCTATGCATGATGGACATTTTTTATGGCTGCTTAAAAAGTTAAGGTGCCAAACCAGAGGTTTTTCCTAGATGATTTCTACATGAAATCCCTAAGATTTCATGCAGAAATGATCATACAACGTTTTTAAACTTCGAAATTTATTTTATTTTATAATTGGCTCTGTAATTTAATTTAAATATTAATTAAGTAATTAAATGACGAAATGGAAAAGTCCATTTTATGATCCTTCTTCCTTTGAAAGATTTTTTTAGACTAAACAATGTTGTATCGATAGAAACGTATATATTTAGTGGGAGGGAACGATATATAGCAAACGTCGGTTAAAATTCTACGTCTAGAAAAACGTTAATGATCTTGATATATCTTATTTAAAAAGCAAGTAATTTTTTTTTTTTTTTTTGGTGGGGTGGAGATTTTTCCAGTTTGGGAGTAGTTAAAAGTTCAAACATAAAAAGGTTAAATTTAAACATCATGTGTTCAACCCTAAATTATCTTATTTATTTATTTTTTTCATTTCCATAGAAGAGAAACTGTTTTTTTGCCAAAACAGTTCCTCTTCTATGGGTGACAGTTAAGGTTAATTACGATTGTTTGTGGCGTACTCTTTAACAAAATGGCAATGGTTCGTTGACAATTGTGTTCCCATTTACTCGTGAAACTTAGGTGTGTGGATAAATATCTACTTAATAGATGTAATAATAATTACTGGTCTATTTCAGTTTTCACTACCCCTGGTGGTCACAGAATGAAAATAATAGAAGAGGCAGCTGACTTGTTTCGAGTAGAACAAATCTAATGATTTACCGAGATTATCATTTCACACAGATTCAAGTGTTCATTTTCTCCAGTTTTCTTTTTTTTTTTTAATTTCTGACTTATCTTTTAAGAAAATCTTCCATTTGGCTAAAACTTCCAAGAAATGTTCCGATGTTCTCTTCTTAAATTGTATGAAAATTGATTCCCTGCCAGGAAAATACGCATAAAACTATTTCCTGTTCCTGGCATTCAAACCTCTTCATCTAAAGAAGATGCTATATTGTTCTGCCACTGATACAAGATCACATCTGATTGGTCAAGACATGAACTTGCTTACTACAGCGTTACTGAAATGTTTTACGCTTATGAAACTAAAAGCATTTTCGACACTAGGTTTTAACAGTTCCTTCATTTTACTTGCTTTTTCAAACCCAAGAACAAGAATTTAGTAACAGTAAATGTAATGATTTTTGTGATAAAATATATCTTCAGGACGTAGGCGATCCTGGCTCTTCCTTTATTCTCTTTTTTTTCTATAATCTATAAATTGTTACGACGACAAGGGAGAAATAGTAGTTTGATTCATTGTTGCCTTCATTAATGTTTGGAATTCATAGGTTTTTATGCTGTGCCATTCAATGCCTCAGAATTCAGTCTACACTGAAATTTTACCTATAATTTGGTGAATTATACATTTCTCATAATTATCGTGTTATTTTTATTCACGGTGACATGTGATGGATGAAATTGTCGATATCTACTTCGTACTTGTTATATTTTCTATACTTTGAGCGAACTCAAACGTCATTGACTAGTTTCTTTCATTTATATATTTCGATATTTTTTAATCGTTTTACCCCCAACAAGTCGGTAACGCCACTGATGCGCAAGGGGGTACATAAGAGAAAAATATTAGATAGGAGGAGAGTAAAGAGGCAGACGAACCAGTAACAGATGTCAGAGAATGGAGCAAGAGAAGGATGGGAATACAGGTGTGATGACAGTTGCAAAGATATAGAGAATAGAAAAGATATACAGGGTGATAAAGAAAGAACTAGAATCAAGTGGTTCAGAGATGGGTATTGACATTGCATTTACATTCCTGGAGGTTGTAGCCATCAGGAAAGCAAGAATATGGAAGAGAGTTCCACAGGCGAGAAAAGAAGTTGAAGAAGTAGAATTGTCGGATGCATTTAGTTGATCTAACTGTAAATGGGTGTGACCCCATTGCCAGTCTGGTTGCACGGGTAAACTCATGTGGAAGGGGCACTAATGATTTAAGTTCGTCGGAGCAGAAGCCATGAAAATATTTATAAAACACACAGAGGAAAGCCACATTCCGACAGTGAGAAAGTGGCTGTAGTCGAGCCGCCAAGTTGGTACCTATCACATTACTGATTCTCCTTTGGAGCCTATCGAGAACACTGAGATGAACAGCGGGGGCGCCTGACCATATATGACAGCAATATTTCATGCACGAATGGATGGTTGATTATATATAAGCAAGATAAATTCCAGCGGGAAAAGCATCCTGGCGCCACACATATGAAGAATTGTATTTACTAGTCATACAATCTTTCAGTGCTTTTACACTTATCCAGTAGTAGTGACTGCAAGTCATAATAGCAGACGCAGTATTCAACAATCTAAAATTAGTTGATCCATGCCTTTGTAATTGAGCGTGTCGCTTATTATCCGCCATCACTGAGTATCCAGCCAATTTGTCAGTCGGTTGATGCTTGCCTATCTATGCAACTGGAGAGTCGCTGCCGAATCTTGCACATCAATGTGACTTAACTTTAATTGAGAAATTTATTTAAAAAACTGCAGAGGAAAGGAAAAAAAATACATAATTTTATTGTTCATACGATGACATACATATCTGACATAGAAATAAATATGAATTTTTACACTTACATTAAAAATCCATCTTTATCTAATCTAAATCTATCTATCTAAACTTATTTATAAATAGAACTTTGTCTCTGTGTGTGTCGGTGTGTGTCTGTGTGTGTGTGTGCGTGTGTGTCCGCTACCTATAGACTCCGAAACGGCTGAACCGATTTTCTTGAAAATTTACACAGTTGTACTATAAGCGTTTGCGAGTGTTCTTAGCTAGATTTTGTGTCGATGTACCCCCGATAAATATCGAAAATTGATAATCGAAAAAGTCGGGTTATAGAAAGAGTGGTCCAATTTTAATCAAATTTATAAGAAACGATATTCAGATGTTTCAAGGTTACAGTTCATACAATAGTGCAGAAAATTTGATATCGATATCAGGAAATCAAAATTTGACTTACATCCATTCATTTTTCTTTCAGTCTACGGTTTCGTTTTAACTGGAAACAACTATTGCTTTTTAGCCTTTCGTGCCAACTTCCAAAGAGTCTGAGCTCCAGGACCATGGATTAGTTTTAAAGCTTTCATTACACCCGAGCAACGCCGAGCTAGTTAGACATTTAATTACAAAAGAGTCCTTATATTTTTCCTTTACTTATACAGGTTTAAGGATATTATAGTGTGTTGTTCAATTTAAAAATTTTGCAAACATAACGTTATTTTTTTATTTATATGTATAAATACTTGCTGCAAAATAATTCGTTAGTTTTATCTTGATCAAGTCTATCAGGGTCGAAACGATTTAGTAAAAAGTTTTCCGTTTGTCTCTATTCAGAAACATATATAGACAAATATTTCTCGTTACTATAAACGTAATCTGTAATGCTTACACATGTTCGAGTAGGTATTTTGTTTATAGTTTGTTAATGGCTAACCACTATATAACGTTGAAACATTTGTTATCGTCCGATTAAGCAACGTTGAGACTGATCAGTATGTAGATGGGTAACCACTTGGGCATACCAGCTGTTTCAACTATATATGTACGGATGGTGTGATTAATAATACTTCGGAATGAGGACTCTGAGAGCCGAGTTCGAATTTCTGTCGAGTTCGTTACATTCACTTGAAAAAGGTATTAATCTTTCTCTTCTCTTTAAACTTGAGGTAATAAATAGAATAGACTGTCACATTTTCCTACCAATGTGCATTTGGCCAACGCAGTGTGGTAATGGCATATTCCACCCTATAACTACTTCACAACAATCTAACACCGGTCGTTCTTGTTGAGTTACCAGATTTAAAAAAAAACAAGGTCCAACCGCTTCAGCTACCCCGATGGTCAAGACTAGTACGTGAACGGTAAAGATGATGAGATCTGGGGGAGGCTTACGGCGAACAAAAGATATTAACAGGCTGTAAATGAAATGTAAATAAATAAGAAATAATGTCGGATTAAAAAATAAATACATTGATTACTTTAAAATATGCACAAATATGTATCATGAAATCCGGGACTCAAAGCACTGATCGCTCTGGGTTAGTTGGGCATGACATAAACATTTGACCTAAACACTTACCAGCATATCTTTCCGGGTCATAGAGGCACACAACTCCCTCCACCACGTCAAGGTCATGTGACTAATCGATAAGCAGAAAAATCAATCCCACCTTTTTTAAGCGTTAATAAGAAACTATCGATTTTACGATTTGTATGGTCAATTTACTAGTTTTATCAAATTGTTATTTTCTCAAGTCCGGGCTATTTTCACCCCTTGTGTTTTTTAGAAATATATATTTTACAGTTGCTCTTATACTTCACTACTCTTTCACGGAATCGGTCTTTTCACAGACCTCCAAGATTGATAAACATCTTGGGAGAGTTTACCATTGTCATAACAAACTCACATGTCTTTAAGATCAGAATGCAGGATCTGATCATGACAATGATTCACAGGCATCTTTGACGTCCTGAACGTGCATAAATTAACAGTTTCTTTTTGTTCCATTCGGGCAATAAAATGAAACAGAAATTCTTTTTATCGTTTTGAATCGACATAAAATTTATGGAAGTTAAAAGGTTGAGTGTTTGTGCGTGTTTTACGTGAAGACGCGAGTCAATATGTAAACAAAGAAAATAGAAGCATATAGGACTTAAATTTCTGCTACGGACATTTATTCGTTTTGTGGTGAATAGTGAAACGAAGTTCTCAATGTCTCTTAGGGTTGTCTGTTTTTCCTTTTTGGTTCAGAAGTAAAATAGGATAGCAATGGTTAAAGCGAACGAGCTCAAGTCAGCATTGCGCTGAGCTGGAACGACTAAGTCAATTCATGAGTGAGAGCTGCCAAAACACATTTGAACGAGATCGTTGAAAAGTGTAAAAGAGTGTTCAATTGTCAGTGGACCGGAGAAACTTACATTTATAAACGGGAAAGTAAATATCACGTATTTCATATTTTGAGACAAACAGGAGAAAGGGTGTGGAGCGGGAATATTGTTTTGCTTTATTTTAAGCTTCAGAAACGGCACCAAACGATGTTAGGCGAAATCAAATCGAGTAATCATATATTTACTTTTCTCTTAGCATCATAGAAAAAAGTATTTCTTTCATTTTTTATTGTTCATTATTATTATTTTATATATCGATTTTAATTCATTTTCCCCAAAATTAATAAATTTGGTTAAAAAAAAAAAACTTTAAATATTTTAAAAAGGAAAAACTTAATATCATCGTTTTCTTGTACGAGAACACATAAATAATATTTTTAGAAAACTACATAATAATGAGTATACGAATGTCTTATTTTATTATATATATATATATATATATATATATATATATATATATATATATAATTATATATTATATTATATTATATAATTATTTATTATACGAATTATATATTCGTATAATATATAATTCATATATTATACGAATATGTCTTATTGCAATAAACGTTTTTTGTAGCATGTATACATGTTTGGGTACATATTTCTGTTATTTTAACGAATAGTTAACAATACCGATAGTCAAAGGTCTTATCAAAGGAAATATAGCTCTCAGCGGTAACTGAATCTGCATTTTATTTTTATCTTTAACCAAAATATTATTTTCCAAGGTAAAAAAGGAGTGCAGGTTCGATTTCTGCTAACGATACGCAAGTTTTTTTTTATGCTTCTATGGTGTTAAGTATTAAAATCACTGTTTTGAATAAGCAGGAAAGTCAACTCAAACAATTGAACCTAGTAAAATTAACATTTATAATAATGTCATATGGGATATCGGATAAAAAAATAAATCAAACAATTACTTAAAATTATACACAAGTATGTACATACATGTTTTATTACATACTTTACACAAAACATTATTTATTACGTAACACAAAAATAAGTCTGAAAATGTACATACACAGATATGCGATACTTGATTTCTCGAATATATATTTAATATAGATGTTATATCATTTTACCCGGTGAAAGAAAACGGTTTTCTTTAAACCTCTCTCTCACACACTCACACACACACACACACACACACACACACTTTTTTCTGTCTATGTCGTAATATGAATCGTGACTGTTTAATCGATATCTATTTGCAAAGGAAACACTTTACACGAAAATACATTTTAAATTACAGGAAAAAAGATCGACAAGAAGAAAATAAAAATTTGTAGAAGTAGTTTAAAATTAATCTAGAATAGATATCATTATGTAATTTCCTTTAAAATAATTACATTGTTTTTGGTTTTATTTGATGTTCCGTGATATTTAAAGATTTTTTAATTCTTCGGTGGGCACTAAAAAAAACAAAGTGTCATTGTTTCGAAGTTCTTATTTGGTAAATGTATATTTACACCTTCTACAGAAGGATACTGCGGATATCATGGACCGAGCATGTGAGCAATGACCAGGTTTGGGAAAGGATGGAGACGAAAAGGAAATTAATACTGAGCATCAGGAAGAGAAAACTAAATTTCCTGGGACATGCAATGAGGAAGGGGGGCTTGGAAAACTGATACTGACAGGCCAGGTAGAGGGAAAAAGAGACAGGGGAAAGTAGCGGATAACATATTTGAAGGACCTGATCAGGTAGATGAAGGAACGAGGGTTGTGTGGAGTAACAGGAGAAGGCGTGCTAAGAGCCACCAGGGATAGGGAGAAGTAGAAAGCCATAATCGCCTACATCCTGAAGGGACAGGGCACATAGAAGAAGAATATTTACACTAAACACATGCTAATAAAACGACACTGAGCATGACGATCAATTTAGTAGCAGTTCAGTAGCAGTTCTTTACACAGGATTGTCCCAAGGGAGAATAACATAGTGGATCAAAACGTTTGTTTGCAACTTCAGTCACTTTCTTACCGACATGTCGTGGTTTCTTTCGGTCTTTTCTTCAAATATTTTCATGACAACTGCTATGACGAACATTTTCCCCTGGTTTCCTTTTAACTGAGAACATATTATAGTATCTGTTCTTATCATTTTCACCTTATATTCTCTCTCTCTCTCTCTCTTTCTCTCTCTCTCTCTCTCTCTCTCTCTCTCTCTCTCTCTCTCTCTCCACTTCTATATCCTTTTCTTTCTTACTTTCATTTTCTCATTTCAATCAAGTAGTGTCTTTTCTCCTCATTCCACTTGATCAAAACGGAATAGTGTATTAATTTATGGAAATAAGGAAAAGAGGGACAAGTACAATTATAATAGGATTCAACAACTGATTCCGTCATGTAACATGGGCGGCTAGGTGTATGACTTTGGGGACTTTTCCCAAACGAGATCTCCCTTATGTCAGGCTGTACGAGACTGTATCTTCCTTCTAAGTCAGATTGCTTATATATATTCTTGTCATTCGGTTGTACCACGTTCCAAATCCTAAGGGCACCTGGATCGACAACCTGTTTATATATAGAGGTGGAGACAGACACTGACTTTCTGTGGGACGCAAATATTCACCTGATTGCTATGAGTCCTTCTTGCAAGCTAACCGTCTGATCTCTGATGCATTGGTTTGAAGGCAACGTTTATTTTGGTATCTAGGAGTGGTCCCTGTAAATATCGGGGTCAACACAGACCAACTTCATTTAATACAAAGTTTCTGTATTGACAATAAATTTTATTCATACCACCTGGCTTTAATCACATACTACTTACCTATACTTTTATGCTCTTTTCTTTGTCTCTTTAAGATCAAAATTTATACCAATTATTCAGCAACAACGCATTTTTTCTCTCTTTTAAGTCCTGGATATATAGCATTAAAGGTTTCTATAATCAGACAATAAAATGAAATTTTATGAAAATCGGAAAATAAAAGAACAAAAGTGATTTATCATCTACGTAGGATGCGCGCATAACTGAATTAGAAATGAATTCGATTTTAACACGCAAACATAAAGTACATTATGAACCGAGAATTTATAAAATAAATGTCGCAACTCTTAACTGTAATATAATGGGGAAACTCACAGAAAAAAAGAACGTATTTATGAATATGTAAAAAAAGGATCTTATACACGGCAATTTATCAACTGCATTAGTCATACATAGAAATAAATTCAACCACAACATCGATCTAAAGAATGTTAATTATTAAGAAAGAAAATAATTTACTTAGAGGGAAAATTCTTTAGAGTGCCGCTATAATATCTTACCATAATATAAATCTGCGACCCAAATGGTTCGTTTCCTAAAAGAAAATACTCTTTACCAAACCAACATTCAAAATAATAGGATATTTAAAACATTAAGCTAATAATAACTTTTAAATAATTTTCAAAACTTTAAACAAATTAATAACATCTTATTATTTAAAATATGTAATACCTGAATTAATCCCAAACTAAAATAATACAAATAATAAAGATTCTTATACTTTAATTTATAAAACATTAAATTACATCACTTAACTTCCACCAAAATTTATCTTAACGTTTCTGTTCAACTCATGAATATTGATAAGCGTTCTCAAATATTTAAAATCTGAAACAGTAACGATATTTTTACTTTTGTTTATAAATACTCATTGCAAAATAATATTCTTATATTTGCCTTGATAAAGTTCGCCAAACGAAGAAACTCGTCGGGTAAGATAAGTTTTCCTTTTGTCTTCATACATAAAAAAAAATACATATTAAGTGTAGGGAGCTGGTTAATATTTCTTTTGTTCGGTCTTGTGTCAGACTTAACCGAACTCCCTACAGCTTACAGGATTTATGCAGAATATATCATCATCAGAATTATTATTAGAAGGTTTTCATCAGAAGGTTGGTTGTCGGTTGGAATGTGTGGATTAGCGTAGAAGAGTGGAATAATAAAATATACATTTTGAATGTTGAAATAAAAATTTGTTATAAGAAGGAATAACAAGAATTTGTAGAAATGTTCAATGAGAAAGTGAAGGTATCAGGAGTTCGTAGAAAGTATTTGTAGCAGTAATTGTTGAGAAAGATAAGGACCTGACCTTATTTCCGGGTAGATTTGAAGTTGTTTACATTTTAGATGTGTGTCAGCAAAACGCCTCCCCTGACTGACCGCTGTGACAGGTTAGAGACCATCCTTAAATATTCAATCCAGTCACGTGGGGTGGCTCACAGAATTATTTTTTTTCTTTAGCTGTGGAAAAACCGTTTTTTGACATATTTTGAATTTTGCGATTTGATGACCAATCAGGATCCAGATTCGCTATACATACAAGAATATTTAGTTTTACGATAAATGTTTTTTTGTTGTTAGCACACAGGTTTTTAGTGGATATCGTTATTATTATTATTATTATTATTATTATTATAGAGGAATAAATAACAGCCGACCTAAAACAATGGAATGCTTTATTAAATAAAACGTAACAATGAGTAGTGACTAAACCTGCATTATTTATTTTACCGTTGATTAATCAATGGTTTACAAATAGAAAGAGGGTTCGAATTCGGACGACAGGTAGATTTACTTGAATAACTTTCGGTTTTGTCGACTGAGTGATATTAATGTGACTGCTTGAAAAAAACCCAGTTTTCTTTAAAAAAATATCGCTTATAATAAGAAGGAATAATGTCTGACTGAAAAATAATTACTTTATAATATATATATATATATATGTAAGTATAGGTTTTGCTGAATACTTTGCACAAAATATATATACGTGTTATTTAATATAATCGTATTATCTGCAATATATATACGTACAAGTTGACGGCAAAATATTTATATCGATATGCCAACTAAAACGACAACAGCAACAAATCCATATACCTACTATTGAGTATCTTACATTAAGACATAAGAAAAAATAACCCAAATCCTCCCATAGGCGTGACAAAAGGAATATATATATATATATATATATATATATATATTGTTAAATATAAGAGACAATCGATGTCTATTATGTTTAATCATGACATTATAATATGTCTCTTATGTTTAATCATGAGCCGTTCTAAACATTGTATTTTGGCTTTAATTTCAGGTAAAAATAAAGACAAAAATTAGATTAAACATAGTAGAAATTCATTGTTTCTAACATTTAGCAGTATAATTATCTGCTGCCTCGATACATTATATATATATGTGTGTGTGTGTGTGTGTGTGTGTGTGTGTGTGTGTGTGTGTGTACGTGCGTGTGTGTGTTCTTGATTACATTCTTCAGTATATATATTCTTCACTTGCAAAAAAATAAAGTAACGAGGCAATGTTAAAGAAAAACAGGAATTAAGAGCTTTCATAACTGCTAGTAAAGTTTAATAAGTGAATGAACTGAGCCGACGCGGTCTCGCTATTGTCTCTCTCGCCATGGGCGTGACACACACACACACACACACACACACACACACACACATATATATATATATATATATATATATATATATATATGCACAACGATCTTCATTATAAGAGATAATTATTTAATAGGTAAAAAAGTTCAAAAATATAGAGACAGATGTGAAAGCTGATTTCTGAAAATTATAAATAATTATAATGTCATTTTCACCCGGTGAGAGAAAATTATTCTCGTTGTTTGTTTTTTGTCTTCCTTGTTTTCGATGTGGGGGTATATAAAGCGTACAGGTTTTGTGGTTATCCATTTACAAAAGAATTCAACAGGAAATCCTTTTTACAATCTCAAATTAGAAATCACAAGAATAAAATTACTATAAAATTTAAATTATTGTTGCACTCAGAATTTTTTATACTAATCAATATTAATACAAATTGATTTATTTGCGTTTTATATTTTATATTTAGTTTCCCAATATTTAAATATTTATTAAATTTTCGGTGTGTACCTCAAGGAATAAAACGCCTGGTTATTTCAAAGTTCTTAACATGTAAAATATATATTTAAAAATGGTGACCTGATTAAATTTTAATGGTGAGCTAATTTAAACAATAGTTAAAATATGGAATTAGCTACATATTGTAATCCGCAGACAGATCTGTTTCGCCGTATCACAGCTCATCAGTACGGTTAGACTCCGATTGCTTTTTTTACCCAGGATTGAAAGCCGACCGAAATGGCGTCAGTCGGCGACTCTACCCCTGGACTATGAGCGTTCGGTGGAAGTAGGCAGACATTTTAGCGCATATCATTATATGCGCCCAATAGCTAGCGCGATCTAATTCATTTCACTGAATGAGCGATGCGTACATGCCAGAGTAGCTACTGTTTATCAAAGTCTATTATTTTTCCAGAGTGCTATATATATATATATATGTATGTATATATATATATATATATATAATCATTTTCACAACTAACATCTAACATTGCCTGATGACGAGATAGAAATCTCGAAACATAGAAATTTTCGTGTCGCAATGTATTTTTAATTTCTAATTGTATAACAAATTGAAATATATATATATATATACATTTTACATTTGCATCGTTATTTTAACATAGTCTGATCCGAATTAGTGGCTAAATCTTTCATACAGGATACTATTGTTTATTCAATTCTGCCGTGGAGGATATGTGGTTTACAGAGGACTTTATTTGAACGTTTGATCTTTTTACTCTTACATCTCACTTGATGACCAGGTTTTAAAATTATTTCTTGTTATCCGGTTTGTCTTGTTGTTGTTGTTTTTATGAACAAGGACGCAGAAACACTCATGATCGTCATCTCTACTGTAATTCGACCTTTGAGAAACATAACAACAAATATATTAGTTGCTACCAGGAACTTTAGGTTTTGAATAACGATTAATAAAGACAATTATTTCTTTTAAACAAAGAGCCATAACCCCGCCTATCCAGTGGACGCTGTTCTGGACAACTCCTCTAATTCTGCCCACTTGACTATCCATTAACGTCTACATCACTTCCAACTATTCTTCTTCAGTTTAACTTTAGTCAGTCAGTTAAATGCCATACATGGTAAACGCTTGGGTGATCATGTCTCGAAAGAGCCATGACTGACTGGGCAGAAGATTATCCCGCAGTAGGTTGCCATTACTTCCTGCGGTAGACTTGTTGCCGACCAAGGCTATAGAACCCAATCTGTCCTGTTATTTAACCCATAACTGGAAGTAATATAGACGGATTAATACCTTTCCTAAGGGTATTTGCGCGTAAGTGAATACAATGGATTCAACTGGAATTCGAACTCGGCTCCCCGGTTTCTCGTTCCGAGCCAATATCCACTGTACTACAAGGCACATAAGTGTCCTAATTCTTCTTTTCTGTTTTTGAATTTCAGTCCAGCGTCCCTACTTGATTACATAAGGTGTGTCCAGTCCACATCCACTTTCACTTTCTCGCGTTCTGGTCAATCAGAACTCTGATTATAACTCTCTCACATGCTGGCGTTTGTAAATCATTTCAGACTACTTGATGTGCCGTAAATTTCTGTTAAGGAAAGCCTGGAGATTTTAAGCAAGGATATCAATCATTCTCTATGACTCCAGTCCAGGCAGAACGGTCTTTCAATTTAGTCAACCACGCTATCGCTTGGTGGTCGCTTAAGTAATCGCCTGTGTGATGCTGTTAGGCTTTCAGTATTAAGCTGGTTATACGAGGTTGAATTACAACTCCCATACTCAAACCTCTACCTTTATTCATGACAGATTTAATCAATAAAGCAAGAAAAATTATTATCTAAACTTATTTATAAATGGAACTTTGTCTGTGTGTGTATATGTGTCTGTGTGTGTGTCCGTTATTACCTATAGACTCCGAAACGGCTGAACCGATTTTCTTGAAAATTTACACAGTTGTACTATAAGCGTCTGCAAGTGTTCTTAGCTAGGTTTTGTGCCGAGGTACCCCCGATAAATATCGAAAATTGAACATCGAAAAAATCGGGTTATAGAAGGAGTGATCCGATTTTAATCAAATTCGATACACTCATAGACAAACACTTAAGAAACGATATTCAGAAGTTTCAAGGTTGCAGTTCTTACAATAGTGCAGAAAATGGATAATATATATATATATATATATATATATATATATATATATATATATAAGGCAAGATGTTTGTATGTTTGTTTGTTTATCTATCTGTATGTCCTTTATACAAATCCATAATTTTTATCCGATTCTCACCAAACTTCACACAAATATTCTTTAGGCTGAGTCTGAGCTCCAAGACCATGGATTAGTTTTAAAGCTTTCATTACACCCGAGCAACGCCGGGATATACTGCTTGTGAATTAATAATGGTAAATTCGATGATTACAATTTTTCTATTCCCCACGTGTTTCTTCATACTTTTTTTCGCTTTTATTACGTTTTTAATGTTTATTTGAAGGTTGATTTAACGATAATACTCAGTATATTATTTTTTCAAACTTGGTTGGTTTAATGTGAGTTGCCCATAAGCGTATATATGAATTAAAGCCAAAACCCCCACTCTGTGAAACCACTGTTATTCTGGAGTCCAAAAACCATTTCTCTTTATTGAAAAGAGGAAGGTACTAGACGCCGTGGATCAGCTTCCATTATCCCTAAACAGTACCCTTTTCCGGCCCGTCAACGATAGAAACACCGCAGAGAGGAGAAAGAAAGCAGATACTATATTTCGATTCCGTCTTTACTCCTTACGATGGTAGGATGTAAAACATATCCGTGATATAATAACACCGTAGTTCACAGTTAAGACAGAACTGAATGACTGAAAGAAAAAAAGAATGACAAACATGCTTTGTTTTTAGAGAGACTTTTATTTATTTTACTAATACATACACAAAACCAATACATATATAAACGTGTCCCATGTGAAGAATAAATTATCACATCTATCTACAGAGCAACGCAGAGTTTAAGGAGAAACAAAAATAAATTGTCTTGCAGATAATATGAAGATATTCCTGTATCTGGAGGCGACATTTTTAGGACTCCAGATTTAAACGGACTGAATTCATTTATGTCTTAGGCAAAGACATATCCCACGAAGGGAAAACAGTGGGCCTTTGGTTTTTCGCCAAATTGAGGACTGTAAGCAAGATCGCCCATTCTATATCTGCGAAAGATATATTCCCAAACGGAAACGGCACCATGAACTTGGAAGCTGCTGGGTACGGATAGATTTAGCCTCTGTCCGGGCTAGGGGTGGGGGACAAACTAAAGCAAGCAACCTTGCCGTTTGGTTCCTGTAAATGAACTGAAATTGACTGGGTCATTCATCACTCTATGGAATGACCCACGTGACTTATCTCTACCAAAGGGAGATAAGCATCTTCTGCATCCCTACAATGCTAATCTACTTATAAACACTTGATCTTTGTTTTTATCATAATGACATTGGGGCGTAATTATATATATATATATATATAAATTTATCAAATAGCCTAAGACATTGGATATCAAAACACGAGAGAACTCAGATATTTCTATTCCTTTTAACGACTGTCTTGAAAATCAATTACGAAAACCTACATATGAAATTTCTCCTCAACTTATTCTGTTTGCAGATATCTTGCGCATCACGTATGGCAATTAACTGACTGAATCATTTAGTCATTTCAAGCTGAACTGTATATTAAACCTACGTATAGAGGTTGTTCTCATTCCACTGTCTAAGTCTAGGAATATCTCGTTTTATTTGTTGGGACAGCTCAATTATTACTCACCTTGTTTCTCAATGGAAACAGGGTTAGCAACAACTGATCAATACTAAAAAGAAAAAAGATATCCCTAGACGTGTTCGGTGTATCAAGATCTTGCAGAAGTACTTCATGACTCATTATAATTATACTCTCGTAGGAAAGCAAGAAGAAAAGTTTAAATAATTTGCAAGAAGATAGAATGCATGGTTGTTAGTGTAACATTGCGAATTGAAGATACCAAAATTAAAACAGTATCTGGAAAGTGTTTTAACATAAGACGGAAACTGGAATAGTGAAATCCGTACGAGCATTGGGATAGCGAAAGGTGCCTTAAAAACTAAGCAAAGTATTAAGAAACAGGAACATTTCCTTTGGAGCAAATAATAAAGTACTGAACTGTTACATACTATTAGCCCGTCTATATAGCCTTGAATGCTGTACAATCTCATCACAGCTGAAAATAATATCTGAAACTACAGAAATGTGGTTCTACAGAAAAAAAAAACTGAGAATTCTATGTCCGAAAATGTTAGCAATGACGAAGTTTTATAGAAAGTGAAAAGAAGGAAGCTTACACTTGACATCAGAAAAATACATCTTATATTTCTAAGGCACATAATGAAGGAAGAGGGTTTAGAAAATTTGATACTCACAGGACAGACTGAAGGCAAGAGAAAAGGAAGAGACCACGTATAATCTAGCTAGTGAAGTTGAGTTAATGGATGGTAGGAGAGGGTTTAGGAAAGATAACAAAAATACAATATTTATTAAGAGCTATAAAGGACAGGAAAGTATGGAGAGCCCCATCTCAAACGTCCTTAAGGTACATGGCACATAGAAGAAGAAGCTTCAGAAATTGATGGCGAAATTAAGTTTAGGCGAGATGACAAAAAGCAAAGATTTATCAAGAGTTAGAAAGGGGAGGAAAGTATGGAGAGCCCCTTCTCCAACGTCCTGTAGACATAGGGCACATAGAAGGAGGGAGAATAATTAGCTCGATGGCGGAATGTGGTTTAAAAGAGATAACAACAAGACAAAATATATTAAGAGCTAGAAAAGACGAGAAAGTATGGCGAGCCATCGTCTTCAACTTTTTGAAGGAACACGGCATATAAAAGTTCCAAAACGCATCATAGTCAACTATCCTCTTTTTTTAGTATTAAAAAGTCGAAAGCGTAAGTCTCAATAATAGCAAGTTGGGTATTTTTTTATCTTATTTTGTTGTTCGTCTGTAATATATATAATTGCATTAAAATATTATGTTCAAGGTTTTTCATATTGCGATATCAGAAATCCACGTTTTAATATTTGTTTAAAAGCATTAATATTTTCCCTATATATTTTAAACATTACTTATCCAATCACTGTCAGATCTATTAATATATTTACGCCAGAATATCTCGAATTCTGACGATACTGAAAATATCCTCTTCTCCGTTGCTTATTCGCATATAGTTGGCGCATACTTCATCGAAAGTTCGTACCGGAAGTAAACGTTCATAAATTTCGGTTGAAACAGTAAATGCGCAAATTATATATGAGAAACAAATCCGAAAAATTAAAATTGTTCCTTGTATATGTATTGTATGATCACATCATTTTAAAAGCAATACAGTTGCCTTTAGAAATATTAACAGGCATCTAAGTAATATTGATTCGAATTAGATTTAAAGTAATCGGGGACTGGTGTACTATAACTCCATATAATATACGCATGCATATATTTACATATATATATATATATATATATAAATTACTACGCTGAGATGGATAAATTGCCGTCTAAATTACGCAGAAATGAAAATAATACTGACATCTCATTTTAACAGAGAAATTTACCAAAATTATACAAAATATCTTGAAATACTAAAAAGTAAATTTATTTAATGAAATCACTATTGGCTTCAACCACGGCCTTCAGACGACTTCAGAATCTCCTGCAACTCTTCTGAACGATCTCCTTGTTTAAATTGGTGAATGCTGCTATAATCATTGCCTTTAGTTCCTCTTTGGTGTTACAAAGAGTTTTCGTTAGCCTCTCGCTCAGCTGCACCCCAAGCATAAGGGAATTGCAATCTGAGGAGTTAAATAAACAGATGCAAGAATTCATATGTCCACAGAAATTGCCTGACAGATATGAACGGGTTCTCCTTTTTGTGTTGCATGGTGCAGAGTCCTGGCATATGGTCTTCCAGCAGCCACCCTTTTAGGGCAGTACTACTTCGTCAAAGCACTTGATGTAGGGATCTTTGTTGAGTTTGATGTCCTGTTGGAATCATGAATGAAGGCATAACGTTGCCATCACTAGTGATAACACCGGACACTTTCGTAATCACGATAAAAATCATCCAAGTTTTTCCAAACCTTCTGCACTGTCCTCAGATTGACACCAAAATACTCTGAAATATTCATATTAGAGATTCTGACGTGAATTCTAATCAGTACGGCATGCCGTCTCAAAATTATGGCAGAGTCGGTTTGGTTGGTTTGGTTTAGTTTACGGCATATCAACCTCAATGGGTCATTTAATGCCGACGAGATTTTTACAATAAATTTGCATGAATAGAATATAGATTCTTTGTAAAGTGGATTTCGTTGAGAGTCAGATGTATTACTGGTAATATTTTTCCTTGACGCATTTTTGTTGGTAACATTTTTCCTTCAAAAACGTATTTGTTGGTAATATTTTTCATTGAAAAAAGTTTTGTTGGTAAATACTTTCATAGCATTTTGACCTCGGCTTGGGGTTTAACTATCTACTCATAGATGGGACCCTTACAGGTACTACCACTCCGGGTCAGGGTGGACCTTGGAACAACAGCAATTAAGAGGTGGGTGGTTCCATGCTCCTCACAATCTCCCAATCAGAGGCCTTGCTGCCAGATGCAGTTTACGGTCATACCGAGGACCGTATGACAGAATGAATTGCGTTTTTGTCCTTTTTGTTCTCAAGAATGACACACAACAGACACAACTATTGTTCAGTCAGCAAAATAAAAATAAAAAAAAACATCACGCATGCGCGAAATTATTTGATAAAGAATTATACTTAAATTCAGGCTTATACACAATTGTCATTCCTGAAAGAGATTGTCGCGACTTGGTGTCGACATCAGTGATTACACTTGTTATATTTACACATGCTCGGTCTTCAATAGAGAGCAATTTCATACGAAAACAATTTTTATCATTATTTCTTAAATGCCCAAGCCGGTAGACGTAATACACACTGCTTAATACAAATATGGGGCATCAATGTCAAATATGAGTATCAACTGTAATATTTTAAAATAGAAATGCCGTGTTTATTTAAAATAGGACTACCTACTACAATAATATTTGATGCAATAAATATAATTCATTCATCGAATTTACTAAAACATCTGCAGACATAGCTTTTTACATCACTTCCAAATATTATCAAAAATTTATTTTTCATATAATGTCTTGTTTGAGGAATTGCAAGAAAGATAGATATGAACAGATAAATAAACATTTATTTTTAGTTGGTAAATTCTAGTTATTTATGCTCAAAAACTCACTAGAGAAAAAAAGTGGTTAAAAGCTAATTGCATAATACTCCAAGAATCAAATCTACTTCGAATATTGCTGCCACAACTGGTCTCTCATGCTTCTGCTATATATACAGAGAGTCTTGATAAAATCCAAAGAAGAATTCGTAATGTTATTGGTCATTACCTGGCATCCTGCCTTCAATCACTTTCCCACTGCCGTAATATAGCTTCCCTGTGCCTTTTGTATAAATACTTTCATGGTAATTGTTCTAATGATTCCTTCCCTATGGTATCTAAATTTCATGAATTCAACTGCAATACTAAATTGCTGGTGCATCTCAAAAAAAGAATGAATTTAAGCCAATCAGTCCTTGCAAGAACAAATCAAACGATAGAGGAATCAATTACCAATATTGTAATACAGTAAGTCTTTTATCTTTATGCTTATCTAGAGATCGTAGTCTTAGATTTTAAATATTTTAAATGCCCTCTGTAAATAAACTAAGTTTATCAAAAATCTGTCGAAGATTAGATGTAAATTACATATTTACATAAGAAAAATGGTTTATGTAATTTTATTACGAATATATATATAGATATATATTCGGTATATTCGGCAGAGAGAAACCCAACTGTTTGATAATGGTTTCGAGATGAGCACTATGGAGAAATGTTAGACTTTCAAGAAACAGTAGCTACTCACGCATTTATGCATCGTTCATTCAGTAATGAATTTGAACACTCTCGGCTACTGGCGATTGTATACATTGTATATAACACACTAAAGTCCGCTTTCTTTCACCCATAGCTCAGAGGTAGAATCGGCGACTGATGTCAATTCGGTCGGGTTTACATCCTGGCTAGAAGCAATCGGATGTCTAACCGTACTGATGAGCTGTGATACACCGAAACAGATCTGTCTGCGGATGACTATATATATATATATATATATATATATATATATATATATATATATATATATATATATATTGATTTGTGCGAGAAGTTCAATTTTTAGTCGTTCATGTTACAACACGTCAAATTCATTCCCAGATATAATATGCTTACATTTACGATTACAGTACACTTCAAACTATGTGTTGAGAAAGAAAGTTTAAAATTACTCAGTGTTGCATCCCTATGGAATTGCAAGGTTATAAGGTGCATTTTAGACCCTTTGTGCTTCTTCTATTACCTTAAAGTAAAAGTTGCTGTGTACGGTTAAGGTGATTTAGCTGACAGAACTCTATGGAAGCCTAATTGAGGAAGAACGCTTAGAAAGACCTCTAACTATATATGACTACAAAATCAAGACTTTGATTAAGAATAACCTGATTTATGCAGTACAGTAATTGGCAGAAACACTAAATTTATCAAAATCCCCCATCCATGAGCATTTAGTGATTATTAGGGTACTCAAATCGATACGATACCTGGGTACTACATGATCTGAGTAAAAATAATTTTTTGGATCGCATTTCTGTCTGTGATTTGGTTTATAAACGCAATGAAAATTCACCCGTTTTTAAGAAAATTATGACGGGTGATGAGAAATGGATCGTTTACAACAATGTTCAGTGAAAAAGATTCTGAAGTAAGCCAGATTAAACAACTTTAGCAAATGCAGATCTTCATCCTAAGAAAGCCATGCTGCGCATCTTAGGGGGTTGGAAAGATTCTTGTACTATGAATGAACTTCTGCTAAGTAGCCAGTCAATTGAATCTGAAAATTTACTGCTTGCAAAGAGACGCATTAAAGCAGAAATTCGAGAAAAGACCAGAATTAGCGAACAGGAAACGTGTTGTTTTCCATCATAAAAATACCAGACCTCACGTTTCTTTGGCGCCCCAGCAAAAAGTTGTTTCAGCTTAACTGGGATGTGTTACCTCATCCGCCATATTCACCAGTCATTGCTCCTTCAGATTTTCATTTATTCAGTTCCTTGCAAATACATCTCTACAACAAAAAAAAAGTTAATTCTTTAGAAGACATTAAAAAAAAACTTGAATGAGTTCTTGGCCGAGAAACCATCGACATTCTCGGAAGACGGTAGCTGAAAATAAAATGGAGAAAGGTTGGGAAACAAAATGGTTCATATTTAGTTGAATAAATATTTAATGGCATAATTTTGTTTTGTTTGAATTTCTCTTAAAAATCGGCATGAACTCTGTGTGTGTGTGTGTGTGTGTGTGTGTGTGTGTGTGTGTGTGTGTGTGTGTTACCTTCCTATTATCGGCGGCCATTAAACACAAAGAAGTATTCGGGTCACATCACTTCTGGAGACATTAAAATGTCATGGCCTACAATATTTCAAGTACCAGTTATTTATTAATTTTAGTTGATAAAAATTTTAAATTTAAAACAAAATAAATATTTTTTACTGTTTTCGCTTAATTAATAATTTAATAAAAACAAACATTGCTGTCAATAAAAGTGCTTATTACATATTAAAATTTGTAATATAAGTCTGTTAAAACATTTTTAACAAGAATGCGAACTTTTACTCATACACCCGTAATATTTTCGATTTTTGATAAGCTAATGCGGTTTTTATATTATCCTTTTAATTGAGATTACGATTAAGAAACAAAATATGGTTTTATGGTCTTTCTATTATAATTGTCATTTTGGCGGCTAAATATTTGCTGTAGAAGTAGGTGTAGTCCCATTGACAGTCTTCCCTGTTTTGAGAGGTACTTACATTTTTTTTAACAAAAGGCCATCTCAGATACATAGAATGATAATTTAATAGTGCCTATTACATGGAAGGCCACTTTTTCTTTTCTTATTTTTTATTTTTATTTTATTATATTTTTTTTTTTTTTTTGGCCGTCCTTGTCAAAGATGGTTCTTTTCTCTACACCTCAAAGCTTCTAAACGCACCAGACCAGGAACTCTTTCTTCTCTATTTTTCTCCTTTTTAAATGGGTCCATTTCAATATATTTATCTCAACAAGATAGAAATTTTAAAAGATTTAATAGATTTTGTATTATATTATGTAACATGTATAATATTGATTAAAATATTGTGTTTGGTTGTGTATTTTTATACATGTCGTGTGGTTCTATAAATAAAGATTTATCCTAAATATAGCTATGTCGTTGATATGGTTGACTTGCTTGTACGCAAGTAAATCGCTGTGCATGTCTATCACCGCACAGGCCAACCACAGTTTGGTAATGTATAAAAACCTCGAAATTAAATCGCTTCAAACGTATAGAGAAAATCGTATTATATTGAATAACCTGTGTTTTTTAGTCTGTGTCAAAAAATATGATTGTCTCGAAGTTTAATGCTGTAGCGAAATATATAAGCAATTTTATAGTTATATACTGCACTGAGTACTCCGTTGTTGGTTAATTATAAAGTCTATTTAAAATCGAGTGATATAAATATCAAATCATTTTCTTGATTTATATAAAATTATTTTTGTGGATTTATATACAATTATTCGCTTTGTTTTTGCTTTTTCATTTCCATAAAACTATCACGTCTGATCCAATTTTTCCTTTTTTCAAATCCAAAAGAAAAACGCTTATTTCTATTTATTCGTCATCTGGATTCGGAATTCTACATTTAGGCATTCGGCATTTTGCTTCTGATGAACGTACTAAATACATTTTATTTGCTAGAGATTTTGTGCTGTCATCAGAATGATTTTGCTCCATTGAGCATAACGGAGCTGTTGTCGTTTTCAAATGGTTATCAACGAAATTTAGTGCATTCACTTAAGGTGCTTCTCTCCAAGCAAAACGAAACCAGAAGCTAATAAAGGATTTGCAAGGCACAATCCACCATTTTGAATTTGTTCAAACATTTTTATTTGTTTTTGTTTTTTTGTTGTTTTTTTAATCTGTTTAGAATGTCAATAAACAATATTTAATCCAAATAACTTCTACAGTTCGGTGGGGGAGCTATTATTACTACAGTCACAACGACAAAATTTATTCTAGTCTCTCACAAATCATCACTAGTGAAGTTAGGATCCTGCTGATAAATAGCGACTCAAGGGACTTAACTATGCAATTTAAAAGAGTGGCTACTGCATAAATGAATGGAAAAATCACTAAGGCGACCATTTTTACAATAGTGTGCACTCTTAGGATTTATTCCATATTATCTAAAACTGTTGGTCCTTTAATCAGTCATCTTAATATATTGACGTTTTGTTTTTGAATACCTATCATCATCATCATCATCATCATCATCAATATTACAATCATTACTGTTGTGGAGCAGTTTCCGCACTGAAGGTTATAATCGTGCTATGTCGGTTACTAATCGACTTAACGTACCCAAAATGTTAGGAACTTGGTAATCTTCCACTGAAAGCTGATTCCTTAGTATTCGGCTAACTGCCGACTAATATCAACTGCCTAGTAGTTCTACTGAACTCCAATAGAAGTCTAAAGAACTCCTATGAATTTCCCAAGTACTTCTTGTTAACTCTTACTAATATAGGAGGGAGAGTCCATTATCTGAGAAATAGGTGTGTTTCTCCATAACAATTACCATCATCATAATTGTAGTTATCATCATCATAAAAATTATCAACATTATAACAATTATTATTATCATCACAACTATTTTTATTATCACCATCATATATATTATCATTATCATTATATTATTTCTCATCAACATCATAATAATAATTATTTTCATCCTGTAAACAATCATCATCATCACCATGATCATTATGACAATTATTAATATGTACGCCTGAGATTCAGAGCGATCATTACTTCAGACGAAGCAACAGCAAACCTTGTGAAAAGTTATCTGTATTCCTGTTGAACGCAATGTAAATTACCATAACTCTCGTTTTGGGTCCTTGATTTTTCATATTTTATTCGAAATATTCGAGATATCTTTAGGATGTGCGTCGTGGTGCAGTGGATATCGGCTCGGAACGACAAATCAGTGAGCAGAGTTCAAATTCCAGTCGAATTCCTTGCATTCACTTACGCTCAAATACCCTTGGGAAAGGAATTAATTCGTCTCTCCCCTGCAGTTATGGGTTAAATAATAGGACAGATTGGGTTCTGTAGCCTTGGTCGGCAACCAGTCTACCGCAGAAAGCAATGACAACCTACTGCGGGATAATCTTCTGCCCAGTCAGTCATGTCTCTTTCGAGACATGATCGTCCAAGCGTGTATCACGTATGGCACTTAACTGACTGATCTTTAAGATCTATAATAATTGTTATCTTTCCCTTTTCAAACAAATCGTAACTGGTGGCCTCTGCTGCTGGCCCGAATAGCAGCAAGTGTCCTTACAGCACTCTTTTCATTGTTTTTCTTTCTATTCAATATCTACCCCACCCACCCTCTCAAAAGCTTCTTGTCACTGTAAATAATTAACATTAAAACTCATATTGGCGCAAGTTGCACATAATAAATGACTAATTAATGATAAGTTTGTTTTAAAAATTCGTTATTAATTATAGTTTTCTAAAAAAAAGTCCTGAATTAAAAGCATTACAAACATCAGGTATTAATTAAAGGTTGATAAAAAGTAGGTATTAATTATATAAGAAAATTTGGCAATCATTATAAGATTCTGCCTATAATTAATTGATACCCACGATCGCATTTTGACGATGTTGTGAATTTAATACAGAAATGTTCGCTAATGATCATATATATGTATATATATATATATATATATATATAAATGATAAAATAAATTTATTTACACAACTTGTTTCTATTCTCACTTTAGCGGAATTACATACACTTTTCAAGAAACTTCATGGCAAAATTTATTTGACATGCAATAATTTGTTATTCTGTATGAAACATATATATATGTGTGTGTGTGTGTGTGTGTGTGTGTGTGTGTGTGTGTGTGTGTGTGTGTGTGTGTGTGTGTGTACGAGCGAATTTTGTATAACCAATTGATTGTTTACATTTATTTAACTTTGCGGTCAACGTTTCACTCTTTAGGAACATCCTCAAATTAAATGTTTATTGTTTTAAGAATGCAAAAGTTGACCATAAAATAAAATATTGGAAATATTCAAGACTTTTCCTCAAATTTGCTGTTGCATACTTTATTTTGTGTGTGCGTACGTTTGTATGTGGGCGTGCATGCGTTCATGTGTGTGTGTGTGTGTGTGTGTGTGTGTGTGTGTGTGTGTGTGTGTGTGTGTTGTTGTTGTTGTTGTTGTTATCTTTAAGAATGAAGGTTCGTGAGAATTCCGCACTTCTGATGTAGGAGCAGAACTTCTACGTTTCTATGTTCCGACCTTGAACCGGTAAAAGAATTTTTATTTTTCATTTCTTTTCCTGATGGCGCTGGTCCGTCGAAACATTTCTTCCAAGTAGATGTTTTACATATTACATATTAATACTTCATCATCAGGCAGTAAAATTTGGTTCAGTTACGGGGCCATATATATATATATATATATATATATATATATATATATATATATATATATATATTATAAATTACATTTTAGAACACCGTCTGCTGAGACATTGAAGTTTCAATGTCGAAACGAACGTACCTTTGTAGCGGATATATATCGAATAATGATGTACATGTTCTAAAATACAATTTATAACAAATATTCACACCTCTATATATTATATATCGAGCACTGTTTTAAATTAATGTTTTGGACGTTGTAAGAATTCTTTCTTCGTTCTGTATTCACTCGGATATATATATATATATATATATATATATATATATATATATATATATATATATATAAAGAAATTAATATTTGTTTTAAATAAATAAATAAAATAAAAAGGCCACCATATTAGTTGAAGAAGTGGTGCGGGACGTTATTATATCATAGAGAATTTGTGGGTGTAGACCAATGAATATTGAGACATTCAAGTGCAACATTGTGGCAAGCTGAAAGGAAGTGTCAGTCTGTGTTAGTTTAAATAATACTTAAATAAGTATTGAACAAATATGTAGCCAATATAATGTCTAAATGCAACGAGATTGAAATTAAAACAATAATATAATTGTCGTAAAGACTGTTGTTAATATCAAAACAGTTTTAATGTAAGGAAACAGTCATTAAGTTAGTCATTAAAGGCGGGATTAATCGATTTTAGAGTTAACAGGTCGTGAAACTAAGCATAAACAGCTGTGTAAAAGATAATTAAGGTTAGTTTTAGGGTATATATAATTAACTGAAAGGGGTAGAAATGTCGATTCCATGGCAAATTGGTCTACAATCACAAATCTTCTAAGATGTAATAACCTCTCACACTACTTCATTCAACTAATGTGGTGGCATTTTTTTTTTTTTTAATTTCCTTATCAATATATATATATGATCACATAACTGAACCACATTTTACGGCCTGACGATGGCGCACTGGGTACCGAAACTTGATCGCTTTTGAGTTGCAGTATGCTATTATTATAACAATAATATTAACATATATATATATACATATATATATGTTTTTAAATTAGAATATATATACCGAGAAAGTTTTTTTAAATTTGACAAATAGAAGCGTTTCATGAGTATTTCGCCATTCAAGTCTTCTTCAGATCCAAAAACGAAAGAATGAAATGCATCTACGTGTATTTTCGTGTATGCATAAATAATTAATTTTAATACTTTTTCCCGAAGCTGGATTTTTTGGGATTGAAGAAGAAAGAAAATAAGTTACGCTTTTTTAAAAAGTCGTTATTATTTATTTTGGGATCATTAATTTATTATTCATATTTCAAATTGAAAGTTCTTAATGTATTTTCCCAGCATTTCTCTATCAAATTAATAACGTCAAATCCTCATCTCATTTTTAAAAAGTAACCTAAGGTAAATTCGCACAGAATCCTTCAGAATGGGTTTAAAGTAAAAGATTTGTTTTTGATCTATCCCTTTTGGATCTGATGAAGCCATGACTGGCAAAATGAAGAATCAAATTTAATTTCAATCAAAGCTATTTTCATAAATCGTTTCTATTTGTCAAATATATATATATATATATATATATATATATATATATATATATATATATATATATATATATATATTGTTAGTCAACAATATATGCCTAAAAAGTGCCTCTAAATCCCCGGAATATATTGCATCCATTACAGAAAAAGATACTTTTTATCTTAGGTAAATGTTTTCTTTTTAATTCAAATATAATTGCTAAACCGTTTAAAACGATGAGACATTGAAGTTTCAATGTCGAAACGAACGTACCTTTGTAGCGGATATATATAGAATAATTATGTACTTGTTCTAAAATATAATTTATAATAAATATTCACAGATCTATATATTATATATCGAGCATTGTTTTAAATTAATGTCACTTTTTTAAGGCTATAAAATGTGATAATTTTTCTAATATTACATCTACACGTTAAAAAAAAATGCAACGAAAATAGTTTTTTTTTTTTAAACTAATTACAAGAAAATGGCGGTAATGTTTATTTGGGCATTTGCAGAATTTATCTTAAACTAATGAATTAGTCCATGGCTTTTGTCATTAACTTTTTTATATGTTGTTTTTACGTTAATGCAAGGTGCTGATAAAAGATAAGGTAATTTTATGCGCGAAATGGCTCCCACACACAATAAAAATTAAATAGTGATTTTAAATGGTTTTCTTTATTATCTGGTGGAATGATTTCAAATGATGTTTGAAATGTCCGGTGACATGTGGAACTTGGCAGTTGTTCAAATTTCTCGTACTGCTGAGAAGCACCTCGTACAAGTGAATGCTAATTTTTAGAAAAGTTCATAACGTTTGGAAAACGTCTAACGGCGTTTTTCTCTCGTGTTTTTTTTTTGTTTTTTTTTTTACTTCTATTTTTGTTAGAATAAGACGTCATTAGTAATAAAAGCTTTTGTTAGAAAAGAAAATAGAATTTACAACCAGCAATACCCCATTCCTAAATGCTGAGTACATATATATATATATATATATATATATATATATATATATATAGCCTTTGATATTTGAAAAAGAAATCACTCGACTGGCGGTCGAAAGCTAGGGAAAATTTATTCGCCCCCAAATCATTTTCCTCGACCAACTCTATTATCTTAATAGTCGCCTTACATAAACACAGCGTGAGTCACTGATGGAAAATAAAAACTGAAATTTTAATTAAAATTTCGAGCGTATTAGAAAAGATTTTAAATTTTTTTTAAAAATAATAACAACAAAATTTGTTCTTTCTTCTTAATAATAGCATAGATATTTTGACGATAAAACTTAATTTTTATTAAGTTCGAGCTCTTTTAACATCATGATATACTGGGCTTATTTTGTTTTGTTTTTTTTTTGTTTTTTTTTGTTTTTTGTTTGGGTTTTTTTTTTTTTGTTTTATTTTAGTGGAGGTACCTAAATTCGTAGTTTCTTTCTTTTGTTTGACTGCAACCTTCATCTCATAGATGATAAAAAATAACAAATCTTATTTCCTCAACAATTTTCTATAAAAAATATTACTTGTATAATTTGTTTTTCGGTGCGTGGTTGAAAGAAGTATGCGTCTTTTTTTTTCTTTCTTGCAAATGTTCGTTTTTAATTTTCGTAAGCGGAGAGGAAATATAGGATAATATTTTTCCAAAAAAGTTTTCTAAAATTCTGTTAGTGTATTTCATCTGGGTGACGGAGGCATTTTGGCTCTTCTCTGGAAGCGCTAATTAAATGAATGTTTACACTGACCAGGACAATAAATGCCAAGAGTTCAATAATGCCATTGTAGGTCATTCTAAGTAAGTTAGAATGACCTACAATGACCTTAGTTTTTGTTGTCAGTTCGCAAGAACCATTTTTATTGCTTCAAAAGGCGATGATTATATCTGAGAAAACCTAAACATATGTTTGTTTAGAGTTTTGGGGAGATTTGAGGATGAATAATTTTTTTTAAAAATGTAATGGTAACTTTTGGGTTATAAAAGGAATCCGATTCTTTTTTATCTTTAATCGACCGCGGGCGAGTAAAACACTAAACTTTAATCGCCCAATTAAGTTTTTAATCGACTGAGTCGATCGGGCGAGTGAAATCTCAAAGTCTATATATATATATATATATATATATACGCTTTCGGGCATATTTTTCTTCTATAAAATTTCTCGAATATTCGAAAATAAATAAATATGCAGTTTAATAAATAAATGCAGCACACGCACACACACACACCTATATATATATATATATATATATATATATATATATATATATATATATAACCAATTATTGGATTTTTTAATCCCTAATTATTTTTTATTACTATAAACGTTATATTCGTGAAAGCATATGTTTGAGTAGACCTGTAATTTTTAAACAGATTATTGTCAAATAACCGAGAAATCGATAATTTCTACAGTATATTTCTTAAATTGGGTGATTGTAATTTGCTTCTCTTCATGGTTTTCTGTAGCTTAATTTGTAAGATACACTTGCCTTAAAAAATTCCCCTTGATTGTAAAAGGAAATACAAATCCGAATGCTGTTCCTTGGGTAGGGGCGCTTTTTTATTTAGTCGAACGTCTCGGTCTCTAGACCGTTGTGCATGAATTGCACTGCTTTTTGAAGAAGAAAAAAACAGCTTTTCCTACTCAAACAATATAACGCTTGTAATAGTAAAAATAAACTGCAATCCAAAAGTTTAGGACCATCCTTAAAGGAATTAATTAATTTAACATAAGGAGGAATGAAAGTTACTAATTATTCTATCCAGAATAATTAGTAACTTTCATTCCTCCTTATGTTAAATTAATTAATTCCTACTAAGCATTGGATTCTTAAACTATTTAATACATTAGTGCATGGTGTTAAAGAGGAGATATCAAAAATGTTTAATCTACCAGACTTTAGATTAATAATTGCCAGCAAGGTAGATTAGACAAAAACGGTTAAAATCTTTATTTAATTATTATTGAATAGAGGATAAAACACTTCAGTAAGTGAAAGCCCATTAGTTATTCTTTGAAATTCAGCTGATGGCATCAAACTTTTGACCTATAGTATATGTACATGTATGTGTATGTATGTGCGTGTGCAGGGGTGGGTAGAAGCTCGTTACAGAATTATAGCTAAATGCAACAGAATTAGGAATATAATTACTTAAACTCAAAAACTTAACTAGTAAACTAAAAATTGATCACTTTTATAACGAAATATTGGCTCCAGAAAGAAATAGATTTATTAATCTCAGTTTTATTGGTTAATAAATATTTTCTCAATTTTTAAATATCTATTTTAAGGAGAGAAAATATTATTGATCATATTCTTAAGTGATTTTCCAAAATTTTGTAATTCTTAATTGTCTTCGAATTCAAAAGATACCGCATGTCTCGTATGACGTCACTGATTGGTTAATATACATAAATATAGAAATTCAAATTATTAGAGCCGGTCTGTGTACAAAAATGTGTTAGCATTTTAGTTTAAATAATGTAATTTAAATCTATTACATTTTTCTCTAATTTTGTAATCGGGTTCAATATATATAAGTGTGCGTGTGTTTGTATGCGCGCGAGAAAGAAAGAGAGAAAGGTAATATTTTCCTATTATTCTAAGATCAACATTTCTTTTCTCTTTATTGTTTATTTATGTTGGTTTTTTTTCTTTCTTTTGGATTTCTATTTAATGTTTAATTAATTCAAACACTTCCATGAATAATAATCAGCAAATCACTTAAAGATACAAAGTCCTTTATCAGGATTATACTGCTGCCTATGAAATGTTCTATTCCAATGTTATCCGTAAGATGGTGACGACTTTTGTGAGTATTGTATGAAATCAGTATTTCTTTACTGACATTCACTCAGGTTTGAGATGGAAAATTTTTGTTTGGTACACTCTTCGATTATTGAAACATATTACACTGTTTATACATATTCGGTTTTTATATTATTCTTTAAAACTAATATAACGCATGTAGTAACAATAAACAGATAATGGTTTGAGAACATATATATATATATATATATATATATATATATATATATATATTATAGAACATGTACATAATCATTCTATATATATCCGCTACAAAGGTATGTTCATTTCGACATTGAAACTTCAATGTCTCATCAGGCGGTATATAAAGTAATGGAAATCCTCTTTCCTTATATTTATTTAGTTTTGTTTGAGGTATTGGTGGGGTTAGTGATAGGGGAATAAGTCTCTGACCGTTGGAATTTTTGGAGGGAGTGTTTTTTAAGTGGTTGATTAAGGAAATTCTTTGATTTCTAGACAGTTGTAAGTTTTATTATCTAGTGACTAGACTATATCCTTATGGATTTCTTAGAAGAGCCGGTAGTGGTTGTCGGGAATATATTTAATTTAGGCAGAGTCTTTATCATTAATGTAAGTTTGTATATTTAATCTTAACTTTGGATTTAGAGACCGTTTTTTCTATTAAATTTTAAATTTTAAATTTCTATTCTTATATCTAGTTAATTGTGAATGTGATGGGGGGTTTGTATTTAAGGTAATAGTTGAAGTATTGTGTGTGTTAAGGACAGTTTATATAATTAATCTACTTATGGTTATTAACCTTACTTTATAATTTAGTAAATCGATTACTTCTATAAAATTCTATGTTTTATTTAGAGAAAAATTTCTATTTTAATTATTTTTTTAATCATATCACCCCGAGCAAGACGGTAACGCCACTGGTGTACAGGGGGCTACATAGGAGTGAAAAGATTGGATAAAAGAAAGCCGGAAACCACATCCTAAACAGGGAACAAGGGATGAATATTAAACCTTACTTTAGAATTTAGTAATTCGATATTATTATAGAATTTTATCTTTTTATGTATATATATATATATAGGGGTCCTTTGTGGCGGATACATATAGAATGATTATGTACATGTTCTAAAATATAATTTATAATAAATATTCACAGCTCTATATATTATATATCGAGCACTGTTTTAAATTAATGTTTTGGACGTTGTAAGAATTCTTTCTTCGTTCTGTATTCACTCGGATATATATATATATATATATATATATATATATATATATATAACGGAAATTAACGAAGAATAACGAACTTGGTTATAAACAACCTACAATTTGAAATTATTTGTTTGAACATTATTTTTGATCGATACTTGTACTTAAGTAGATATTCTGTTTTATAATCAAACAGTATATATATTTATTTCTCTCGGCCTGATTAATTACGCTAAATTTTTGTTACGAAAATATCCTGCCGAATGACTCAGGAATTAAATTTAAGGTATCTTGGGCACAACAATTTGCCATTTTCAAGAATGGTTTATTCTACTACTTCTACTTAAAAACGACGAATAGTTTAAGCAAAAGCGCACGGAACCAGGAAACGTTTGGACATTTTTTCATTCATAGAGTCCACAAAAGAAAGCATCTGTACGTATACAAGATCAAATAATAAAAACATTAATGTCTTATGCGCGTTATAGTGCATTGGATATCGGCTAGGAGCGAGAAATCGGGGAGCCGAGTTCGAATTTCAGCTGAATTTATTGCATTCACTTAGGCGCGAATACCCTTGGGAAAGGTTTTAATCCGTCTATTCCTTCCAGTTATGGGTTAAATAACAGGACAGATTGGGTTCTATAGCCTTGGTCGGCAACCAGTCTACCGCAGAAAGCAATGGCAACCTACTGCGGGGTAATCTTCTGCCCAGTCAGTCATGTCTCTTTCGAGACATAATCGCCCAAGCGTGTATCACGTATGGCACTTAACTGCCTGATACTAAACAGGAACTAATGTTTGACAACATTAAAACATATATATATATATATATATATATAAATCGCAAACCCGTAAAGATGGACACGATAATCCAAAAGATTTTATCCAATTAACATAAACTATTAATTAGATAAAAATAGAGAGCTCGATGGAGATTATCCAGAGCATTATAAGATATTGAGAGGAAAATGCAACACATAGACAGTTATAAATCTGGCGGGATTTGTTTCTACAATGTAAATTTACTTACATTGTCTCTTTCAAACCGTTAAAAAAAATAATACATTTATTTTTCAACAGCCTAAAATGTATTTTTCAACGGCCAGAAAGAGACAATGTAAGTAAATTTATTTTTCAAGAGACAACGTATGTACATTTTATTATTTTAATGTATATATATATATATATATATATATATGTGTGTGTGTGTGTGTGTGTGTGTGTGTGTGTGTGTGTGTGTGTGTGTGTGTGTGTCTTCAAGAAGAAGATTGGTAAATAATCCTAGAGGATCCTAGTAATATCGTTTAAATATTAAAACTGATCTGACAGGGAGGTCAATGTAAATTTAATTTACAGAGCAGATATTCATTTATTTATTTGTAAATTCAGATAAAATTTAGTGGGGATAGCTAGTTCAACACGTCAGTTCGAGATATACATTGCCAACCCAAATCAACCACAGAATGGAGAAAAATTATATGGTTGACTGGGGTTGACAATCCTTGTCTCAAACTGGTATGTTGAAATAGATACCCAACTAAAAGTGATCTGAATTTATAGATAAATAAATGAATATATATATATATATATACAAACACACACACACACATATATATATATACAAACACACACACATATATATACAAGCACACACACATATATATAAACACACACACACATATATATATACAAACACACACACACACACATACAAACATGCACACACATATATATACAAACACACACACATATATATACAAACACACACACGCACACATATACAAACACACACACATATATATACAAATGCACACACACATATATATATAAACACACACACATATATATACAAACACACACACACATATATATATATATACAAACACACACACACATATATATATGTATACAAACACACACACATATATATACATACAGACACACAAATATATATATATATATATACAAACACACACACACACATATATATGTATACAAACACACATACACACACACATATATATGGATTTAATCTTCGTTAAATAAAAGAAATAATCGAATAATGCGCCAAACAGAATGCTTTCGTTTTTTAACCAAATAAAAGCATGAAGAGTTGATTTCTCGAACAGGAATCTAAAAATAATAATAAAATGATTTTAGAAAATGAAAATTTGTGGTTTCTAAAAGCATTCTATGAAATATCATTTTGTTTAAATAAAAACATTATATAACTGGAAATGCAATAACTTCAAAAAGTAATACCCTGGAAAAAAATTAATTAGCTCCAACCAAATTAACTCTCTAAATTTTTATAGATTTAAATATATTTGAATCAGACGCCCCCTCCGTTTCTCAACACAGAGTTGAACTCTTAAAAGCGATCATTGCAACACCTTTTATTAAAACCACCTGCTATATCTGTTTTTTGTTTCTTGTTCGAGAAGTTGACTCCATATAATCCTAAAATTAATTTTCATAAACTAATACTGAAAGTGCATAATATTCAAATCTTATTGTCTCGCACATTTTTACACCATCAGCTCGTACAACGCAATTGTAGATGTCGAAAAAATAGAAAACTGCATAGAAAATCGAAACATATCTTCAATACATGATTGTCCACAAATTTTTGTAAAAACGTATTCTTTTTGGAGATCTCTTAGATTTTACTAATAGATGGAGAGTGTGTATCTGTTGCCTCTGTAGATGTTGACAATCTAGAATTATGAAACATGTTTGTGAAAAGATAAATAAAATTTATCAAATAGTTCATTATGTTTGTGTTATTTTCTTGCTTTTTTTAAAGAGAAAATTGTAACTGTCATTAAAAGATTGCCTGACTATGTCAATTTGAAGAAAACTAGAAAATAAACAATTAAAAAAAAAGAAACAGTGAGTTGAATCTGTTCTGTTCGCGCCGAACTGTGTTGAAGTTTTATGTATCTATTGTGTGCGCATGCGTAAGGAATACAATGGTGTTCACTTTTTTTTTTTACAATTATGTTCACCTTTTATAAGGCCCAACAGCTATTCGAGGGGGTTACAGAATAAAAGGCTGTAGGGTGAGTCGGCCATGCCTAGTACAAGACCTCTTCAAAACATTGCCGACAATCCCCACATTTTAAAAGGCATCATATCATTGAAAGAATGGTTGGAAGAATAAAAGTGTTTTGTTTGTAAAATAAGTGGAATTGTATTTATGGAACAGAATAACATGAATTTGTAGAAGTTAAATGATAAAAGAGAAAAATCTACTTAGTTAAATATTCAAGAGAAATAGTAGTAAGGAGTATAATTAACTCAGGCTATAGTTGATAGTAGCAGGTGTGAGTATAAAGATGAAAAAGGTAACTAATAAAGTCTTTGTTTCCTTCCTTTTTATGGCCGGCAAAAAAAAGTGAAGAGGAAGGTGAGGCAATAAAGGAAAATTGTACTTATCGGACTTTAATTTTTAGGAGTCAGTTGACATATCTTCTTGTTGTTTCTTTTGGCGGCGTCTGAGTGAAGACGAAGAAAGGAAAATTGGAAGAAGAGCAAGTACGAATGTGTGTCAACAAGACATGAGATGGTCGGCGTCTTGAAATTTCTTTTTTTACATTTTAGCGTGTCGTCTCTATGCTGATCTAATTTGGCTGACTTTTGCCGGTCAAAAGACGTGGTTAAATAGTGGGATCTAGGTACCTCCAATATTTCGGCAAAAAATTTCGATACCTAAGTTTAAAATAAAATTTTTAAAATGAAAAGGCTTCTTAAAGATTTCATTTTAGATTTAATTAAAATCTTAATGATTAAATTTATTATTTCCATTAAGTAAAGAATTCTGGTGTATTTTAGATAGAAACTATATAGATGGGAAGGTCACATTTAATTTCGATTTCTTAAAATTTTCTTAAAATCGGCCATTTTCTTAATTTTAAGAAATTTGTAAACAAACAAAAATTCATCGATTTTAAAAATATTTCAAAAGATTTCTGACACTTTATTTTAGTAAAATTAGAAAATTGAGAGTTAAATTAATCTGATTTTAAAGAAATATTACTTACTTATAGCATAAAAAAGTAATATACAACAAATTATTAACGATTGGTCGTGTTCATCTGATCGAAGGTTTGAATGACGAGGCGATGACAGCTGCTACGAATGACCATAAAATGACAATTTTCATAAATCTAAGTGAAGGGACAAAGCTCTTAAATTGCGTAACCTTTTCGTAATAATGACAGTTTCAGTCTATCATACATGAAAATAAGGTAACAAAAACAATTATTTCAAAAATAGATAGCGTAACTGCGTTTATTAATCTTTGTAAATTTGGACTAGTAAATTTTGTTTCCACTTACTATATCACATCCAATAAATACCGCAATACGGAATTTTACACGATTTTAAACTATTATAAATTATTATAATTAAACTCTAAAAAAGAATGAAAAAATTATTGAAAAAATTCATTATTCATCAGAAAAAATTATTTCTTCAGACAATAATGTCCTTAATATTACTTATTTACAACACCTATTAAAAGCGTTTCTAATTAAGTAATGTTATAGTTTTATTGGATTCATTATTTTTCAATTGAGCGCAGATTTTAAATAGTACAAATTTGAAAAAAACAATTAGGTGATTTACAATCTCCAATGACTCCTACATTTAACAAAAAAAAACAATTTCAATAAATAAGAAGCTTCTTTTCGAAATTTTATGAAATTAAGTAAGTGGAGGTAACATATTTTTTAAAAAAATTGTTTTACCAAAACTTACTAAAAAAAAAAGATTTCAAAAATAATTTCATTCATTTGTGAATAAGATCTGACAATTTAATTAAAATCGGAAAATTATTTGATTTTTACACAAATTTCCAAATAAGTGTGTTTTCAACGGAAAACAAGCGCAAAAAAGTCAATTTTAAAAGTTGTAGAAGGCGATGATGTAAACAAAACAAGACTTTAACCAAAATTTCGAACATGTTAGAAAGGATTAGAAAATTTCAACAAATAATTAAAAAATAATTTGGTCTTTCCTCTTAATAATAACATCAACGTTTTGACGATAAAACTTTATTTTCATTAAGTTTGTGGCCTTTTTCATTACGCTATGCTGTTTTCCCGCGAAATATTGGAGGTACCTAGTGGAATATAATTATGTGATTAGCTCGAAACCACATACCCATTTTCTAGGTGTTAAGAAAATTTCACAGGGATTATAGATCAATTTCCTATCCAATCAGATTACAGAATCTTAATTTTCACACCGACTTGTGAAATTTGCTTTGATCTGGGTTTTTCCAAAATGTCTCCAGTCGTTCTGATCTATTTACGCGAGTGTGCAATTTTACTTCTTGCGTTTCAGTTAAATGTTGGATGATATAAGAGTTGTATCCTATACGGCACAGTTTATGGGGATATGTGGAGAAGATAACGGTTGAACTTATGACATCTATGACGGCAAGACTTTATTTTCGGCTTGGTCTCCCTCTTGTATAAGTAAAGGAGAGTCGGAGGAATCAGGTACTTACTGAAGAAGTACAAGGAAGCGACCATTTTGTCAGAATCTTTAGCGATGGATCACGCTTATGATTGCATACCTCATACATTATCTTTGTGTAACAACTGAGTGAAAAAAAAAATTAAATGAATATAAAAATGAAAAATATGGTAATTTTATATCATTTTATCCGATGAATAATCAGACACGGGTTTGTTTTTCGAGGGCGGCGACTGATTTATTCTCTTTCTCGTAGAAGAAAAGGACAGTAGTAATCGCCTCACGCGTGTCCAAATACTGTTGGAAATATTTAAATTGGTGTCATTTTAAGCGTCTTGCGATCAGTTGTCACAACTAAATTATAACGCGTGCCAGATCACCGTTAAGCATTTAGTTACGAGTATGCGTCTCACGTTATAATAATACGAGGGTCATTCAATAAATAAGGTGAATTTTTCGGTATAAGAACTACGAATACAGATAGAATCTTACTTCTTTTCTTTTAGTTCTTTTTCAAAGAGACTTTTTTTTTTTTTTGCAGAATGAAAAACAACTTTGAGAGTTTTGGAGATTAACAAAGATTGCCGACCAAGAAGCATGCTCCAGGATTAAACAGAGATCAGTTATCAAGTTTTTGGTTGCTGAAGTGTGCAAACCAGTTGAAATTTATAGGAGAATGTCAACTGTGTATGGTAACATATGTTTCAGCAAAAAAAAAAATATCTACAAGTGGGCTATATTGTTTAAAGAAGGACTGAGCAGAGTTGAGGAGGAAGACTGGCCTGGGAGGCCTAATAAAGTGAGGTCTCCTGAGATGATCGAATCAGTCAATGACCTCATTCAGTCTGACAGTGTTAACTACAGTGAACTGTTGAGGCGGGTCAAGAAAGACATAAAGAACAAACGTATGGGTCATCAGTCACATGAAGTCGTCTTGCATCAAGAACGATCTGGGCTGGGAACTGCTTCCTCATCCCCCTTACAGCCCAGACCTTGCCCCTTCAGACCTGTTTGGTCCCTTGAAAGCATTTCACGAGAGGCACAAAGTTTGAAAGTGCCCATGAAGTCAAAAGTGCTGTGAGCGATTGAATGAGACATCAGTCCAAAGATTTTGGCGCTGAGGGAATACGGAAGCTTGTGCACAGATGTGAAAAGTGTGTGACCCCCTGCTGGGAGACTACGTTGAAAAGTAAAAAAAAGAAGTAAGCTTCTATCAGTATTAGAAGTCCTTATATCGAAAAATGCACCTTATTTATTGAATGACCCTCGTATGTAAACGTAAAATTAGTCAATATGCGTGTGCATGCGTGTGGTTGTGTGTGTGCGCTCGTCTGATTGTGTGTGCGTGCGCGTGTGTATATGTGCGTGTGTTTGTGTACGCTAGTTTGGTTGAAGAGAAAGGTAAGTTCTTTGTTTAAGACTCTTTAATTTTCTTACCATTCGGATCTATTTTCCCTGAAATAATTTGAATATAAATTGTACAATATCTTCTGACCTCTTTCGGCTTTCAACGAATATTTTATTTATTGATAGTGTTGGAGTTTTTGAGTAGCCTTGTATACTAGTGAGCCAGCCATGAACTGATTCATTTGATAGTTCACCAATAGAAGGGTTAACCAATCAGAAGGCTCAAAATATTCAATGCGACGTGTATAAAGGCAACCATATTTTCCCGAGTATTGACTATATAGTCCGATTCAGTAAAATGTTTGACTCGTGAGTGTTAATTTTTGACGTTGTATCATTGAACAGATTACGTAATGCGCTGTATTCTATATTCATAAACTATGGTGAACCTGGTCAACAGATAGAACTGTGTTAACAAGTTTGCAGTTTCTTTTTAATAGTTTTCAAGTAACGCATTTTCCTATCTTTTGAGATGCTTTTTTGTTTTGAGTTTTTCAGGTATTAACTGCAATAAGACAGAAAGTTTTCTCTTCATAAAAGAGAAAAATCTCAAGATGCAAGTTGCAAATTGGAGATGTCAACATAAAACAAGTTCAGAATTAATTCTGAGAATTATTTTAACAGATGAAAAATGAGACACCGAAATCTAAAACGCGCATTTTAAATGCAAATGACGCATTTCAAAACACATCAACAAAAACGCGACAAATGTTTTCACTTTTCTAAGCTCACATATTATTATGAACAGTTACATTTCTTAGTCCCACTGTACACAGTAAGTAGATGTTTACCAGACCAGATATGGCAAGAGTATCTAATGCAGGAACGAATGGTAGATTTATAAATGTGCAAAATGGATTTAGAAGAGAAAGAATTTTCTGACATAACACAATGAACAAACTTCCTAGCGATAGATGCAGCTACGGATTCGATATAGTCACTCCAATTCATGTCAGAGGAAAACATGAGTCCAAGAAGGCGTAGGATGTTGCTATCTTGGAGTTTAGCTTCAGTTATGATGAGATCAATTGACGGCTTCTTCTTGGTTTATAGGAGTCTCTTGTTCGAACCCTACCGGAGAATACATATTTTCCTAACGAGATTTCATGGACAGAGTATCTACTCAAAAACGAGTATTCTTTAAAAAGATCAATTGACAGTTTCTTCTACGTCTCTAGGGATCGCAGGTTCGAAGCCTGCCGGAGGCTGCATATTTTCCTTACAAGATTTCTCAAATATTCTGGAGCGGGCGATATATATAAATCATCTTCATGTACCGTGTCTCTTCAGGACATAAGCGATCATGGACTTCAACTTCAGCCCTGTCTCTTGTCGCTCTCAGTACTTTTTCTCTTGATATCTCTTCCAAACCCTACTCCGCCATTCATTTGTTCAGACCTATGAAGTAGGTGTCACGCTGCATTCTTCTATCTCTACTTCCTTCTATCATTCCTGTGAGTATTAAATTCTTCAGGTCCCATTTCCTCATTACGTGTCCCAGGAACCTCATCTGACTCTTCCTGATGTTAAGTATAAGCTTTCTTCTCGTTTGCATCCTCTCCAGCAATCATCGTTGCCAATGTGCTTCGTCCATGGTATCCTCAGCATACTTCTGTAAAACCACATTTCGGCTGCCTCAAGCCTCTTCTTTATTCTTGAGGATATCGTTCAACATTCACTTTCATACAAAAGAATAGATATCACATAGCAATCCAGCACTTTTTTCTTTGTTTCCAATGAAATATTCCTGTCTCTCAGTATTCTGGCTAGCTTCTGAAATGCCTCCTTGACCATGCGAATGCGTCTTTGAATCTCCAGGTCGCATCGTCCATCCTCTGTCAGAATACCTCCCAGATATTTAGATTTCTTTACTTGTTTTATTTTAGTTTCTCCGACCTGTATTTGATATATTGAGATCTTCTTTTTGAAGTATATGTCAAGATCCTCTTCTCGATTTCTTTTGCTACCTTCTGTAGAATCTCCTGCATTTTCCTTTCCGTGTCTACTATCAGCACCGTGTCATCCGCGTATCCTATATTGTTGAGATTGTGGCCAACAGTAACAAATCCCGGCAAGGCTTTTATTTCTCTCATAATTGCTTCGTTGTCCAGGTTGAATAGATCCGGTGAGAAAACGCATCCTTGTCTTACGCTCTTTTCTATTTTTGTATGCCTGCTGAGTTCACTTCTTATCCGTACACAAGTGGTTTGCTGCCAATATAGATTCTTGATTATCCTATTGTCTTTTCCGAAAATGTCGAGTTGTTGAGCATCCCTATCAAGTTTTTGTGACTTTGCTTAGTCTATAAAGCACAGATAAAGGTTCTTCTGCATTTGTATTGCTCTCTCAGATAGTATTCTGAACATGAATATCGCATTATCGTTACGGTACATTTAACAAAGTCACAATGTTCTTGTCCTATGTACGGACCGATTCTACTGCTCGCTCTGCTCATCAGAATTCGGATGATGAGTTTTGTTATGAAGCTCATTAAACTGAGTGTGGAGTTTACATTTCTTTGCACCTGGTTTCTTAGGTAGTTTTATGAAATTTGATCTGCTTAGGCCCTACGGTATATTGCTGCTGTTATAGATTTCGTTTATTATTTCTGTGAGCCTCTCTACGTGTGTCATTGCGGCATCACCCATCAAACGAAATGAACTCTTCCAATCTCCCCTCACAAGAGTTGAGAGGAGATAGCCTGAGTAGCCAGTAGTAGCCTGGGAGTAGCCTAAGGGGGTAGCTTGACAAGAAGGCCCTGAACTCAGCCGAGAGTCGTCTACAAACACTGCTACCGTAACGACCATTACGAGTCCCAGTTCTAGGGTCGAATTATAGTATTACACACTAAACCGTATTAACGTTCTCCTGTAACAATATTTAGCGGAACAAAAATAATTAATTTTATCAATTATTTATTAACTATCATTAGAAAAGTTTTTAAACAGAAGAAATTACTATTATAGATCAGAAGGAATCGTACTAAAAGAATTTTTTATTCTCCGAATATGAGCGAAAATAAAAGAAACGAAAGGCAACAAGTTTTGTTTTCTTTTCTGTTATTTTAAACCTGAGAAAGAAAGAAAGAAAGAAAGAAAGAAAGAAAGAAAGAAAGAAAGAAAAGAGATATAAATTCGTTTTTATTTCCGAGGTTAGCTAAAACAGAGCAATAGACATTGATAATTTGATTAAAAACGTAAAAACAATCCTGATGCCCTAGGCAAAACTTGAAACGGAAAATTAAGAGAATCAAGCCCACCCACATAAGTGACAAGTGAAATAAAGGAATTATCTAGCTAGCATGAATTAGGAAAAAGAAATTGATAACAAAATATCTTTCTCTCATCACGGAAAGCTCTAAAAATATCTGTGACCGAAAATACAGATACTGGAAATGCAGATGCGGAAATTCTTATCTAAGTGACAATGTAAACAAAGACCATCTGTGACCTGTCTGGTTGTTTCAGGCGAAAAGGGAAAACTTTAGTCATATAGGCTTGTATGACAATTTCAAAAGGTTAACAGTGACTGATTAAGAAAAACAAAAACTATTTCGTGAGAAAGAAAATTCGCCGGATAAGTCCAGCCCAGAAAAGGGGGATAGGAAGATGACGTCATAAGATAGATAGGCATCTTATTAGTTCCGTGAACCAGCACCCCGAAAGGTAATTGACGCCATGGAAATAAGACTAATCCCATTGGGTAAACCAAAGGCAACAAGGAGTAGCAGCTAATTTCAGCATTCTATTGATTGTCGAGATGAGGGGTTAGATACCCAGGGTCCGTCATCCCCACACCATGGCATGGGCATAAATACAGGGCCCCAAGGGCCAAAAGAGCAGAGTGATCCAGTCCGGAACAAGAAATCCACCTCGATTCCGATTCCGAAGACGAACCGCGCCAACCTAACCATAACCCAGCACTTCGGTAATTTCCGCAACATTCCGGAGAAAAAGAACCAAAGTCGACTAGACTTGCTGCGAACTTAGAACTCCGTTCGGAGCAAAGCGCTGCGGCTAGCCAGATTTCTCGATTATTGCTTAGGAGGATAATTCGATTTACTTAAGAGACATCTGTTCCGTTACCAGCTTGATAGGAGCAGGAATTGGGAATTATCTGAATGACTATTATATGAATTACTTTCTGTATATAAAGACTTTATTTTATAACACTTCAGACGTCGATCTATTTATTTTTCTGTTGCCATATTTCTTTCTTTTATTATCCAATTGTGTGCACGCTTCTCGGTTTGGCTTAGTTCGGGAGAGAGACAGCTAGTGGAAAACTCAAGTGATTGCCTTTTGATCAATCAACACAACGTGGGACAAGGTAGATTATCGTGAACAGAATCAAGCTACGACCAGCTATTTGGATCGAAACCAACAGCGACCGACCCGGCAAAGTCTCATACTACTAACACAGTTCCAATTGTTGTATTTTGCCGTGTTTAATACATATTCGTTATTTCCTATTTTGGTTGTTTTTGAATTATTCTTGCTGGATCTTTAACCAGGTCCACGAGAAGTGGTGACGAAGATTCGAAAGAATTTACGGGGAGATATAAAAAAGAAAAACATCGTCCCACAAGACAACGTCAAAGCCTTCTGAGGATATCACTGTCTCTATTACAATCCCGTCCGGTCTTTGCTACTTTAGTTTGACAATTGCCGATTCCACTTTGGTTTTTGATATTTTTGGTTTATCCGTAATTTTGTGCATTGTTGTTTGCTATCTCTTGTCGTTGAAGAGATCCCCGATATACTAGCCCCATCTCTGAAGTATTTTCTCTGTCTCTAATATTAATGTTGGTTCCTTTGCTTTTTTGCATTCTGTTGCTAAGGATGTCCATTGCCTTGTTAGTTCCTTTATTTTTTATGCATATCGCCATTATTTGTTGTGTTCAGTCTCTCTACTTCGGCGCATTTGTTGTTGGGCCATCTTTCTTTAGCCTATCTACATTTGCTTCTTATTTTCTTGTGTAGTCTCTTCTATTCCGTTCCATATCGTAGCATCGTTTTCTGCCTCAAGAATCTCTTCGGTGATTCACTTATTTTTCGTGATTTTTCTTTTGGGGTGATATCCTTCGCTAACGTTACTAGAGCTACTCTTAGTGCGTCCCATTTTGAGCTTCCAATTTTGCCCTCGTATTTCGTTTTCACGGTTTGTGTATACATTTCCTGCAGGTTCGGGTCATTCACGAGTCTATTGTACTGCGGTCTTAGGGCTGTCTTAGGTTTCTTTAATCTCTTTAGTGTTTTCCTTAGTTTGCATACGACTGGCGGGTTGCCGCTTCCACAGGCCGAATTTGGGTGGGCTTTGCAGTGAAAGTCTCCGTTTCTGAATCTCTTGTTGATAGTGTTGTAGTCAGTTTGGGTCTAAGTTTCTCATCCTGTACTTCTCCATGTCCATAGTCTTTTTTTTAATCATTTCACCCCGAGCAAAACAGAAATGCCACTGATGTGCTGGGGGCTACATAACTGTAAAAAGATTAATTAGAAAAGAGTGAGGAGTACAAACTAGTTAGAAAGGAGCAATAGGAAGCTGAGAATGCAGGTGCGATGACAGATACAAAGGTGGAGAGAAAGGGAAGGATATACAGGGGTGGGGAGAGAGCTAGAGTCAGTGGTTAATAGATGAGTATTGACATTGCATTTACATTTCTGGAGGTTGTAGCCGTCAAGGAAAGCAAGAATATGGGAGCGAGTTCCACAGGCGGGAAGTGCGAGAGAAGAAGCTGCAGGAGTAAAATTGTCGTCTGCATTTGACTAACCTGACTGTGAATAGGTGAGGCCCAGTTGCCAGTCTGGGTGCACGAGTAAACACCTGTTGAGGAGGCACCAGTGACTTAAGTTCGTCCGAGCAGAAGCCATGAAAGTATTTATAGAACAGACAAAGGGAGGCCACATTTCGACGGTGGGGAAGTGGCTGCAGTCGAGCCGCCAGATCAGTACCTAGCACATTACAGACTCTCCTTTGGATCCTGTCGAGAACACTGAGGAGAACGGCAGGGGCGCCTGACCATAAATGGCAGCAGTACTCCATGCACAGACGGATGGTTGACTTGTATATATGCAATATGGATTCAGGCGGAAAAAACATTCTGGATCGATAGGACTAAATTGAAACTCATCGTTTTCTAACATACTCACTATTTTTCCGCTCTCTCACATAGTTGATTTACTAAGCGCCGCTTAGATGTGGCACAAGGCCAAATGTATGGGGCACCCAGTGAGGATCGAACTCACTACTCAGCTGTAATAGGCTCTAGCGAGACAAGCTTGCTAACCATTACACACGTTGGGGTGCCCCCGCTCTCTCACATAGTACATTACAATTATTATTATAATTTATTACTAATAGTCGCTTCTGTTCAAATGTTCAGACTACATTAGTAATTACGTGGCACTGTTTTGTTTTGCATTTTTTAAGAAATAATAGTCCCTCACTAGCTGCGAAAATCTTCTTGGGTTTACAATGTGGCTGGTCATTTCGGCTGTGGAATAATCAGTTAAAGAAATAAAAGATTAAATAGTGGGCGCCACTTTAAAATTTGAATTTAATAGAATTATAGATGCTGCTTTATACACTGTAAATACAATTCCAAAGTACTAAGTGATCGCTTGATCGGTACTTAAATTTTAGTAGAAATTAGTCAACTGATCATATCCTGGATCGCAGGACATGAGGCATTTCGAAAATATGTTATCTGGGAAGATACTAACATTGAAAAGTCAATTCTGGAATTTGTTCGTCCTAATATCAAGATCATATGACGAGAGTACGTTTAATTCATCACGTAATTTTATTTCAGCTATGCATATTTCTTAGGCCTTAATAAGGGTGGCTGTTATGAATTATTAGTGTTATAAGTGGACGGTGGTTACGACTCTACATACTGAGAGTTTCGAGTTGGTGGTTTTCTAAATGTTGCATTCCCACTGGTAGTTAGTAGCAGAAACTCTTTGGTAACTTCTAGAAAGGTTGCTTTATCATTGTTTATTACGTAGTGCGTCTCTAATTAGGCTGGGCCAAGTAAAGATCAGTAGATATATATATATATATATATATCAAAATTTTGCAAACAAATTTATTGGGGAAATTTTTTAAACCATTCTCAGATCAATGCAACTGGTAATAAAATGTCTCCTTAAGGCGGCAGTACTGAATTAGATCGAGTTTGTCTCTTTCCTTTTTTTTATTTTTTTTTTTTGTCTAACCGTAGTCAAGATGTCTCAAGACTCGCTGGATTGATTCAGATGAAACTTTCAGGGATGATTGGCCTCATGACTGATTAGATACTGGATTCGATCCTGTACGGGATAAAGTTTCTGTTTTTGTTTATTTTTTTTTTTGTTTTATTTTTTTATTTTTTCGCTTTTATTACTAAAACATATTTCTTTACCTTTCAAATGCCAAATACCGAGTTACCTTCCCTAGTTCATTTTAAATACTGAATTACATCCCCTGTTTTATTTTAAGTGTGGATTTAATTTTGAGAGAAAATGAAAATTCCACTTTTAGGGACAATTCTGTTTGTAAATGAAGGAGAAAAAATTTAACGACTAGACATTTGCAAGTAGAAACTTCAATTTACAACCCGTTAAAGAGGTCACTCTGTGTTAAAGGTTTGAAGGCTGCGATGGATAACGATCCAAAAACCTCATTTAGATAACTCGATGCAAAATTCAGTATATTGATGGAAACTATTTCAAATAATGAAAGAGCAAGTGACAAAAATTCACTGTAAATAATTTCCTTACATTACAGAGAAACAGATTTTTTTTTAATCATTTCACCCCAAGCAAGGCATTCCACTGCCACTATTGCGCATGGGGCTACCTAGGGGAAGGTAAAGAGAAAGAGTGGTTAGATATAGGAAATGTCAGGAGAAGGGTGATAGATGGGTAAGGATACCGAGGCTGGGGGTTGGGTAGATGGGAAGAGTGTTTGCAAGAATGGATGCGAGTTAGTTTGTTAGGAGGTGTTTATTGACCTTACATTTAAACTCCTGGAGATTGTAGCCGTCGGGGAAGTGGTCGAGTTCATTTTTTGTATTTTCACTGTTGAGAGAGTTCAAGTTCTCTTCGTTGCAGTTATTATATTAATAATCAACTGATGATGTTCTTTATTGAGGTTTGTGGTCGTTGATTGCTTTTTATAGTTATCCTTGACTCCGAGAATATGTGTTTATGTATATATATATATAAGTGAATAAGGAACGAAGAAAATATTAACAATTAATTTAAAACAGTGCTCAATAAAGAAATAGAGCTATGAATATTTATTATAAACGGACGGACGAAATAAGTAACTAATTAACTAATTAACTAAGGAAGGAACAAGCAGAATTATTATATGGTTATCATTTAGAACATGTTCAAATTACAACCTACTACAAAGTGTGCATTTTGTTTCGACAGTGAATAGACAATGTCTCATCATGGAGTAAACTCTATTCTAACTTTGGACACAAACACTTAGACACAAAAATCACTTTAAGTATATTGATTATTATGCCGGTCTTGCGAGGCTTTCATTATCCGTCGCACGCCAGTCTTTTATAAATTATGTGTTAAGAAAAAAAATTATACTTTGCCAACAAATACTTATATACAAGAAAGTGTGTAAATTTCTAAAAGTTACATGCAAATAATATTCAAAAATAAAATATTAGAATTTTTTTTTTTTATCACATCACCCCAAGCAAAGCGGTAAGGCCACTGGTGTGCAGGAGGCTACGAAAGAGTGAATAGATTGGAAAAGAGAAAGCCGGAAACCATGTTCTAAACAGGGAACAAGGGATGAGCTTCTACACCTGCTCAATAGACGTGGGTGGAGTGTGAACCGGGCGATAGTTCAGTCTATCTACACCAATTACAAAAAATAAACAAAAAAGAAAGTGAAAAGATTGGAAAAGAGAAAACCGGAAGCCACATCCTAGAATGTTTACAGGGAAGCAACATCCTATATACGAACAGAGACTGAAATGAGTGAGAACAAAAAAATCGAAAAAGGCGTAAAATAAAATACTTCTTTTCACCAGAATTATTTATATCTTACATGCGCCTCTACAACCGGTGAGTTGTTAGTGTACACAAACGTAACTAAATTATATGCACATTACGTCGAGTAGATAGTCGAAAATCGTAGAGAATCTAAGACAAATGAGTACAGAAAAGTGGGAAGAAAAAACTAAGCATCAATTGCAAGAAAACAGAATGTTTGATCCTTAGCTAGGAGGACAGACCCAAGATCCTAGCTACGATTTAGAAATGTCAAAATCAAGCAAATACAGATTTCACTGTCTTTGTAGTGCTTTAATAGAATTAGATTAAACTAACTTTCCAAATATTTAAAACATTTTCTAAACTTTTAAAATTCAGTACTTTTGATGGTTAGATTTCTTCAATGGTGTATGTTTTATGGTTTGTTTCTTTTTTTATTATTAGAAAAGTGTAATTTGTGGTTTTATCTCCGCCACATTAGAAATCATTCCTCTACATTACAAATTATTAAGAGGATTTACTCTCAGAGTGATGATTTCTATCTTTAGTCAACATATTAAAAACAAAGCACCAAAATTTACTTATTCTGACCTTATTCATTAAATATGAAGCAAAACAGGAAATACTTCGCCATGATGGCGATTGATGTCTATTAGAAAATTAGCAAAATTTGAGATGAGTTTCTTGATGACATGACGAGCGTAAGAGTTGAAACGGCAGAACCAATTGATATATCTGGAATTCAGCTAAAAACAACTTCGCTCCCCAAGCGAAGGGCGTTATGATTTAGACAAATACAACTTTTATGAATCATTCCAAGTTCCGGATGATATGATATTTTGACCAGCCTATATCTCTTTGGAAACAATTTCCGGTCTTCAATAAAAGGACTGCCTTTAAAGATGGTTTAAACGATCCTATTACCAAATATAGTTATTAAATCCGGTTTTCTTCGGCTATCTAGCCAATCCCGTATTTATAGATAAGTTCGTCGTAGTGAATTCATTCACAAAACGTATCACTAAATCCTCATTGTTTTAAACTTTTTATTTGTTTATTTCTTTACTTAATATTTTTTATCCCTTTTTAATGAAATTTCTGCTTTGTGAAGAAAAGAAAAAAAATCGCCTCCTCTGTTGTTTTTCAAATTGTCCAGCTACAACTTGCTTGTAAAATCTTACTATCAATGAATTTTATCTTATTTGCTCCCATGTCTATTTTACATATATTGTTTAACCAAAGGCTCATCATAACCTTTTAGAGGTGCTTGCTTCGATTTTGACTTTTCCCCTGCATTTTATAACTTTGTAGTTCTTCTTTCACACAAAAGCTATTTTTTTCTGTACAAGTGATGATTAGTCAGTCAGTACCATACGGGATACACGCTTGGGTGATCATGTCTTTTTCAATCCATGACTGACGAGGGAGAAGATTTTCCCGCAGTATATTGCCATTTTTTTTCTGGCTACCAACCAAGGCTACAGAATCCAATCTTTTCTGCGATTCAGCCTATAGCTGGAAAAAGAAGTGACGTGATGCAAAATTAAATCAATTTCATATTGCTGGAAATTGTTAATGTTGACCTTCAGATGCGCCGATGACACCACAGTTTACTCACGCCTTGATCAAAACTCTGGTGTGGGCGACAAAGCTAACCTTGCAGCCGAGCTTGAAAAGGACCTCCAATCCGTAGTGGACTGGGGTAAGAAATGGCTCGTAAACTTTAATGTTTCTAAAACGAAGCTGCTATCAATTAACCATCATAGATAATCGCACCTACCTCCCATTAGCATGGACCAGGCTTGCCTCCCAGAGAGTAAAACACTACGCCTCCTTGGTCTCACACTTTCAGTGGACCTCAAGTGGAATGACTATATCGAATCCATTGCTAAGTTCGCTGCTATGAAAGTCGGTTCTCTGTGCAGGGCCCGGAAGTTTTTTCCGTTTGAATCTATCCTGCACATATAAAAATCTACCATCCGCCCGTGTATTGAATACTGCTGCCACATCTGGTCGGGTGCCCCTGCTATTCTCCTCAGGCTTCCTGACAAAATACAACGGAGAGTCTGTAATGTGATCAATACCGACTTGGCAGACCGGCTGCAGTCTCTCTCTCTCTCTCTCTCTCTCTCTCTCACCGGCGCGACGTGGCTTCCCTGTGTCCCTTCTATAAATACTTTCACGGATTCTGCTCCAATGAACTTAGATCACTGGTGCCCCCTAGGTACGAATTTGCACGAGATACTAGATTAGCAACTAGATCCCACCCTTTTACAGTGAAACCGATAAAATGCAACAGCAAATTCTACTCCAACAGTTTCTTTTCTCGCACTTCCCGACTGTGGAATTCCCTTCCACATGATTGCTTCCCCGACGGCTACAATCTCCAGGAGTTTAAATGTTAAGTCAATAGTCACTTCCTAACAAACTCTTATCCATTCTTGCAAACACTCTTCCCATCTACCCAACCCCCAGCCTCGGTATCCTTACCCATCTATCACCCTTCTCCTGACATTTCCTATATCTAATCACTCTTTCTTTTTACCTTCCCCTATGTAGCCCCATGCGCAATAGTGGCAGTGGAATGCCTTGCTTGGGGTAAAATGATTAAAAAAAAAATCTGTTTCTCTGTAATGTAAGGAAATTATTTACAGTGAATTTTTGTCACTTGCTCTTACATTATTTGAAATGGTTTCCATCAATATACTGAATTTTGCATCGAGTTATCTAAATGAGGTTTTTGGATCGTTATCCATCGCAGCCTTCAAACCTTTAACACAGAGTGACCTTTTTAACGGGTTGTAAATTGAAGTTTCTACTTGCAAATGTCTAGTAGCTAAAATTTTTCTCTTCATTTACAAACAGAATTGTCCCTAAAAGTCGAAATTACATTTTCGCACACTCAACGACATGACAACCAGTTTGAAGACGTGCAGGTGTAAAACGGAAACTTTATGAGTTTAAATTTCTTTGCGTGAATATAATGAAAAAAAATTAATGGGACATAGTTAATATCTATTGAATGACCAACTAATATAGTGTAACCCTGATATAAGAGAGTTGCCGAAACCGGATAAAAGTTCTCTTATATCCTGTTTTCTCTTATATCTGGGTTTGGTCTATTTTATATACATTACCACAGGCTCTAATCTGGGACTAGAGAAAATATCTCTTATATCCGAGTTTCTCTTATATCAGGGTATCTTTTATCCGGGTTATAATTTTCTAAACAAAACATACGTAATATCGACAAATAAAAACAGTAGCAATATCGAGTCGAAAAAAATAAGATATCGTTTATAGTCTTATTACAAAGATGAAAGAAAGACTCGTTGGAACCCTAATGTATTTCTACAGAAGGATGCTGAGGATACCAACGGCCGAACATGTTAGCAACGACGAGGATTTGGAGAGGATGGTCACGAGAAGGAAACTAATACTTAACATTAGGAAAAGAAAGATGAATGTTTTGAGACATGTAATGAGGAAGGAGGGCTTGGAGAATCTGATGCTCACAGGATGGATAGAGAGGAAGAGAGACAAAGGAAAGCAGCGTATGACATACTTGATGGGACTTGAGCATATGGATGGTGCAGCGGAGACTGAGTGGGATAATAGAAGAGGTATTAAGAGAGACAAGGGATCGGGAGGTGTGGATGGGGGACACGGAACATAAAAGAAGAAGAAGAAGAAGAAGAAGAATGTAGGGAACTCCTCAAAAACGCGATATCTGAGATATAAAAAGAATTTTTAAAAGCGAAAATCTTTCCTGTAGGTTTTATTTTAGTTATTTTAGCTTTAAATTCAAACTAATAGATTAAATTTAATATTTTCAAGAATCAAAATATTTTGCTTTATTTCAAAGACTAATTTGAATTGACTGGAAAAAGTTTTTTTTTTTTGTTTTTTTTTTTTTTGTTTTTTTTTTGTTTTTTTAACTACTAGCATTATAGCCCGGGGTTGTTCGGGTGTAATGAAAGCTTTAAAACTAATCCATGGTCCTGAAACTCAGATTCTTTAGACGTTGGCACGAAAGACTAAAAAGCAATAGTTGTTTCCAGTTAAAGCGAAACCGTAGACTGCAAAAAAAATCAATGAATGTAAGTCAAATTTTGATTTCCTGGTATCGATATCAAATAAGCTTTTTTCGTCGTAAACTGAATTTTGAAGGCTAAATAAGTCCTTTGAGTAAATGGTATCATGGATGAGACTAAGAACTACAATTATACCTACTTAGAGCCAAACCCGAAGCAAAAACTAAAATAAAAGGGTTGACAAAAAATACATATATACAGGCAGATAAACAGACACACACACAAACATCTTGCCTTATATATATATATATATATATATATATAATCGATTTTCTGCACTATTGTAAGAACTGCAACCTTGAAACTTCTGAATATCGTTTCTTATGTTTTTGTCTATGAGTGTTTCAAATTTGATTAAAATCGGACCACTCCTTCTATAACTCGATTTTTTCGATTATCGATTTTCGATATTTATCTGGGGTACCTCGACACAAAACCTAGCTAAGAAGACTCGCAGACGCTTATAGTACAACTGTATAAATTTTCAAGAAAATCGGTTCAGCCGTTTCGGAGTCTATAGGTAACGGACACACACACAGACACACATACACACATACACACACAGACAAAGTTCCATTTATAAATAAGTTTAGATATAGTTGATAAAAGCTCTTGTTTCTTTTTTCTTTTTACATTTCTTTTGTTATTGTCTTGCATCGCAATGCAATTATCTTTGCTAAAAATTCTTCCAAAAATTATATATACTTTTCTGAAACTTTATTTTAAGTATATTAGTGAATGTAAAGTATAATTAATCTGATTTCAAATCAATATTATTTAAGTTTAAGTTATAGCCAAAATACAATTTCTTAACCCAACAGTAGCTGTTTTTAACCCGATAGTAGCTGTATTGACGTGTTGACTGGTTTAATGTTGTTCTACGGACACTTTATCTGTAAAACATAATTGAAGAAATTGATGTAAGTGCATTTTTATATCATTTTTAAGAGATTTAAATCAATTATTATCGGCCACTCTCAAAAATATAGGAAATTTATATTGAGTATCAGGAAGAGACAACTGAAGTTCCTGGGACAAGCAATAAGGAAAGAGGGCTTAGAGAACCTGATACTAACAGGCCAGATAAAGGGGAAAAGAGACAGAGAAAAGCAGCAGATAACATATTTCAAGGGTCTGAGCAGGTGGATGTCAGAACGGGGGCTGTGAGATGTTACAGGAGAAAGCGTGCTAAGAGCCACCAGGGATAAGTGAGGCGTAGAAGGCCATGATCGCCTACGTCCTGAAAAGGCAAGTCACATAGAAGAAGAAAAAACTAAATATTTCATATTTTCAAGTTCCATGGCTAATTTTTGCTTATAAAAATGCGCTGCGGAGTTTTAGTTATTTAAGTGCGTTCTGAAGTAAAAAAAAAAAAAAAAAAAAGTTTGAGAAACACTGACGTAAACAATAAAAACTCTTCGGCCAAAAAATTAAGAAAGAAAATAGGAAACGTTGATTATTTCTTGTCTTCGTCCTCGTCTAACATTTCTTTCTCTTTTTCATTTCATTTACTTTATTTTTTGAGTTTCGTGTTCGTTACATTTTTTTTTTCAACGTAACTTTCTCTGATTTTTCTGAATTTTTATTTTAAATTTTCTACGTTTTTTTTTTAATTTTTATAACGTTTTTTACACTTCGCTTTTCTTATACGCTTCCTTTATAAAAACTGTTTTTCTATTCATCTATTTGTTCTCTTCCTGTTTTAGTCTTTTTTTTTTTCTTTAGTATCTTGTATGTCTTCTTTTTTTATAATCATATCACCCCAAGCAAGGAATTTTACTGCCACTGTTGTGCAGGGGGTTACATAGAAGGAAAGTTATGAGAAAGAGTGACAGGTTATAGGGGATATGAGAAAGTAGGTAAGAGAAGGCCAAATGTGGCCATAAAGTGAGGGATCAGTTTATATATTGATTGTAATGTGCAACTGACCCCCACTTTATATCCACATTATAATAGTATAGTTTTTTTTATAATCATATCACCCCAAGCAAGGTATTTTACTGCCAATGTTTTGCAGGAAATTACATAGGAGAAAAGTTATGAGAAAGAGTGACAGGTTACAGGGAGTGTCAGGAAGAGAGTAGGAGATGAATGAGAATACTGATGACAGTAGGGTGGACGGAGGAAAGAGCATGAGAGAGATGATGCAGGTTAGTGTGATAGGAGATGACTATTGACTTTACATTCGAATTCTTGAAGATTGTAGCTTTTGGGGATGCAAGTAAGCGGGAGGGAATTCCACAGGCGAAAAGTGTGAAAAAAGAAGCTGCTGGAGTAGAATTTGCGTTTACAATTTATTAATTTCACACTAAAAGAGTGGGACCTAATTGCTAATCTTGTTGCTCGAGTAAATTCATATATAGCAGGCACCAGTGAGTTAAGTTCATCAGAGCAGAAGCCGTAAAAGTATTTGTAGAAGAGACACAGAGAAGCCCCATTGCGTCGATGAGAAATCGACTGTATCCTAGCTGCCAAGTCGGGATCGATCACATTACAGATTCTCTGTTGGATTTTGTCAAGGAACCCTGGGTGGATAGCAGGAGCATCTGACCAAATATGGAATCAGTATTCAATGCTCTCTTTGTTAAATTTGATTTTATTTTTCCTGTTTGTTTTCTTTTATATTATTTTCTTTTTTTTTTCTTCTTTGCTTATTCTTCCTTTTTTCTTTCTATCACTCTCATTTTTTTCTTTTTTCTTATTTTTTATTCGTTTCTGTCTTCCATTTTATTCCTTCTATTTTTTCTTCTTTACCTTCTACTTTATATTACATCTCTTATCTTTTAAGCAGTGTATACCGAAAGAACTCAATTAATTTCTGAAGAGTAACGCATATATATATATATATATTGTTAAATATAACAGACAATAAATGTCTATTATGCTTAATCATGAGCCGTTCTAAACATTGTATTTTGGCTTTAATTTCAGGTGAAAATAAAGACAATGCGATGTTGAGAACGGCTCGTGATTAAACATAATAGACATTCATTGTCTGTAATATTTAAAGTATATGTTTAGAAAAGTATTTGCTGCATCGATACCATATATATATATATATCCGCAGACAGATCTGTTTAGCTGTATCACAGCTCATCTGTACGGTTAGACATCCGATTGCTTTTAACCAAGGATTGAAACCCGACCAATATATATATATATGTGTGTGTGTGTGTGCGTGTGTATGTGATAACATTATGGTTTTAAAGTATGCTATTTTATGGGTTAAAGTGTGTTTCATACAGTCAGTCAGTCAGTTAGGTGCCATGCGCGATACACACTTTGGGCGATCATGTCTCGAAAAGGACATAACTGACTGGGCAGAACATTATCCTGCAGTAGGTTCCCATTGCTTTCTGCGGTCGACTGGTTGCCGACCAAGGCTATAGAACCCAATCTATCCTATTATTTAACCCATAACTGGAGGGAAGAGACGGATTAATATCTTTCCCAAGAGGTATTTGCGCGTAGGTGAATGCAAGGAATTCAACTGGAATTCGAACTCGGTTCCCCGATTTCTCGTTCCGAGCCGATATCCACTGCGCCACAACGCACAACGCACATGGCCGAAAAATTGCGTTCACACATAAAACAGTCTATCACCGCGTGCCGTTCACTTTTATATTTATATCAGTTTGTTTTATTTATTTATTTTTATATATATATATATATGCGCCTAATTCTCAATATAAATTTATAAGTCTGTGTATATATCTCGATATTATTTTGTTTTTATATTTTCTCATCTCTTCATAACTATCATATAACATATATCTGTTTTATTTGGTCATATCTATCAAGCTGTCACACTCTTTCGCTTTTTCTTGTTATTTCTCTTCGTGAAATGCTCTGGAGAATTTATTTCCCATTTTTACTGTGTCGCTTGGAAAACTCTTTGATGTGAATCTTTCTACAATATGTAATCCATGCTACTTTCATCGAGTCCGGTACTCGACATCAGCTACGGCTCTTAACGTTAAGCCGTAATCCACTTTCACCAACTTATTTTTGTTTTCAAAATACTTTTTTAAAAAATCAACACAAGAAAAGATAATCAATACATAACACAAAAAACATTTGCTTTTAATACGCCATTTTCTTGGCCACTACGGTATTTCATTTCTGAAGGATTCTACCGGACACACACAAAAAGAACAAATAATGAAAACATATCGTTAAGAACGTTTGAGAGGTTTCAGATCGTTTTCTTTTCTATATTTCTCCCTGACTTCAATCATTGTAGCTTTTTTTAAAAAAACAAACGAATAATATAAGAGATTCGTATGCTACTTGCCATGGTACAAGATACAGACGTATAACTATACAAACCATATTCGTAGTGGTTATTTATGCCGCTATTGTAGATTTTTCAAGTACACAAATGCACAACAACGATTGGCGGACCTGAAGCAGACTACCACCACGTTTAAATCTCGTTGTTTTCCATTTTGTTTTGTTTTTTTACTTTATTCAGCGTAGTCCTATCGATTGTCACTTAAACTTTCCGATTATCAAAAACATTTTTTTAAAAATTACTATATATAAACAATTTTTTTTTTTTGGTGGTGGGCCTCAGTTTCTCATACAACGTTAAAGTAAATCGATCCTTCATTTTCAATCCCCTATATGGTTGCATGAGAAACTGCCCCCCCCACCGCCTAAAATTGATTAAATATTGAAATTTTTGCAAATTTGTTTTGTCGTTCGTAAAGTTTAAGGTGTAAAAGATAATATTGCACTGAAAAAAGTCCAAAGATTTTGATAATGAACAATTACAACTGCATAGCGAGTTCGTCCCTCATTGGGTGCTCCATGCTTTCAGTCATATATAATCTACGCTTATAAAATTATTTGAGCACTTCGATGTGATTCAATGGTTAGCAAGCTTGTCTCTCTAGAATAGTTTGACTGAATTTTGTTTAACGGCATATCAATCTCTGTGGGTTATTTAATGCCAAAAAGGTGGGGTTTTAAGGCATTTTTTAATGTTCAGTTATATTGAGAAGGTTAATTTAGTCAGATTTTAATATTTTTTTTTCTTTTTTGCTTTTATTCTTTTTTATTTGAGAAAACTGAAAATGACTTCTAATTTTGTACTCAAAAATGTTTTGCTGAGATTTTTTTCCTTCAAAAATGTGTTATGGTAATAATTTTTTCTTCAAAAATGTATATTTTTTTATAAAAGTCTATTTTTATGTATATATTTCTATAAAAGTGTATTTTTATAGTGTTTTGACCCTAGTTAGGGGGTTAACTATTTGTTTATAACTAGAACCCTAACAGGTACTACCACTCCGGGTCAGGGTGGACCTGAGAACAACAGCAATTAAGAGGTGGTTCCTTGCTCCTCACAACTTCCCAATCAAAGACCTTGCTGCCTGATGCAGTTTACCGTCATGCCCAGAACCTCTCTAGAATAGTGAGTTTGATCCTCATTTTGCCAAATATTTTCGATTTGGTGCCACATCTAACTTATACTAAGAAAATCGCCTTTGGTACGCTAACGTGGATTAATGGTTAACAAGCTTACCACGTTCGATCAAATAATTCGATTCTCACTGTGTGCGCCTTTATTTTCTGCATTATGTCACTTGTAATCTACCCTTAAAAATAATTTGAGTATTTCGACGTAGTGTAATGTTTAACAAGCTTGTCCAGCTAGAACAAATACGACTGAAAATTGAGTTTGATCCTCACTGGGTGTCTCATACTTTTTACCTTGTGCAACATCTAAGCTAAACTGAAAAAATCAACTTTGGCAATCCAACATGGCGTAATGATTCGCAACCTTACATGGCAAGATCAATTAGAGGGAAACAGAGACAAAGAAAAGCAGCGGATAACATATTTCAAGTGCCTGAGCAGGTGGATGACAGAACGAGGCCTACAAGATGTTACAGGAGAAAGTGTGCTAAGAGCCGCCAGGGATAGGGAGACGTGCTATTTTTACTCATAGACCCCAGAGGAGACTTGGTAATTAGGAACTTAAAACTATTCTCTGGCAGGATGATATCACACATAATAGACTGCTTGTGGCAACTGTGTTATCACAGGTTGGATATTTTAAGCATATGTGAAAACTTAAAACTCTCTGTCGTAATAGAGGCATTGGAAGAGACCAAACATCGGGTAAGGAAAATTCCTGGACACCTCGGCATTTTAGAGCTACAAAAGTAAAAGTGCTCATGTCATCTGCAAATCCCTTTCCGTCTAAATGAAACTTCCCAAATGTGTATAGAAAAATCTCCTACCGTGCACATTTAGAAGAACCTGGTAATTAGGAACTTATATTTACTCTCTGGTAAGCTGATAATATAGACACTAATAATAATAATAAAAGTAATAATAATGATGATGATGATGATGATGATTACAGCCACCCCATTAAGGCACATAGAAAAATAAGAAGTGAGTTCGTTCCCATACTTTCGGATATGTGTCACATCTAAATTACGCCTAAGAAACATAAGTTACGCTTAAGTGTATTAGTAGGTCATTTTGGTACTTGTCCGCATTGGATGGAGAGGAATGTAATCATATGAAGTTTCTTTCAATTGTTGGAATGAATGGGTCTTGAATCAAATAAGCTCCATTAGGATAGATAGTGCTGACCAGCTTCCGCCTTACTATTCGACATTGTGCCACAAACAATGTATCTAAAGTTATTTATAAATGGAACTTTGTCTCTGTGTGTGTGTGTGTGTGTGTGTCTGTGTGTGTGTGTGTGTGTCCGTTACCTATAGACTCCGAAACAGCTGAACCGATTTTCTTGAAAATTTACACAGTTGTACTAAAAGCGTTTTCGAGTATTCTTAGCTAGGTTTTGTGTCGATGTACCCCAGATAAATATCGAAAATCGATAATCGAAAAAATCGGGTTATAGAAGGAGTGGTCTGATTTTAATCAAATTTGATACCCTCATAGACAAAGACATAAGAAACGATATTCAGAAATTTCAATGTTGCAGTTCTTACAATAGTGCAGAAAATAGATAATATATATATATATAAAAGTCAAGATGTATGTGCGTGTGTCTGTTTATCTGCCTGTATGTCTGTATTTTTTCAGCCCTTTTAATTTTCTTTTTGCTTCGGGTTTGTCTCTAAGTAGGTATAATTGTCGTTTGTAGTCTCAGCCATTATACCATTTACTTAGAGGACTTATTTAGCCTTCAAAATTCAGTTTACGACGTAAAAACTTATTTGATATCGATACCAGGAAATCAAAATTTTACTTATATCCATTCATTTTTCTTTCAGTTTACGGTTTCGCTTTAACTGGAAACAACTATTGCTTTTTAGTCTTTTGTGCCAACGTCCAAAGAGTGTGATCTCCAGGACCATGGATTAGTTTTAAAGCTTTCATTACACCCGAGCAACGCCGGGCTATACTGCTAGTTTATTGTTAAATAAATAGATGAAAGCACTGAAAACTAATCTAGTTGATATTTATTTTAGTAAGCTATTTTCATAGTAAAGGTTGCTCAAAGTAAGCCTCGAGTGCCACTCAAGAAAGGAGGCTACTATTAATATAATAATGATGAATGATGTGATTGATATAAATGAAAGTTTTGGAAATGAAGATTATGAGAATAGGAGGGATCGAGAACGATCGATTCTTGATATGAAGAGGTTAAGATTATAACGATCAGCAAGCATACACAAGGGAGCAATTCTAGAGAAAAAGCTACTTGAGTAGAACTTTCTTCTGCCTAGCGTTGTAGTTATCAAACCGAAAAGCAAGATAAAATCCCAACCAAGGTTGTTGCGTTCACTTTCGCACAAATACACTTTGGAAAGTTTGGAATCTATATTTTTCTCCACTTCGCTCTGGTTTAAATAACAACGCCTACTGGACTCGCCGAAGATGTGCGTTGTGGTGTAGCGGATATCGACTCGGAACGACAAATCAGGGAGCCGAGTTCGAATTCCAGTTGCATTCCTTGCATTCACTTACGCACAATTACTCTTGGGAAAGGTATTAATTCGTCTCTTCCCTCCGATTATGAGTTAAATAACAGGATAGCTTGGGTTCTATAGCCTTGGCTGGCAACGAGTCTACCGCAAAAAACAACTGTCTCTTCTATAAATACTTTCATGGCTTCTGCTCGGATGAGCTTAAGTCACTGATGCCTCCTCAACAGGTGTTTACCCGTGCAACCAGACTGGCAACTGGTTCCCACCCATTCACAGTCAGGTTAACCAAATGCAGACGACAATTCTACTCCTGCAGCTTCCTCTCTCGCACTTCCCGCCTGTGGAACTCACTCCCGTATTCTTGCTTTCCTGACGGCTACGACCTCCAGAAATTTAAATGCAAAGTTAATACTCATCTACTAACCACTGGACTCTAGCTCTCTCCCCTCCCCTGTATAACCTTCCCTTTCTCTCCGCCTATGTATCTGTCATTGCACCTGCTTTCTCAGCTTTCTATTGTTCCTTTCTAACTAGCTTGTACTCCTCACTCTTTTCTAATTAATCTTTTTACATTTATGTAACCCCCTGCACATCAGTGGCGTTTCTGCCTTGCTCGGGGTGAAATGATTAAAAAAAAAATGGCAACCTACTGCAGTATAATCTTCTGCCCAGTCAGTCATGTCTCGAAAGGGACATGATCGCTCAAAGCGTCTATCAGTTAACTGACTGACTGGACTCACTAGGCTTGAACAGAAACCAATTTAAAGAAGCAGAAACTCTTTGTTCAAACGTGGCGTGGGTCGTCAGCTTTTGTAAAATTTACTGTCGTCAATTGATTATATATGCCGTAGAGAATTAAACTGTCAATAATTTACACTGTGCAAATTTGACAAGAGCAGACAGATCTTCTTTTAGAAAGCAGGAATAAAAATTCATTCTTATATAGAAAGTTTAAACCTGAATAATGGAAATGTTGTTACCCGTTGCAACAGCATTCGGTTGAAAACATTCAAAATAAAAGAATTTATTACATAAAGGTATTTTATATATATTTATTTACAAAAGTAAATATAATATTGACTAGAAAAGGCAAAAACGTATATATCTATGTGATAGTACAGATGTTACTGATGTTGCAAAAGATTTTTTCTGAACAAGAGATGACGTTAATGGTTTACCGTACACGTTGCACGCCTTGATGGAAACAAGACACATCTTGTCAGTACAACATCCTGTGGTGGAAGAGAGTAAAATAGATATTTTGAGGACTTTCTATTTATACTGTTTTTACAAAATGTTACTTTGCAGGTGTTAAGGGAAATCTTCTAGCACACATGGACGTCATCTCACAGCTGTTAAAGAACATTAATCTAATTGTTTGTAATGACAAAATACCATTATGAAACTATTTCTCTTGTTCATTCTGAAACAGAAACTTGGATTCCTTTTCCATTAAACCAACGTACAAATAGGAATAAAAATAATTCCTCTACTGTTAGAGATTATGTTAAATATGTTGAATATAATAGAATCTTGTCATACTAGCCCAGGGACGACTGGTAACTGTTTTTTTAGAAGAAACCTTGGTCTTGCTTGATGTTAATGTATCTTACATGGTTTATATCAGATTCGAAGTGCCTTCTCAAAACGTTATATCATTTTAAACTTTTCTTCTTAATCCTTTTTACTTTATCTTTTCTCTCCACGATTCATTATTAAATTAATGCATTATTAATTTTTTCTCCACGATTCATTATTAAATTAATGCATTATTAATTTTTTCTCCACGATTCATTATTAAATTAATGCATTATTAATTTTTTCTCCACGATTCATTATTAAATTAATGCATTATTAATTTTTTCTCCACGATTCATTATTAAATTAATGCATTAATTTTTTCTCCACGATTCATTATTAAATTAATGCATTATTAATTTTTTCTCCACGATTCATTATTAAATTAATGCATTATTAATTTTTCTCCACGATTCATTATTAAATTAATGCATTATTAATTTTTTCTCCACGATTCATTATTAAATTAATGCATTATTAATTTTTTCTCCACGATTCATTATTAAATTAATGCATTATTAATTTTTTCTCCACGATTCATTATTAAATTAATGCATTATTAATTTTTTCTCCACGATTCATTATTAAATTAATGCATTATTAATTTTTTCTCCATGATTCATTATTAAATTAATGCATTATTAATTTTTTCTCCACGATTCATTATTAAATTAATGCATTATTAATTTTTTCTCCATGATTCATTATTAAATTAATGCATTATTAATTTTTTCTTCATGATTCATTATTAAATTAATGCATTATTAATTTTTTCTCCATGATTCATTATTAAATTAATGCATTATTAATTTTTTCTCCATGATTCATTATTAAATTAATGCATTATTAATTTTTTCTCCACGATTCATTATTAAATTAATGCATTATTAATTTTTCTCCACGATTTATTATTAAATTAATGCATTATTAATTTTTTTCTCCATGATTCATTATTAAATTAATGCATTATTAATTTTTTCTCCACGATTCATTATTAAATCCCGCCATTAAAGTGTCGAGTCGAGCTGCCAGGTCTGAACCGATCACATTAAAGATTCTCCTTTGGAGCTTGTCGTGAACCCCGAGATGAATAGCAGAGGCGCCTGACCAGATATGACAACAGTATTCTATGCACGGTTGGATGATTGATTTTATATGTGCAAGATGGACTCAGGCGGAAAAACTTCCTGACCCGACACAGTGACCCAAAAATGCTGAACCAGGGTTATCAAGCTGTTATATTCTGTATACAGCAAAACGTTGAACCAAGGTTACTACCCTCTTCTATCCCTTTATTCTGTAAAATGCTTAACAGAGGCTACCAGTCTGTTATAGTTTAATAAATTATTTTATAATGTTTTCAAGAATTCTATCAAAATTACTACTTTAACTACAAGGTAAACAAAAAGTTTTGTCCGTTTTTAAAGAAAAAAAAAAGAAAACGCTTTACAGCATAATCTTGCGTGGGTGCATATGCGGTCTTGCGGTGTGAGGGACAGCATCCTGAGGAGACAACCATTTTCTGTAACGCTTGGAAGTTACGTACAGAACCCATTTTTCATTACTGGTAAGCACTCGATTGAATAAGGATACGCAGGCTGCCCCTCGTTGTCCCTTGTGGACCTCCAACAGCGTTTGCGGAATCCACTCAGTTTGCACGTCTTACCTAGGCGGTGCAGGTGAAATCTAACTCTTTCATCGGAAACGTTGAACTGTCTTGCAAGTTCACCACACGTTAGACAACTGTCCTCTTCAATGGCTGCCTTCATGACTCCGTCATTGAAGACCTGTGGTTGTCCACTGCGAGGCTCATCATGGAGAGATAAATCTCCCGACTTGAATTTTCGAAACCAACGCCTTGCAGTACGTTCATCCACAGCACTATCTCCAAACACTTGATATATGCGGCGACGTGATACAGCTGCTGATAAGCCCAACTTTGAAGTCGTAAAGCAAACAGCCCTGAACATCTCTAGACACTTTCACTCTTCTCACAGCTGTCCGTCTTATTACTGATGGCCGGGCGCGGTGCGCATGTTTTTTATAATGTCTGATGCTCCTACTTTCGGCTGTCCGAATTTTGAAAACAATTTCTACACGCATTTCGTATATATTTCATCTTCATTCAATGAATAATAAAAAAACGAACAAAACTTTTTTTGGTTACCTTGTACATTTAAATCCTTTTTCTTTTTCCATTTATTACATCCAGGCGTAAAAAAAATTAAGCAACACTTTAAGCCACTTCACTGCCACTTTCGGACAGCGAAGTATTATAATTTTACTGTGAGAGACACCAAAGATAATGAATACAATGTTAAAATTGCAAGAAACCCGGAATTTTTTTTTATTACAATCCATAAGAAAGTGTTCCAAATTTTTACAAATAAAATCAAACGGGTACAGAAGATTAAATACCTGGGAAGCAGAATGGAAAGTGCGACACTGAGATCCGAAGACGAATTGGCATGGCCAAAGACGCATTTCAAAGGCTCAGCAGAGTATTGAGAGACAGGAAGAGTGCTAGATTATGTGATATCTCACCTCATATATGACAGCGAATGCTGGACGATCTACTCAAAGATGAAGGAGATAATCGAAGCAACAGAAATGTGTTTCTACAGAAAGATGCTGAGGAAACCATGGACAGAACATGTGAGCAACGAGAAGATTTTGGAAAGAATGCGAACGAAAAGTAAACTCATACTTGGATATTAGGAAAAGTCAACTGAGGTTTTCGGAACACGCACTGAGAAGAGTAGGTTTAGAGAACCAGATACCCACTGGACGAATAGAGACAAGGGGAGAGAGGGGGAAGCAGAACGCAACCGACTTGATGGGCTGGAGCAGTTGGATGGCGGAGCGGGGTGTGGGAGAGATACCAAATTGAAATATATTAAGAACGACAGGAGATAAGGACAAGTAGAAATTCATGCTCGTCTACGTCCTGAAAGGACACGTTACATAAACAAGACGAATAATACAATATTAGTGTTGGTAATAAATATAATTCTCCTTCAAGTTACTCTTATATATTATGTGTCAATGACGCTACTTATCGATAGTAGAGGTATGAGTTGGGAATTTTTATTATATTCAGAATTCCAAACCATACCTTTACCATTGATAAGTAACGTCATTCTAATCTAGTAGTCTTATTCTATCCAGAGCTCTGCTTTGTGGTGCAATGGATATCGACTCGGAACGACAAATCGGGGTGTCGAGTTCGAATTCCAGTTGAATTGCTTGCATTCACTTACGCACATATACTCTTGGGAAAGGTATTAAACCGTCTCTTTCCTACAGTTATGGGTTAAATAACAGAACAGATCGGGCTCTATAGCCTTGGTAAGCAACCAGTCTACCGCAGAAAGCAATGGCAACCTACTTTTGAATAATCCTCTTTCGAGACATGATCGCCCAAAGCGTGTATCACATATAGCACTTCACTGACTGATTCTATTCAGGTAAAAGCTATCATTTAGAATTCTGATCTTCTTGAATCATAAACTCACTTAAATGGGAATATTAATGCAACTTGATCTTCATCACCTTTTTGTTGAAATGCTACCTCTTTTAGAAGTAGGCGGACAGTATATTACTCGAAATAAAAAGCAGTTCAAATGTTTAAATTGTCAAGAACATAACCACCACAATAACTAAAAGATGAAGGAATATCAAAGAAAGTCAGAGAAAAATACTTTGATGATTCAATAAACATAACATGGATTTATAGGAAATATTTTTATAACACTTCAAACTCTGTAATCTTTGCATCAAAATGATTATATATATATATATATATATATATATATATATATTAATTTACACAGTGACATGAAAACTTCTATGTTTCGAGATTTATCTCGTCATCAGGCAATGTTTAATGCATATATTGTGCATTTTGACTGCAATCTTTCTTTTATGCAGGTTTCTTTTAAAGTTAATATATTACGGTTAAGTATTGTTACATAATTTTTAATGTAATCTTATCATATTTTTTTTCTTTTCCGAACAGTGAGAAATGTGTGACAAAGTAGAAAAAAGTTTTCGTAAAACGCATTTTGATCATTAGGACTTCACCAGATTAAATTTGTTATGTGGGTACGTCTACAAATGCGCACAAACGATTGATGGATATATATATATATATATATATATATATATATATATATATATATATATATATATCATCTAAAATATTTAATTTAGATCCTTTTATGTTGTTGTTTGTTTCCATCCCTTTTAATTGTTATTATATATTCCACATTGTAATAATAAAAGATTTGCCAGAAATGACCTTGTGATCAAGGAACTCCCTAAAAACATTCGTCAGAGTGTATTGTTTTCTCCTTTGATCAGAGTAAAAAAAAATGATGTCTAAAATGTAACCAAGTCTCGTTAAGGTGAGTAACTAGTGCATTTGATGTCAGTTAGTTAAGTGCCATCGAAAGAGACATGAATGACTGGGCAGAAGATTATCTCACTGTAGGTTGCCATTGCTTTTTATGGTAGATTGCTTACCAGCAAAGGCTATAGAACTCCATCTGTCCTGTTGTTTAACCCATATCTGGAGGCAAGAGACGGATTAATACCTTTTACAAGGATATTTGCGTTAAAGTAAATGCAAGGAATTAGACTGGAATTCAAACTCGGCTCCCCGATTTGTCGTTCCGAGCCGATAATCCACTGCAAGACAACGCACATACTGTTCTGTAAAACGACCCTTTTCTGCTCATATATTTTATTTAAAATTCATGAGGTTAGCCTTGTTGCAAATAGCAAAGTAATGCAAGTAACGCAGTTTGGGCATTTCGATGTGGGGTAATAGTTAACAAGTTTGTCCGGCTAGATCAATTACAACTAAATAGTAAGTTCGATTCTCAGTGAGTACTTTTAGTTCTTTGTTACATCTAAGCAACGCTTAGAAAATCTCCATATGTTCGGCCATGTGCTAAATATGACCTACGCTAAGTAAATCACCATTCTAAGCAACGCGGTTAATCGAGGTACGATTTACTCAGCGTAGCATAGACGTAACACAAGGCCGAAAACAATGGGGCTTCTAGTGAGAATAGAACGCAGTATTCAGGCCTAAGTCAATATCGCTAGCCATTGTAGCACGTCGAAGTGTCTGGCTAATTATAATAAAATTAAAATAAATATAAATAAAGATGATTTTTTTGCTATATTCTTACAGATGGCATCTTATAGGATCTATATTCATTATTTCCGTGGATAAAATACTGCAAAAACTTGTGGAACAAATCTTCACAACAAAAGAAAAAGTCGAGATTATGGCATAATCAGCCTCAAATCCAAACATCCGTTCACCTGAACATCTTTGGAAGATCATCAGTGATATATCCCGGAAAGGAATATCAGTGAAAAATAAGTGTAAGAATGATACTTGACACGGGAAATAGACGGCAGGTACAATAGACCATAAGGTATACAATAGCAATCAGCGAATAGAAGCGGAATAATCTATCAGTAGAGAATACCTTCGCCTCTGACGTATTCCTCTCGGTTCGGTATTTACTAGCCTTCCCACGCAAGGCCAGATGTGACACATGGTCATTTTATAGTGGGTCTTCCCGGCCATATAGCCGGGCCAAAAAATGTCTGTCTATTATTACCGAGTCGTGACTCTACCCTTCGGCGGAGCCACGACTGGGTTTGTGCTCTCTGCCCGGAAGCAGAGAGCGGACAGTGTCATAGCGTCGACAGGCGAGTGCCTATGACGTATGCCTCTCGATTCGCCTCTCGTTCCGCTTGTCACTGTCCTTTATAGACTAGATCATTCCATTATGGGGTATGCTAGGATGTTCCACTATAACAATCAGCAATAATATTAGACCAAGAAAACCAATGAAAATTACACCCTTGTGCAAATATTGCGTTACCCGTAAATGCATCAGATTTTTATCACGTCCTGATACAATTGTCTCGACTGCCGATTAGTTGTCCTACGACGATTGTCTTCGATGGACGTTACTCCAAGGAAGCATACGAAAATTGTAACGCTGTACGAACACACTAGCAAGTCTTACAGAGAGATCGCGGAGATTGCTGGTGTCAGCCTTTCAAATGTCAATCGTGTCATCAAGGCAAAGAAACAAATTGGATCCATCAATTCAAAGCGTAAAAGAAAATGCGGTCGGAAGAGAAAAACAACGTCAAGAGACGACGTATTCGTGATCAGAGAAAGTGTGAAAAATTTTACGAAGACATTCGTATGGTTTCAATTAATTTGAACAATATTAGTCGCTAAGTCTCCAAAAAGAAAGGCGAGGAAACAATGCCTGTGTAACATGACTGATGTCACTTGTTCGAAGATGTACACAAAAATTAAAAATTATGGATTATACAGATTTTATTAATATTATCTATAAAAATTATTATCATTCTGTTCTAATTTTGAAATTTACACTTTGATAAAAAGCAGCTTTTGTTCAATAAGCTACTATTTCCTGGATTATAGTTTTATATTTAGATAATTACAAATTTACATGTAGAACAAGTTTTTTAAAGAATATATACTGCAACATTATCATGACTGAATTTTAAACATTTTTTGAAACTTTTCGCAATCTAATATTGGGCATTATTCGGTGAAAATTCTAGATAATCGTTAATAATGTTGTATCGCATTAGCAAATGGATCTGTTTCTGTATATGTAGAATAGAAATTATTGCATGAAATTTTCACATATATATATATATATATATATATATATATATATATATATATATATATATATATATTGTGATTTTGTTATTACAATCTAAACTTATTTATAAATGGAACTTTGAGTGTGTGTGTGTCTGTGTGTGTGTCCGTTACCTATAGACTCCGAAACGGCTGAACCGATTTTCTTGAGAATTTACACAGTTGTACTATAAGCGTCTGCAAGTATTCTTAGCTAGGTTTTGTGTCGATGTACCCCCGATAAATATCGAAAATCGATAATCGAAAAAATCGGGTTATAGAAGGAGTGGTCCGATTTTAATCAAATTTCATGCGCTCATAGACAAAGACATAAGAAACGATATTCAGAAGTTTCAAGGCTGCAGTTCTTACAATAGTGCAGAAAATTTGATATCGATACCAGGAAATCCAAATTTGACTTACATCCATTCATTTTTCTTTCAGTCTACGGTTTCGCTTTAACTGGAAACAACTATTGCTTTTTAGTCTTTCGTGCCAACGTCCAAATAGACTGAGCTCCAGGACCATGGATTAGTTTTAAAGCTTTCATTACAACCGAGCAACGCCTGGCTATACTGCTAGTGGTTTATAAAAGCTTAATATCACTACAAATATATAGATGTGTGTGTGTGTGTGTGTGTGTGCGCACGCGCGCGCTAATATAGATTCCTACGTTGAGTGTATGTCGCATATATACGCCTGTTCATGCTGATAACAATTTGTGCACATGAAGAAATTGATTTGGAAAAAACATTCGCCCCAACTGAGGCTTCTTCCGTGCAAAGCAGAGGGATGGAGAAAAAAACTGGAAAACAGGAACAACAACAATAATAATAACAACAATAATAATAATAATAATAATAATAATAATAATAATAATAATACAAAATATATGCGAAAGACAACAGACTATTAATATCTGCCAATATACACAAAAGCAACATGCGCAAAGTAAGATAGCCAAATTAGAACAAGAACGACTTGTTAGAAAATTGCTTTTTTTCTTTACGCTCATATTGGAGATATCTAATTATTTTGTGAGTGGCATTCGAGAAAGAACCCATATGATTCGAAAAGAATTGTCCAGCTATAAGCAAACAGAAAATTGTTACTACCAAAATTGTTACTAATAAATCTGACACTAAAATCGTTGCCAGGTATAAAACTAATGCAAGTTACAGTGTTGCCTTTTGTGTGACTTCTGTATAGTGGAAAATTCAACTTTCTGTAAAGGTCGAAATTTGATTTTTACTGAATAAATAATTTATAAGGTAGAAACAAAATAAATGGCCGTTTTAAGCCCAAAATAGTTTCACATGTAACCCAAGTTCAAATAAACAAAATTCCAACCTTCACAATATTGACAATTATTCTGTTGTTAATTTGTTTCACCTCGATAAAAACTAGAGTCATGGAAGTCGATAAGCTGCCGGAAAGCATTTTAACCTGGTCCAAATTGGTTTTAGACCGGTAAAACCCGGAAAAATTGATAATGTGATAACTGAACAGGATCGATATGTTTGTTTATCTGTACACTTTAGAAAGGATAAGGTCTTCCGTTTTTCTGCCAGCGACTCGAAAGAACTGGAAGAAATGTTTGCAGCATCCGATTTATCATCCCAAATCGTAAAAATAGGATTCTGCACCGTAATGCTCCAAGAAAGTTGTGTCACTCAGTCACAACATCATATGTTGTTAAGTATGGATATTTACGCTACTGGAGCGAGATGTGACACAAGGTCTTTTTTTAAGGTGGGTAACCGACCGCGTGCGGATGGGCAGAAGAACAAAAATTTCCCATTCCCCTCAACCGCCGGTTGAGCTAGCCCCGGTTACGAGCACCTGGTCTAACCCTTTGCTGTAATGGGGTGACGCGGCCGCGGGACACTGTTTCCCGGGACCGGGCATCTGCACAATTTTTCTCAGATGCAACCCTGCCCTCGCGGACAGAGCTACAGCTGGGCCGCACTCCCTCTTCGAGGACAGAGACGCAACTGGGAGATGATTTTGGTCCCTACCCAACACATAAATGTGCCAGGTAAGTATGTTGTTAAGTATGTGGCTCGAAATGAACTGGTGTTGGGTGAATATTGTCGTTGTTTTGTACTAAGCCATATCGATTATGTCACTACTTTAGTCTAAATGGCTTACTTTGACTTTCACCGAACATATAATTTCCCTTTCAGTAATAAAACAGAGACGCGCTGTTTCTGTTTCATACTGAAAGTGAAATCAGCAGGACTTTCAATAGGAAAAAAACGATTTTCCTGTATTAATAAATATATCAAGGAGAAATAGTTTTTATGGGCTATTTTTATTATCCCCAATAGGGACATTTTGCTGACTATTCTATCCTAAGTTTGCAGAAACACACGTTACGCGGCAAAGATTCTCACCGAAGAATCTTGAAGGAACAAATCATTTTTTTACTACATTAACATCTCGCTAATTGCTGATTCTTTAATTCACGAACTAATAAAAGGACACCGCCACATATTTCTTCGTTTTTCTTTTCTGTCGAACTTTCGACTGCCAAGAGACTCTGTCGAATATACCGAATTTCAGATCATTTTCTTCCTTCTATTTTAGACAAACAATGTCTCAGTTGCAATATGGGTGAACTATTTCTCTTTTTACATTATCGCCAAATGCTCAAGGTTAGCTTTGAAAGCGGAGAAGCTGAAGATTTGAAGTTGAGAGAAGGAAGTGTAGTGTAAGCTTTTCAACCCAGAGAAAGCCACGTTTTTTAGGAAGCACACGATAAGAAAACACTCAGTTTGACAAATAAGAACAACTTCCAAAACGTGCAAAATCGTTGATCCTCAGTTGCTAAAAAGGTTGTGTCGCTATGCCGATCCAGGAAGTTTTTCTCGCCAGAATCCATCGTGCACATTTACAAATCTAGCATTGGTCCGTGCATTAAATACTGCTGTCATATCTGATCGGGTTCTATCGTTGTTCATCTCAGAGTTCTTGACAAGATCCAAAGGAGGATGTGCAATGTAATCGGTCTCGATTTGGCTGCTCGACTTCAGTCACTTTCTCACCGACGGGATGTGGCTTTCCTCAGATTTTCTAGAAATATTTTCACGGTTTCTACTTTGACGAGCTTCATTCCCAGTGTCCATCTGTCAGAACTCGTGAAACTAGACTGAAAACGAAGTGCAAGGTCGAATTTTTTTTACCGTCAAAATAGGCAACTGTAACCCCTCACTTCTACTCCATCCGTTTCTTTTCTCGCACTTCCCACCTGTGGAACTCTCTTCCATATGCTTGCTTCCCTGATAGCTTCAATCTCTAAAAGTTTATGTGCAACACCAATTGCCATCTTGACAATCTTCTTGACTCCCATCTCTCTCTTACTCTTTCTTCGATATCCCCTATACTGTTTTATTTTCTTTTTATTCTCCCTCTCCTCTCACTGCAAACCCCTGCGCACCGGTGGTACTGCCTTGTTTAGGGTTAAACGGTTATTTAAAAAATCATAGAAGACTAATTTCTGCTTTGCCGAGTTGGGTCAGAACTCTGTCGGTTTTGATATGAATAACCACCAACTTTCGTTCCAACACCGCAGTGTTTGTTTTGTTGAGAAGCCTCCACAACTATCCTCAATTCTTCATTGTCTTGTGGCCATTTGTAACCAGAACAGGGCTCATCTTAGATCATCAGAATAGATTTTATGAACCAACGACGGGCACTCTATTTCTCTTTGCTCCCAAAGTACTAATGCAATCCCAAATGACCATTTATGAGTTGTAACATCCTCATAATGACCTTAACATCTATCTCGGGTAATGAGACAGGCAAACATTTGTATCCGAGCATGTTCTAAATTTCGCTTTCTAGAGAGGAAAATCAACTGATTTATTCGTTAATTAGCAATAGTGGAAGTTGTACATGTTTATTTCATACATAATATTGGTGAAAGAAATCTGAATACTATGATTAATATTAAATTTGTTGTGAAGATTGATAAAATGGTAGTGAAGCATTTAATTTAATATAAATATTTATCTCGTCTTCCCACTGAGACATGATGTGACACAATGTCGTTTTTAGTATTGGGAAGCCGAACGCGTACACTCGGGACAGGGCCAAAAATTGTCTAGCCCCCGGCAATCATCGGTTGTGCTAGCCTTGGTGGTGACCACCGATCTACACCTCTGATGCCAGGGGGTGGTTCAGCCTCAGAGAACTGCTCTCCTGTATCGGTCACCTGACAGTATTTATTGTCCTCAGTTTCCTATTTGTCCTCGGGCAGAAAAACAACTGAGCCGCACTCTGCCCGTGGAGAGAAACACATCTGGTAGGCAGGTAGCTACTTTCTCTCTACCTTTCTCCCTCTGTCTTGCTCTCTGTCTCTTATATATAAATGTATATGTATATATATATAAAACTAAGTAATTAAATAATCAATATATATATATATATATATATATATATATATATATATATTGATTATTTAATTACTTAGTTTTTGGTCATAATAAAATTAGATCAGTACACAGTTGTATTAAAATATGTTCAGTACAATTATATTGTAGAACTTTTGAATATTCTTAATTTGTAAACGATTTATTACGCGGCCTAGGTTTCTACTATGTGGTGTCTTCAGGCAATGTGGTGCAGGATGTGCGTTGTGGTGCCATGGGTATTGGCTTGGAACGAGAAATCGAAGAGCCGAGTTCAAATTCCAGTTGAATTCCTTGCATTCACTTACGAGCAAATACACTTGGGAAATGTATTAATCTGTCTTTTCCCTCCAGTTATGGGTTAAATAACAAGACAGATTGGGTTCTATAGCCTTGGCTGGCAACCAGTCTACCGCTGAAAATAATACCAACCTACTGCAGGATAATCTTCTGTCCAGTCAGTCATGTCTCTTTCGAGACATGATCGCACAAGCGTGTATCACGTATGGCACTTAACTGACTGATATATATAATTATATCCACTTATATATATATATATATATATATATATATATATATAAGGGGTCAAAGAAATCGACACTCAGAAGCGACACTGTTTTATGCTAATCGTAATCCTAAACCATGTGCGTTGTGTTTTTGCTAGTCTATTATTTATATATATCAATGATGCATTGTGGGTAGTCTATTGTATTATTCTACGTTTGTTCTGGAGGAAATTAACGGTTGGGTTTCGAATTATTCTAAAGGCTATTGAGTGAAAACTATTGTGAATCCAAATGCACAACGCATCACTGTCGTAAACAATCGATCATAAACATAACACACTTTTATATTTACATCCGTTTCATCCATGAATATAGCATACCTTACAGCTATAATTACTCATATATATATATATATATATATATATATATATATATATATACAGGTATGTGCACTAAAATCTGGAGTAACTTTAACTTAGCATAAAATGACAACCATATTAAATATATCATATTTTTTTATTGTTTCAGATTTGTGTGACAACAATCTGTTGAATTAAGAACAAATTAAGCAAACTGTCCAGTGAACTCGAGCGCTGTACTGCAATTATTGTGGCACTACGTTGTGGTCGCACGCCTAAAGAGATTGTTGAGTTTTTTCATTCACCAAAATCGACTGTGTACGACATTGCCAAGACTTTCAAAGAGTTTGGTGAGGCTGGGGTGAGTCCCTGACTCCTCAGAGAAAAACACAGGACCGATTCGAGGTTCGCATGAGGAACAAGGACTTTCTGGAGCAGCTTCAGGTCCTTATCGGTGAAGACCCGTGACGAAGGATGTCATGAAGAATGTTGTGAAGCCATGCATTGTTCAGGTAGCTGCAGGGAAGCCATGGCTCTTCCAAAAGGATGGAGATCCTGCTCATGCGTCCAATTTGATCTACGCTTTATTTGAGAAGAATCTGGACATGTTATTGTCAAATAAATTCTGTCCTCCGTATTAGCACAGACCTGAATCCTTGCGACTATTACCTATGGGGCGTACTTGAGAGACAGTCCAACAAGCGTGCACCCAATACTGTCGACTTTCTGAGGACTGCCATCATCGAGGCCGTTGGCAAATTGTCCAGGGAACAGGTGACCAACGCTTGGAGCAGGTTTCGGTCTCATGTGGAGGCTGTGATTAAAGTTGAAGGGGACTGGATTGAATAATATGGTAGAAAAGAGATCAGATAACAATTTTATAAAACAATTTGTCATGTAAATACTTGTCATTCTGAATAAACACAATCCCGGATTGTAGTGCACACCCCCTGTGTGTGTATATATATATATATATATATATATATAATTCCAGGTGAAGAGGACTCTAGGTATTTTTATTTTGAGTACTCTGGGATTTATTTTATTATGAACAGTGCTCAATATAATTAGTATTATAGAGCTTAATATAATTGTACAGTTATGAATTAATTGTACATTGCAATGCACAATTCATTCATAACTGTATTTATATATATATATATATATATATATATACATTTTAACCTTAAATGATTTCTTTAAAATGATATTTATACAGGAAGTCGTTATTTCTAAGCATTTCTTCTTTAATGTGTCAATTCATGACGTTGGCAAATATAGCTCTCCACAATTTACAGCCTTTTGTAGCTCTTAATAAATTTTGTCTTTTTGTTATCTATCCTAAACCTTGTTCCGTCATCCATCTGCTCAAGCTCGCTACATAGATTATGCTTTTTCTTCATCTGTCATCCTTACTTTTAATCCGTCCTGTAAATATCAAGTGTTAGAGCCTTCTTTCCCTTTTATGGGCCTACAAATCACAACTGTCTCTTCCTGGTGTTACGTATAAATAACGCTTTTCGTTTAGAATTTTTCTAAAACTTCCTCGTTTCTCATATGTTTGGTCCATGATATTCTTATTATCATTCTATAGAACTACATTTCTGTTGCTTCAAGTATTTATCTGTGAAGGCAATTGTCCAGCTTTCAGCATCTACGAGGATATATATGACATTTAAGATATAGGGGAGGGGCGATGGTTAATGTTTATTTGATTCGGCCTTGTGTCATACATAATCTAACTCCCTACAGCTTACGAGTTTTTATCCAGAATTATCATCAGAAGGTTATTATCAAAAGGTTCATTGTTAGCAGGTTGGAGTGCAATAGTGTAAGAATAAAATGTACATTTTTCATGTTAAAATAGAAATTTATCAAAAGGAAAGTGTAACAAGATTTCATAGAATGTTCAATGAGAAAGTTAAGGGTATCAAGATTTGTAAAAAATGTTCGTAGTAGTAATTGTTGAAAAGTATATGCGTACGTACGTATGTATGTATGAGCATTTGTTTCGTAGGAATGTCTTTGAATGGAGAAGTAAAATGAATTAACACACGAGAAGAAAAGAGAAAGAGGACGAATGTCCGAGTTGACTTGAAGCTTCTCTCGTTACATTTTAGTTGCTTCGTCTCGCTGCTTTCATCTGACTCTGTCTTTGCCGGTCACTGAATGCCCTTAAGAAGTTATTCTGATCATGTGACCGGCTCCAGAGAGAATTTTTACCTAGGTATGAAAAAAGTTTGACTGACGTCACATATGAATTCTCTATTTGTTATCAAATTAGTATCCAGAAGTTTGCTTTACACACTAACTTGTGAAATTTGCCATGGTTTGGGTTTTTCCAAAATGATTTTAGTTCTTAATCTCTTATCCACCACAAAAGTTCAGTTCTCAGTTCTTTGTTTCTAACAACATCTCTAAGCACGACTCATTTCTAAATCCCTAAACATAGTTGTAGAAAAATTATTGAATCAGTAAATGTAATTAAAATTCCATTACATTGATCAAAGATCATATTCAGCAAAGTGGATGATTTATGTTTCAAGAATCTAAAGTTTTATTTTGCACTTAAAAAGGTCAAGTTTACGGACATTAGAAGCTAGTAAACAGAGAATAGATAGATAGATAGATAGATAGATAGATAGATAGATAGATAGATAGATAGATAGATAGATAGATAGTCAAAGACGTAAAGATTGCCAAAAACTTAGATAGATAGATAGATAGATAGATAGATAGATAGATAGATAGATAGATAGATAGCCAAAGACATAAAGATTGCCAAAAACTTAGATAGATAGATAGATAGATAGATAGATAGATAGATAGATAGATAGATTAAGCCTGATAATTTTTCTTTTTGCCTCAGTTTATAAGCAATCATGCTACTGATGTGGTTGGAATCATTTTTTAATTTATATGTATTTAATAAGCTTAAATTAGTCTGGCACAGGGGCACCATAATTGTGCACTCAGGAAATACTGAACTGACAGTCGTATTAAAACACCACTTGATAAGCACACCAACTAGCGTGCTACTTTAGTTGCTCTTATATACTGACTCATATATGCAAAAGAATATTTCTGAATAGAGTAACTTTTAAATTTCGTTTAATCTTTTGTGGGATTATTTTCAAACTTATTAAAAAATAATAAAATGAAAAAGTCACCAGAATTATACTTAAACGTACGTATGTATTTTTTAAATAAATATTAAATATTGATTATTTGATATCTGCATTTACACTGGTTATTTGCTTAGTTTAGGCAAGCTATTTACTCAACGAATGGTAACGATAATATTAGCTGTTTCTTTACAATAAAAAATTTAGTATTCATTTTCCGAGCAGCTAGTACTGCTTTAAGTTAAAATTTATAAAATCTCTCGTGTAAAGCAATTTGTAAAACCTTTCGTGTAAAACAATAAGTTTCTCAAGTCTGGTAGCTGTTATCGCTCTTTTCAGTATTGATGGTGGTTTCCCTCCTAACCTTTTATTTGAAGTAGTGAGGAATACCAATATATTGGTTATGTCATTGTGTTTTCTTTTCGTAATATGTGCTACCCATTTTAGTTGTTTATGCTGTTTGTAGTCTTCAAATTATGACGAGGCTATTTAAAAATTTGACTCGAGTATTCACGTTTCACGTTGTTGTTTTGATTTCGTAGCAATATACGGTATTGTGAGAAAATATTCAATTTCCGTATCTGTTATACTAAATTTGTTATGGGTTACCCATTCATCGAGGTATTTGAAGTATTTGTTATGGGTAACCCATTCATCGAGGTATTTGAAGTATTTGTTATGGGTAACCCATTCATCGAGGTATTTGAAGTATTTGTTATGGGTAACCCATTCATCGAGGTATTTGAAGTATTTGTTATGGGTAACCCATTCATCGGGGTATTTGAAGTATTTGTTATGGGTAACCCATTCATCGAGGTATTTGAAGTATTTGTTATGGGTAACCCATTCATCGAGGTATTTGAAGTATTTGTTATTTACAAATTCTACATCCTGAATTGTTATGATGGATTCAGGGTACATAACATCACTGCTTTCATTCCAATTCCACTTTATAGTTTCAGTTTTGGAAAGGATGACAGAGGAGAGAGAAAGAAAGATAATTACCATATTAGTCTATGTCTACATTCCTAGTAAATTTGTAATAACTACCCGTACACATGCTTGATTTTAACATCCCCCACCTGTTAAAATCAAGCAGGTGTACGGGTAGTTTAACTTATTTGAAGATCCTGAGCAGGTGGATGACAGAACGGGGACTGATAGACGTTACAGGAGAAAGCGTGCTAAGAGTCACCAGGGATAGGGAGACGTGGAAGGCCATGATCGCCTACGTTCTGAAAGGACAAGGTACACAGAAAAAGACCCGTACACCGAGGTATTTGATATGTTTGGTATTTACCAATTCCATGTCTTGAATTTTTATGAAAGGTTCCATCACTGTTTTCATTCAAATTCCAGATCATAATTTCTGGTTTGCAAAGATTTATTTTGAGTCTTGGAACGCTTGGTAAAAGATGTTGATTTTCAGTTCAAAACCATTTTTATCAACCAACTATGAATATCCATGTCATCAGCATAGCTTCTATCATCATCAGTACATTGGCCTCGGAAGGAAAGCAGGATCGTTGTCTTCTATTAGTAAATTTCTTTGGGATGGAAATCATTAAAAGCAGTCAGAGCCCATTTCTTCCTATCTGTGGTTGTAAATGCGCCGGTTGAAGTTTAAAAAGACGATTAAATAAACTAGAGCTCTCATTTCCTCCTTGTCGTACTCCTGATTAGATTTAAAATGTTTCCGTATTGCGATACTCGTTAGATATGTAAGATGTTGTAGACTGAAGCAGTTCCTCTATTAGATCGCTGCATTCAGGTGATTCGAAGCTTGGAAGACAGACTCTAATGGGTGTGAAGAAGAAGACTATTAATGTAGCTTTATGCTACTGTGAGGTCGACATAGCAGGTATACAGTTTCCTATCAGAGAGGTAAGCAATTTGTTGGAGTTTTTTGGTGACATATATGTCATCGTTACATCTCTTAGCAGAACAAAAACAAACTGGGTTGTGAGATGTTTACTTTCATAAAATAATGAGACCCTTGTTTAGTGCTGTTTCTTCAGAGACGCTTAATTGAAGGCTTTTGAAATTGACAGATGTTTTTTTAACAATTCCTTAAAGAATGGTGATGTGATGCCATGCAACAGTATGGCATTCCTGGTTCTATTTACTATAAATGATGTTTTTCTTCAAATGTTGTGGCCTACATCTACATCCACTATTTGAACCACCATTTACAACACAATCACCGAAGTTAAGCAACGCAAAGTCTGTCAGTACCTAGATGGGTGACCAATTCCAATATTGTGAAATATATAAATCCACGTCTTCTTCCCCAGCTATGGGTTAATTAGTGTGACTAAAACCATTATTACACCCCCCCATCAAAATAAATAAATAAATAAAGTTGCGTACAAAGTATTTAGATTTCGGCATTAAATACCCTACAGAGTTTGTTATGTCACTAAACAAAAATAAGCAACCAGAAAAACAAACGTAGAGCTTTAGCGTTGAAAATGGCGACTATTAATTGTTACACAAGGTTTAGGCCATTCGTAATATTGCACGCCTTTTATATCCCACGAAACACAAACAATATTCTTTTAACCAAAACATTTTTGTTCTTACCGTTGTTATTTCAGGACGTCTTTGATTCAACCACGATTTTTCTGCATTGGATTATCACAGTGAACACAATTTTAATCTCCAGAAACAATTCTACTCAGAAGAAAAATTATTCTTCTCCCCATCCTTAGCTATGAATTAAGTAGCAAGGTAGACTGAAGTCTACAGCTTTGGGTGGAAGACACACTGTTTACAAATCAGTCAGTTAATTGCCATGTGTGATACATACTTCGGCAATCGTGTCTGATTCGATCTATAACTTACTAGGCAAAATATTTTTCCGAAGTAGGTTGCCGTTTTTTTCGGCGTTAAACTGGTTGCCAACCCAAGCTATAGAACCCTATTTGTTTTGCTATTTAACCCATAGCTAGAGGGAGAAAAGACTGATGAAAGGGTACAAGAGTATTTGCGAGTAAGTGAATGCGAATGCAAAAAATTTCAACGGGCATTTAAACTCGGCTTTCCAATTTCTCATTCCGAAACGTAATCACAACGCACATCCTACAGATGTTCACACACCGTTTCTTTATTATCTTTGACTTAAGCCTGAATTTTGAGCAATTATAGTGGAGTTGTTGCTCGTTGACTTTTCCACGGGTTTGAAATAAGAATATACCTTATTTACATGTATTTAAAATGACTGTTACTTCACAATATTTATTATTGAAACTATATTTGATATGTTCTAGATTTAAAATATTCTCTGACCCAGATCTTTGTTTAATATCCTGAAGACAGCTTTCCCTATTCTAATATTTTTTGTCGTCTAATATTTGTTTGCCTATATTATTTTTTTAATTTACTTCACTTTGACATCTTCAGTGCGTAGCTCACACATTTATTGTCTATCGTATCTTATGTTATTAAGATTGTGTCCTCTAAAGAAATGCCAAACAGTGCTTGGACATGGTAAACTAAAATCATTAAAACGAAGTCAGAAAATGCTGTCTGCCTTCATCATATAATAATTCTGCTTGTTCCTTCCTTAGTTACTTAGTTACTTAGTTCCTCGGGCCGTTACGACATTGAAGAAAGATAACACACTTACTCTCTACACGAGCTTTTCCTTCCCCTCTATCTTTTTATAAACGCTACTCTCCTCAGCCTTTCTCTCACCTTTGCCAAACGGAAGGGTAGTAAAGAGTGAGAGAGTAAGAAGAAAGAGCCTCTAGCATTACCGTAGCAGTAGCAGCTTAAGCTGGTGATTGTAGCAGTAATTATGTGTGTATATGTGTGGGTACTGTACAATATAATAAAAATGCGTAGGTTTGTTGTAGTATCCCGCGAACTAATAACGACATTTCTGGCCTCTATACCCTTGGCCATTACTCAGTTGGTCTTTTTTGTTTACAATGAACACAGGAGCCATGATTTTTCAGTAAAAAAAACACTTTCTCTTTCAGAATCTCTCACAAAATAGCGTACAGTATTTTGGTTATGGTCTGTGCATACGCCGCTTAATATAAGATTGCAGTAAAGTAGCTTTTATGGACATTACTTTTATAGAGATTTTAATAAAATTACACTCTGTGTTATCGTTATTTTATTATCGAATACCTTTATGTTTGAAGACCTTACTATCATTTGTAGTATGAAAAAGTAAAATTATCCTTCCGTGGAAATTCCACGGGTTCCACTAGTTAATATAATTGCACTAACTTTCAGCACTCATGGCGACGGAGTCACATCTGGGAAAGAAGTTTCTATTTATCTGCACGGAGCCGATAAGTTTACTACATTCAACAAATGGAGACTTGTAGCATGAGTTTTGATTAAAATCTCTGCAGGTGCCTTTTTTATATTAGCTTGTCTTCTGCTAACTACTGCAGCAACGAAACGGTACCTTTACACAGTGTAACTACAGATTTTTTAGTTTACGTCGACACTTACCTTCCACTGAAATGGAGTGGGAACCAGAAGACATTATACTGATTACGACTGAACCAACCAACCAACCAACCAACCAACCAACCAACCAACCAACCAACCAACCAACCAACCAAATTGGCATAGTCAGTTGGTGAATCACGCTTTTTTTCTTCTTTTAATCTTTTCACCCCGAGCAAGGCGGAAACGCCACTGATGTGCAGGATGCTACATAAGTGTAAAAAGATTAATTAGAAAAGAGTGAGGAGTACAAACTTTCAATAGAAAGCTGAGAAAGCAGGTACGATGACAGATACATAGGTGGAGAGAAAGGGAAGGTTATACGGGGGTGGGGAGAGAACTAGAGTCCAGTGGTTAGGAGATGAGTATTGACTTTGCATTTAAATTTCTGGAGGTTGTAGCCGTCAGGAAAGCAAGAATGCAGGAGCGAGTTCCACAGGCGGGAAGTGCGAGAGAAGAAGCTGCAAGAGTAGAATTGTCGTCTGCATTTGGCTAACCTGATTGTGAATGGGTGGGACCCAGTTGCCAGTCTGGTTGCGCGAGTAAACACCTGTTCAGGAGGCATCAGTGACTTAAGTTCGTCTGAGCAGAAGCCATGAAAGTATTTATAGAACAGACAAAGGGAGGCCACATTTCGACGATGGGGAAGTGGCTGCAGTCGAGCCGCCAGATCAGTACCTAGCACATTACAGACTCTCCTTTGGAGCCTCTCAAGAACACTGAGGAGAACGGCAGGGGCACCTGACCATAAATGGCAGCAGTACTCCATGCACGGACGGATGGTTGACTTGTATATATGCAGGATGGATTCAGGTGGAAAAACATCCTGGATCGACATAGTGACCCAACCTTCTTAGCAATAGATTTTGCTATGGATTCAATATAGTGGTTCCATTTTAGGTCTGAGGACAGGGTAAGTCCGAGGAGGCGTAGTGTATTACTCTCCGGGAGAATCGCTTGGTCCATGCTTATGGGAGGCAGGAGAGGTTGCCTGTAATGGTTGACAGACAACAGCTTGGTCTTAGATGAATTGAAGTTGACAAGCCACTTCTTGCCCCAGTTCACCACAGAGTGTAGATCCCGTTCAAGGTCAGCAGCGAGATTATGTCTGTCCGCCACGACAGGTTTCTTACTGGTGCGGGAGTATATTGTAGTGTCATCTGCGTAGAGGCCTACTTGGGACTTGATCTCATCTGGGAGGTCGTTGATGAAAATAAGGAAGAGCGTCGGGCCCAGGATAGAGCCCTGTGGAACACCAGCATTCGTGCTGTAGGATGAAGAGGCACGCCCATTCAGAACGACCTTCATTTTGCGGTTATTTAAGAAAGATTGGATTAGGTCAAGCAGGCGACCGGTAATACCATAACCGCGTAGTTTGCATAGGAGGCCAGAGTGCCAAACCCTGTCGAAAGCCTTGGAGATGTCCAGAGCAACCGCGCGAGCCTCGTCAGACTCATCAAGGGACTGTAGCATGTACTCCGTTACGGTTGTTAGCAGGTCGGCCGTGGACCTGGCAAAGCGGAATCCATATTGCCTGTCGGAGTAGAGTTTGTGGGCGGTGAGATGATGAACTATTTCAGCATTGATTATAGCCTCGAATACTTTCCCGAATATCGGTAGAAGACTGATATGGCGATAGTTGGATGGGTCCGAGGGTTCACCACAATTCTTAAATACAGGAACGACTGAAGAGAACTTCCAGCATGCAGGAAAGCAGGAAGCAGAAAGGAAGTAGTTAAATAGTTTAGAGAGGACAGGGGAAAGTTCAGGAGCACACCTCTTAAGGACTATCACTGGGATTCCATCGTCTCCACACGCCTTATGGGGGTCGAGTTTTGAAATTACTCTGGATACTATTGTCGGGGTAATATATACGTCGTGCAGTTTGGCCTCAGTTCTAATAGGGAAGTCGAGTGGGTGTACTCCGGACGAGTCGAATGTGGAGTTGGATGAGAATCTGTGGGCAAAGCACTCAGCTTTGTCCACAGATGACGTGAGAACCTCAAATCCATGGATTAAAGGCGATATTGAGGATTTCCTATTGTTGAGCACTCGTTTACAGATCCTCCAGTAGTCCTTGGAGCCGAAAACTGGTAGAGAGAATGGGGCTATGTGTGCCTTTAACCGTGGGGGTTTCCGGGCACAGAAGTTCAGTTTTCTGCCTCTCTTGGATCTCTTGAGGAGCTCCGTCATGCTGATGATACACTTCGGTGGGCACTTCTCGCACGAGGGCGATTCCACTTGCCGTTTTTGCTGTTGTTGATGTCGCTGGTCTCATTTTCATATTTTTGATTTTGTCTAATTGTGGCCTCCATACTCTTTTTCTTTTCACTTTTGTCTTCGTTTTTGGTAATGGCTACACGCTCAGCAGCCACTTTTGATTGAGTTTTAGTCATTGTATCTAGAGGAGGAGGAAGCTTTCTACTTTAACCCGAACAAGTCTTCTTTTTTTTTTAACCAGCCGACGTTTATCGGCCATTTTTTTATTATTTGTCTACACCGTGGCGAAGAACCCACCCGAACAATTTTTTTTAATCGTTTCACCCAGAGCAAGGCATTTCACTGTGAAAAATGATGGTTAGATATAGAAAATGTCAGAAGGAGGGTGATAGACGGGTAAGGATACCGAGAATGAGGGTTGGGTAGATGGTGAGAGTGTTGAGAGAATAGATGCAAGTTAGTGTGTTAGGAGGTGTCTATTGACCTTACATTTAAACTCCTGGAGATTGTAGCTGTCAGGGAAGCAGGCATGTGGAAGGGAATTCCACAGGCGGGAAGCGCGAGAAACGAAGCTGTTGGAGTAGAAATTACGGTTACATTTTATCTGTTTCACTGTAAAAGGGTGGGACCTAGTTGCTAATCTAGTATCTCGTGTAAATTCGTACCTAATGACCTAAGTTCATCGGAGCAGAATCCGTGAAAGTACTTATAGAAGAGACACAGGGAAGCCACGTCACGCCGGTTAGAGAGTGGTTGCAGCTGGTCCGCCAAGTCAGCATCGATCACGTTACAGATTCTCTGTTGTATTTTGTCAAGAAGCCCGAGGAGAGTAGCAGGGGCACCCGACCAGATGTGGCAGCAGTATTCAATACACGGGCGGATGGTAGATTTATATATGTGCAGGATAGATTCAGAGGGAAAGAACTTCCGGGCCCTGCACAGAGAACCGACTTTCATAGCAGCGGACTTAGCAATGGATTCGATATAGTCATTCCATTTTAGGTCCGCCGAGAGTGCAAGGCCAAGGAGGAGTAGTGCTTTACTCTCAGGAAGGCAAGCCTGTTCCATGCTAATGGGAGGTAGGTGCGATTGTCTATGATGGTTAATTGATAGCAGCTTCATTTTGGAAGCATTGAAATTCACGAGCCATTTCCTACCCCAGTCCACTACGGATTGGAGGTCCTTTTCAAGCTTGGCAACGCGGTTCGCTTTGTCGCCCACACCGGGTTTTTGATCGAGGCGAGAGTAGATTGTGGTGTCATCGGCATACATGTCTACTTGGAATCTAATGGCATCTGGAAGATCATTTATGTAGATCAGAAAGAGCGTGAGACCTAGGATAGAGCCTTGAGGGACAGCAGCGTTCGTATGGTAGTTTTGGGAGGCATGTCCGTTTAATACTACTTTCAATGTGTGGTTAGAGAGGAATGACTGGATTAGATCAATGAAAGTATTTAAAGAAAATTCTCAGGTAGGCAAATTTGCAGCTGTGAGAAATTAACTGAATCAGGACCAATAAAAGTTCTTCTTTGGATTTTACAGAGTAGCTCAATATGTACAGGAGGAGCACCGGACCATATTTGCCAGCAACATTCTAAGCATGGACAAATGGTAGACTTATATGTAAGCAAGTTTCTGGTAAGAAAAATTGTCTGCTACGACACAGTAAATCAACTTTTTTAACAGCTAACCTAGCAATGGATTCAATATAGTCTAAGAAATATTTGTCTAGGATGAAAATCGAATAATTAATGAACATAATCAAGGATTCATGTTTTTTTGGAGGGGTTGCTTTTTTGTTTTTTACGGATTATCAACTTTCCACAGGTAATTTAAACTCAGAATGATTTTTTAGATTGTAAGAACTTGATTTTGAAGATAATAAACACTTACTGATACAAATCCTAGTAATTAACCCATAGGGGGAATGAAAATAGATCGCTCCATACTTTTTTCAAGATAATTTCACTAGACCACTCGTATATCTAAGCTTTCAGCATCTGGTCACCTATGTAAACACTGACCAGGCCCGACGTTGCTTAACTTCAGTGATCGTATGAGAACCAGTTGTTTAACGTCATATGAATCTAGCCGGGTGTGTCAAATGTTTCACATGTAATTCTATTAAATTTTGTTGCGACTACCCTCACTTCTTTTGTTTCAACATGAACCTCTAAATTCTAGAAACTTTACGATACATGTGCATTGAATCAAATAGAAAATTCAATCCTTCATGACACGTTTGATCTTCACGACGTGATGTGGCTTCCCTCTGTCTTTTCTACAGTGTATTTTCATGGTAACTGCTTTGGCGAGCTTTTTTCCCTGACTCCCTAACCCCATGTATTTACGCATGCTATTTGATTGGCATCAAAGCCCTACCGTTTTACCATCGAAACAGTTAAATATAGCCACCTCTTCTTTTTTTTAAATCGTGTCACCCCAAGCAAGGCATTCCACTGCCACTATATGTTACATAGAGGGATTGGGTATAGGAAATGTCAGAAGGAGGGTGATAGACGATTTAGGATGTACATAGGGAGAGAGTTGGAGAGCGTGGGTGTGAGTTAGTGTGTTTGGAGGTGTCTATTGACCTTACATTTAAACTCCTGGAGGTTGTAGCCGTCGGGGAAGCAAGCATGCGGTAGGGAATTCCACAGGCGGGAAGTGCGAGGAAAGAAGCTGTTGGAGTAGAAATTGAGGTTACATTTCATCGGTTTCACTGTAAAAGGGTGGGACCTAGTTGCCAATCTAGTATCTCGTGCAAATTATCATCTAGCGGGAGCCAGTGACTTAAGTTCGTCAGAGCAGAAGCCATGAAAGTATTTATAGAAGAAGCACAGGGAAGCCACATCACGCCGGTGAGAGAGATACTGCAGGCGGTCAGCCAAGTCGGTATCAATCACATTACAGATTCTTCGCTGTATTTTGTCAAGAACCCCGAGGAGAATAGAAGAGGCACCCGACCAGATGTGGCAGCAGTACTCAATACACTATATGCCTTGAAATTTCTCTTTCTAATTTTAAGTAGAATTGACATTTTTTTTTACATTTTTCCTAAAATATTCTTAAAAAATATAAGCCATCTTAATACGATTAAAAATAAGAAGAAATATATATTCTTATAAATTTTTAGAATTATTTTTCTGGTTATTATAACCCTGTCTTCTCAGATCTCTAGATTTTTCTTCAAAATCCCTACAGATATGATCCCGATTGACGTCTGGACAGTTTCAGTCCTCCTTGGAAAATTGAATTTTTTCAGTCTCATTTCTCACAATTTTTGGAATTATTCCAAGTGTACCAATTATTATCAGAACAGCACTTACTCTCATTTTGCAGGAACGATGTGCTGTAAAGCACTTCCTGATTGAATCTTACAATTTTACTCTAATTTGATATCGATTTTTGAGAGCAAACAACATAAGTAACACGAATATCCTCGAATATTGATTGTCTTTCATAATGGAAGTTACTTTATACTACAGAATGTGAGGATGTGGTTGGATATATCACTGTAATTTAAACTTATTTATAAATGGAACTTTGTCTCTGTGTGTATGTGTGTGTGCGTGTGTGTGTCCATTACCTATAGACACCGAAACGGCTGAACCGATTTTCTTGAAAATTTAAACTGTTGTAATATAAGCGTCTGCGAGTGTTCTTAGCTAGGTTTTGTGTCGAGTTACGCCCGATAAATATCGAAAATCGATAATCGAAAAATCGGGTTATAGAAGGAGTGGTCCGATTTTAATCAAATTTGATACACTCATACACAAAGACATAAGAAACGATATTCAGAAGTTTCAATGTTGAAGTTCTTACAATAGTGCAGAAAATCGATAATATATATATATATATATATATATATATATATATATAAAAGGCGTGTGTGTGTCTGTTTATCTGTCTGTATGTCCTTTATACAAATCCACAATTTTTATTCGATTCTCACCAAACTTCACACAAATATTCTTTAGGCTGAGTCTGAGATCCAGGACTATAGATTAGTTTTAAAGCTTTCATTAAACCCGAGCAACGACGGGCTATACTGCTAGTATGTTTTAAATTCGTCTGCGGCACAGTCGGTCACCAATTATCTTCTACTGTTTCTTATTACTGGATTACAGATGTTTTATTGCTGATTCCACTCAATCATGCGTTTCCCTCGAATTTCCGGTCATATCTATATATATATATATATATGGACTCTCCCGTCGATTTCGACGTATGAGCGTCTAACTCAGTTAGACTGCCACACAAAGATTTGTTTAAAGCGGCGAAGGTTTGTGTAGCACCATCCACACTTTTTGGAAATGCTGATAACAAACACAGATCACCTGAACAACAGACCTCAGTTATTTAACCCATAACTAGAGGGAAGGGACGGATTAATACCTTTCCCAAGGGTACCAGTGCGTAAGTGAATGCAAAGTGTGCGACTGGAAATGGAACTCGGCTCACCGAATTCCCTCTCCGAGCCGACATCCACTGCGCCACAGCGCACATCCGTCAATAACGCTTACAGCACCTGGTATTCCCAAGCGCTCACCCATCTAAGTACTGACCAGGCTCAACGTTGCTTAACTTCGGTGATCGAGCGAGAACCGGTGTATTCAACGTGATATGGCCATAAGCCTGAATTGCTATGTAGTGGCTTATATAGCGGTGAGTGCTGGACAATTCATTCACAGATGAATAATATTGAGAAAATAAGGTAGTTTTACTAATGACTTTTAAGAATACCATGGACAGAATACGTAGGTAAGTCCTGAGGGAAATAGAAACAACAAGGAAACTTATATTTACAATCAGAAAGAGATAATTGAAATTTCTAGAACATAACGATATGACCGTAAGCTATATATATATATATATATATATATATATATATATAGTGTTGGATTTTGAAACTGCTTAATGCAAAGATTTTTTTGTTTTTCAGTGGTTTCCTGATAAAAAGGAAGGTATTTTGGCAAGCAGCTTTTTTAGGCCATTTACACTATTCGGGCTGTTGTCATTTTTACGACGTTTCGGCCGTTGTGCGCTTCGGCCTTCTTTAGCTTCTAGGAATATCGAACCGAACCCTTTATTACGATCACTGGAGTATTTCATTTTCATTTCTTTTATTTTTATACCGTAGATACAGCCCATTATCTTTAAAACTAAATGCAATTTTAAATTTCCATATCATGTTTTTCAAAGAAAACAGACGAATTGCAATTCTGGTTACTACTCTCGCTTTCATTAACGTATATTAGTTATAGATCTAGACCATAGACGCTGTGTCGATCTAAGACGTTACTTAACCTGCTTTCTCCTTATACATTTCGTTCTCCTTTTCTTTCTCTTTTACCTTTTAAAATTTTTCTATATTTTTCTTTTTCTTTTTTGTTTTTTGAATGAGCGAGGCAAAATAGATTGCCGTTACAAATATCTATTCTCGATTTGGAAACGTGAGTGTCTGTATGTGACGATTTTCTGGACGATTTTAAACATTAACTGCTGTATGGTCTGAGGAGTGGCTGCTTAGCTGCGAAATATTTATTAAATATGGATTTGTAGAATATCCAAAAAGTTTTTCAAGAGTATATATATATATATATATATATATATATATACTCTTGAAAAACTTTATATATATATATATATATATATATATATATATTTATATAAATTAAAAAAGGATTAATTCAATGATGTTAATTTATATTTGCTCTGTAATAATTTATTACATGGAGCTCTCTTCCTGTATCATTTTTTAATATTAAAATAAAATTTTTTATATTAATTAGGATCGGGTTTTTGGAATTTACCTTCCTGCTTTTTTCGCTTGGATTAAAGTATCTGAATTAATATATATATATATATATATATATATATATATGAACTTAAGCAAAGTATTAATTGGAGTAGATAGACTAAACTAAATTATCGGCCGGTTCACACTCCACCCACGTCTATTGAACAGGTGAAGAGGCTCATCCCTTGTTCCCTGTTTAGGATGTGGTCTCCGGCTTTCTCTTTTCTAATCTTTTCACTCCTATGTAGCCCCCTGCGCTTCAGTGGCGTTACCGCCTTGCTCGGGGTGATATGATTAAAAAAAAAAATTAGATTGACGGCAATGTCTCTATTTTACTGTTGAAATGACGAGAAAAATTTAATGGTAACAGTTTGTTTTATAGCCCTTCTCGCTTGTGGATCTCTCTTCCGCTTTTTTACTTCTCAATCAACTTTGCTCTTCAAAACTTTAGACAACTGTCAATCGTTATCTTCTGTTTTATTAATTATTGTATTTTTATCGTTCTATCTCGTTAACAGTAGTTTTTATCTTATTCTTTGACACTCAGTATGCGTCCTAGTGGCTTTATTGCCTTGCTTGAAATGAAATGAAGAAAAAATATTACCGTCTTTTTTGCGTTGTCACTATTTTTATTTTTCGTTCATTTTTTTGTCATTATTAGATTGCTTGCCTTACTTCCTCAAATGTTAAAATAAATTGATATTTATCAGGTTCAATTAAAATGTCTCTTACCTCCCTAGCAGCTTACGTCAGAAGAATATTTTATTGCGTTTGGATAATGGACACGTGTCATTCTATCAAGCGACTAAATCGGTTCTTAGTTATCTCATTGACTGATTGACAAACTAATTAAAATGGCTCCGGAACAAATCGACTAAAAAGTTAGAAAGCTCGAACAATTTATTTTTTTGGGTGCGTTCTAATCAAATTCAATCAGTGAGAGTTAATCGATTTTTTCGGGAGTAAATTCCACTGAAAGAAAACTTTTAAAAGAATAGAATAAAAGCAATTGATCACATTTCGAACTCATTATTTATTTCGGCCTTCCGATTCAAGCTAAAATCCCCAAACTGAATTACTTTAGCTTTTCTGTATTAAAATTTATTTTTCAATCTGTCAAAGCGTCACGTAAGATCTCAGTATCAACGTCGATCTTAATACCTGGATAAAACAATAACGTACTCAAGGGAAAAGTGAGCCTGAATTTTACATAAGAAAATACCAAGGAAAAATAATTTTCACTTTGTTGATCTTGTGATCTTCTTCAGCGTTGCTATAGTTTTAAAAGGATGTTATTTCGATTATATAATATATTAAGGATAATATTATGGAACATGCAACAGAGATCAAGTTGAAAATAGTTCATTATGACACAAGACTACATTTCCAAACAACCGCTGGAAATTATAGCGCTTTAAAACATAACTTCAGGGGAGAATCTAGACAAGATACTAAGATATAAGAAAATATCATTAGAAATTTTAAAAGTGTTGAACTGCTATGTTGGTTGGTTGTTTTGTTTTATTGCATACCAACCTCGGTCGGTCATTTATTGCCAACTAAATTTTATTTATTTATTGCTGGTAATACATTTTTCTTTCAACAATTTATTGTTGTTTTTATATAAGTTTTGTGTCTAGTAATACTTTTTCTTTTCGAGTATCAAGTTTCATTGGGATTTGTTTTTAAGGGCAGGGTCCCCAAGTCTTACCCTGTTATTTAACCCATAACTGGAGGGAAGGGACGGATTAATACCTTTCCTAAGGGTACCAGTGCTGAAGTGAATGCAGGGTATTCAACTGGAATTCGAACTCGGCTCACCGATTTCATTTTCCGAGCCGATATCCACTGCACCATGCGAAACTAAATACATACAGCACCTGGTATTCCCAAGTACCTAGATACCCATCTAGGTACTGACCAGGCTCAACGTTGCTTAACTTCGGTGATCGAGCGAGAACCGGTGTATTCAACGTGATATGGCCATAAGCCTGAATTGCTATGTAGTGGCTTATATGGCGGTGAGTGCTGGACAATTCATTCACAGATTAAGAATATTGAGAAAATAAGGTAGTTTTACTAATGACTTTTAAGAATACCATGGACAGAATACGTGGGTAAGTCCTGAGGGAAATAGAAACAACAAGGAAACTTATATTTACAATCAGAAAGAGATAATTGAAATTTCTGGAACATAACGAGGAGAGAAGACCTAGAAAATTCAGCACTCACAGAATATATTGAAAACCATAGAAACGGGTAGAAACGTTGAAGAAATTACTACTTAGCGAGAATGGATTGCAGAAAGGAGTAAAACATTGTGGCGCAATGTATATCGGCTAGGAACGAAAAATCAAAAAAAGGTATTAATCCGTATCTCCCTCCACAGCTATGGATCAAATAACATGACTGATTGGGTTCTGTATCCTTATTTGGCAACCAGTCTACCGCAGAAAGTAATGGCAACCTACTTCGGAAAAATATTCTGCCCAGTTAGTCATGTCTCTTACGAAACCGGATCTCCTAAGCGTGTATTACGCATGGCACAAATGACTAAAATTTACTTACACCGACAAAAGACAGGATGTTGCGAAGAGTCATAAACGTCTACGTCTTGAACGTACTTGGCACATAAAAAGAAAAAGAAATGTCTGCTGAATTAACGACCAAACTGCGTATCTGGATATTACAAACAAAAAGAATTCAAAATAACTATTTGAAACGTTGTGTCAAATCCGTTTTGCTTAATTGTCTAAATCAAACTGTTCTCTTCTTTATAAAGTTTCTCGGGTGTTCGTGTTAGGTGGCCTGTTAGATTATTTTATGTTATTGAATTTATAAAAGGGGAAAGTATTGCTGAAATCAACAAAAGATTTGCGTATGATCTTCCAACGAAACTTTCCAGACGAAAAATCAAGTGGCAAACCACTTAACAGATTGGATGACTGGGTTTGGCTTTGTAATCAGAAGAAATGGGAAGACTGAATCAAAGAGGACACCAGAATATCACTTCCAATTCTTGTAATGATTATTTTGAATAGGAAAAATGTTGTGTGGCCAAGAAGTGCTCAAGAATCTCTTTAAGTTTTGGTGATTATGATGAATAAGTTTAACAAAATGAATGAAACTGCCACAAAGGCAAAGAATTGTTTTAAGCAAGGACATCTTTTCCGAAAAGTTCTTTGTCAAGCAGGATGTACATTTGATATAGTAATTCAATTCTACATGGCTCATATATCAAATACAGGGAGGGTATAATTAAACACCCTGTTTAATTTGATAATATGTTCACACTTTCATGAAACAAAATATATTGTGATCTCTAAAATGCTAGAATTTCATTACTAATTTCTGCTTTTATTTCAGAGTGACAAGTGTAACCTGAAAATGCCTGTAACTGCATGGGCGTACTCAGCTAGCATCTCGTGGCGAAGTGTGGCAGTCCGTGTTTCAAGTGCAGTGATGGCGACGTGGTATTAACAGACCCCGACTTTCAGTAGATAGTAAAATCCATCAGAAAGTGTAATTCCAAGCTGATGAGTACTGGTTTTTTAGATAATACCCACAAAAGCGCTTATCCTACAACATACAGTTTGGAAGGAAATGTGCAAAAAGTCGAATTTTAACACAGGCTGTGCATTTTGGTGCAAAGAATATCGGCTCGAAATTAGAAATCAGAGAGCCGAGTTCGAATTCCAATTGAATTCGTTGCATTCGCTTACACACAAATTCCCCTGGTAAAGATAATAATTCGTCTCTTCCCTCCAGCTATAGGTTAAATAACAGAACGGATTGTTTTCTATAGCGTTGGTTTGTAACCAATCTACCGCAGAAAGTAATGGCAACCTATTGCAGGAAAATTTTCTGCTCTTTTGAGACATGATCGCCCAAGCGTGTATCACGGATGGCAATTGACTGTTCTGGATAAAAGAATTGAATAACAGAACAGATTGGGTCCTATAGCCTTGGTTGACAACCAGTCTACCGCAGAAAGCAATGGCAACCTACTGTAGAAAAATCTTCTGTCCTGTCAGCGTGTATCACGTGTGGTACTTAAGTGACTGTTATCATCGTTTCCTCGCTTTATTTTGCTAAAATCTTAACTTTGCTGGAGATACTAAAGCGGCCAGGTTTTATACGTGAATTCACAGAATCCTTCGACATTGGAGAAGTAATATATGACTTCTTCTAAACATAGGTATATATTTTATTAGTGCACAAATGAAGTATGCATCAGTTGCACTCAAAAAGTATATGTTCAAAGAACAAAATTAACAAGACATGATTTTCACTCAAAAAGATAACATAATTAATATTGACTGAAAATCAATGTGACTTTTGTTGTTGCCTTTCTCGAGACAAGTTCCGAAATGCACGGCTTGACCTTTCCAAGAGCCACTCCTATCATTTTCGCAAAAAAATCCGTTTCTTTCTTTTGTTTTCATATCTTCTTCTACTTCTTCTTCTTCTTCTTCTTCTTCTATGTGCCATGTCCCTTCAGGACGTAGGCAATCATGTTTTTCCACGTTTCCCTGTCCCTGGTAGCTTTTAACACACTTTCCCTTGTTATCTCACCCAAACTCTGCTCTGCCATTCACCTACTCAGGTCCTTCAAATATGTTATCTGTTGCTTTCCCCTGTCTCTGTGTCTGCCTATCTGACCTATGAGTATCAGATTCTCCCAGCCTTCCTTCCTTATTACATGTCCCAAGAACTTCAGATGTTCCTTTCTAATGCTCAGTATTAATTTCTTTTTCATTTCCATCCTTTCTAAAACCTCGTCATGATATTTTCGGCATCCTTCTGTAGAACCACATTTCAGTTGCTTCAAGTTTTTCCTTCATCTTTGATGATATTGTGCAGCATACACAACCATATTGAAGAACTGACATAACATAGCAATCCAGTACTCTCTTCTTTGTTTCTAGCAAAATTTCCTGTTTCTTGATACTCTGCTCAGCTTCTGGAATGCGTCCTTGGCTATTCCAGTTCACCTTCGAATCTCAGTGTTGCACTTTCCGTCTGCCGCTAGAACACCTCCCAAGTACTTAATTTTTTGTACTTGCTTGATTTTCGTATCTCCAACCAGTAATTGGCATTTTTGGCTCCTCCGTTTGCTGATGATCATGCATTTGGTTTTCTGGTCATTTATTTATTGTCTTTTCTTTTGACTTTCTTCATTGACCTTTGTTCATGTCTACCATTCTCGACAAACATTGCTCGGAAAAATACGTTGTAACAAATGGCATGAATATCTCAAGGGATTTCTTAGCAATAAAAGGGTTTGTCTACAATTTGGTGACACCAAAAACCTTGAGAGCGTTGTTGTTTTGAAAAGTTTCTGCCTCTGCTGAAGTTCAATGATTTCGTTGAAATATTCATCATTGACGTCTGCTGTTGCATCATTGACGTCTTTTAGAAAAGACGGCTGTCTCATCCACGCTGGATATAACTCTCTGGTGGGGAAGCATTTGTCTAGAGCTCGTCTAAGTGCAAGGATACAAAATGTCTTCAATTCCAGAAAGTCTTTGATCTTAAGCAGTTGTTCAGCACTGGAGAATGTTTGCAAAATTATCATTCTTTGTTCCTCATTTCTGTAACGAAAGCTTTTTTGAAAAGCATTCAAGTTTTATTACACTTCGATTATGCTGACTCCACTGCCCTGCGTCTGTCGATGGGATGATTGAAAACATCAAAGATATCGGCCATGTACGCCAAAATAAGAATGAACTCAGAACTTTCGAATCTGCATGAATTTCCCGTAGACTTTGCAGAAGCAGGGTTGGGCTCCTGTCTCTTTTCTACAGAAAGAGAATTTGCCCTTCGGCATAGCATTATCTGGGTTTTTCGCCGCTCGAAGGCAGAGTGTCCGACAAGGTTGTCTTCGAGTGGAAGACAAGTCGACTACTGATCGCACCAAGTTTCTTATAGCCCAGATATCAAGACGCGGCATGATCAACTGCAGCCAATGATGGCAAAGTGGAGTTTGACGTCACGAATCATACGAGCGGATGAACGGAATGGACTTCCGGTACTGACCTCTGCCGAACCCCCTGAAACACTAGGATTCGATCGATTTCAGGTTAAAACCAGTGGTTTATAAAAATATATATCTAGATAAAAGTGAAAATATTTATAATGAAAAGAAGGAATAATCACAACATTCAACGCATACGAACACGAACACGCATACACACAATCCCGCACAAACACAAACATATATGCTCACACACACACACACACACACACACACACACACACTAAGAGAAATAAATCAATCTCATACCAATAGCGCATAAATTAATTTTCAACTACAAATATTACGAAAATTAGATGTGCAGTCAATTCCTGAAACCTTCTGATGAGTGGACATTACGATTACAAAACGGTTTGTCTGCAAAAGTCCAGAATCTCACAATTGTGATTCATGGTGACAAGGCGTAATGGTGCAATAGCTTTTACACTGGGGATGTGGTTAACCCGTTCCTCCTCTCAGAAGTAAAAGAAGCAAGACCTACAAGACAGAAAGTTATTCGAATTAAGTTTTCCTTCCTGTAAACTGGTTGCCAACTAAGTTCAGTCTCTCCTCCTTGCCATCCAAGACTATTGGGTTCAGTATGTCCATATTTGAGTCGGTGAAAGATGGATTTATACCTTTCGTAAGTGATTCATACCTTTCGTAAAAGATTCATGCCTATCATAAGGGATCCCTGCCTTTCATAAATTATTCATGCCTTTCGTAATTGATTCATGCTTTTCATAAGAGATTCATACCTTTCATGAGTGTTTCATGTTTTCGTAATAATACATACCTTTCATAAGCGATTCATACCTTTCGTGAGTGTAATAAACTAGACTGGAATTCAAACTCAGCTTTCCGGTTCCTCAATCGAAGCCGCTATCCAATATGCCATCATTTGTCCTATTTAAATGCTATAAACTCCAATGATTTACTGGACAGTTTGTTTTATTTAAACGTTAACGATCTTTGCTATTATTATAAATAGCTGTTTCTTTAGAAAACGATTTCAAACAACACAAATATCGATTAACACTGGATACCACCCTACAGTTATTTGCTCATGTCTGTAATTATTTTGTTACGCTCTTCCTATTCGTGGTACACAATAATTATCGTTTGTTCATTGTAATTTGTATGTTTCACATGTGTTGTAATTTAAGAAAAGTAGTTCTTTTTCATTCTTATTCTCGTCCTTTGGGCTCGAAAATAAACAATTAGTTTTCTGTCATAGGCATTAGTTAAGATATACAATATTAAAGGTTCCACTGTCATCATCAAACACTGAAGAAAAATTATTTAATTATACAAACGGAAGGAAAAAGAGAGATTCATAACTTTTTGGTAAGTATTTGCTCTTAGCGAACCCAAAGGAAACTGAAAGTCAACTCTCTGATTTGTAATTCAGAGCCGTTATCTATGGAACCACCAACACATCCAAACTTTCAGGTCCTGGTATTCCGAAGTAATCACCTATCTAGGTACTGACCAGGCACGACTTGGCCTACCTGTGGTAATCATACGAGAACAGATGTTTCAACGTGATATGATCGTGATCTGAGAAGACAACAAACTGATAGATAGATAGATAGATAGATAGATAGATAGATAGATAGATATGAACAGAATAGATAGATAGATAGATAGATAGATAGATATGAACAGACTGAGATAGATAGATAGATAGATAGATAGATATGAACAGACTGAGATAGATAGATAGATAGATAGATAGATAGATAGATAGATAGATAGATAATGAACAAACTGAGATAGATAGATAGATAGATAGATAGATAGATAGATAGATAGATAGATAGATAGATATGAACAGACTGAGATAGATAGATAGATAGATAGATAGATAGATAGATAGATAGATAGATAGATAGCGTTTAGTAATGGAGGTCGCTTAATAAATTTTTATATATCAGAAAGTATTTTCGTAGGCTGTGTTCATTTACTTCTCAAACATTTTTAATTTTTTATGTAAGGCATAAGGCCAATATTGAGTGTTCAGCAACTTCTCTCTACTTTCGCAACTGTCTTCACTCCTGTGTTCATATCCTTTTCTTGCCCTTTCTCTTTCACCCCCCTGTAGCTGGTTCGTATTTGTCTTAACTATTTTCCTGTCTAAATCTTTAACTCTCTTATGTAGTACTCTCCACATCAGTGGTGGTACCGCCTTGCTTGGGGTGAAATGATTAAAAAAAATAAATCAATAAAATTAGAGATTATGTTAATAGTTATAAAAAATACTAGCCTTTACTTTATAAGGAAACATTCAACATTCATTGACTGAGCAGCCATTTCTAATTCTGATTCAAATTTATAAAATCATTAAAAGGACATTTTTCAGAAAAATAGGTTTCTCAAGTCTAGTAGCAGTTACCTTCTTTCTAGTACAGGTGGAATTCATTTCCTAACTTTTTGTTCAACGTTGTGTGACACATCAGCATCATCATTATATCATTATTTTTTCTACGATTTACACTTGATATTCATTTTAGTTGTTGCTACTGTTGAAATTCCTCAAGTGAAAAAAAAAGATCTCTGTTTCTTCGCCATATTCTTTGCTTTGTTTTGATATTTTCCTTTCAGATTTAGTGAGTTCTTATTATTATTGTTATTATTATTATTATTAGTAGTAGTAGTAGTATTTGTCACAGTTTATAATATATGTGTAATTTACAATTTGAGTATTGAAATGTAATATCTCAGAGTTGTAATTGTATCCCCCACTTCTTTTGAAACCACGTGTTAACTTTTATTCTCTGACCGGTGTCTTTTTAAAGCATAGACGAATCAGGAATTATCCAAATGCAAACAGAAGTTCAGTCTTTAAGAAGCACGAAAAATTCAAAGAATTTTCTATCTTCTGTTTACGGGTAATGTTTTGGAACCACTAGTCAGAACCCCTGTTGGACTAAGTTGGAAATAAGAAGGAAATAAAATGATCTCCGTTTCTTCGCCATATTCTTTGCTTTGTTTTAATATTTACCTTTCAGATTTAGTGAGTTATTATTATTATTATTGTTATTATTATTATTAGTAGTAGTAGTAGTAGTAGTTATAGTATTTGTCACAGTTAATATATAATGTGTCATTTAATATTTCAGCTAGTCTCAACTTTAACTAAGTTGAAACTTTTTTTTAATTGGAGTAGATAGACCCTTCTATCGCCCAGTTCCCACTCCATCCACGTCCATTGAACAGGTGTAGAGGCTCATCCCTTGTTCCCTGTTCAGGGTGTGGTTCCCGGCTCTCTTTTTCTCCTCGGACCTCAGAAATGGTGCTTCTGCGATTTTCCTGCGATGTGCATGATCGGTGGCAACGTCTCTTCATTGTGAGGGTACCGGGTTGGTAGTTTTCTGGTTACTGCTTCCGACTGGTAGTTAAGAGCCCTGCCTCTTGCGTAGCGTCAGGAGCGGCCGCTCTGATCAACAGTTGCATAATATCGGGGTTCTTGCAGTGCCATGTCGCGCATGGATAGGTGTCCCTGCGGGCACTTTCGGTGGGCAACCCCGAGGCCACACTTTGCTGCAGGCCGCGCCAGTTTCCTTCCAGTGCATGTCGCAGCAAATGACCGTTTGCCTCCTCTACTCGAAGTCTCTCTACAACAACAACAACATTAAGCATGAACACCCATATCTCCGCTGAAAAAGCTAAACCAGGCAAATTAAAATCACCTAAACCTCTTAACATTTCCTTCACTAACATCCGCAGTATCCGAACCAATTTCAGTAGCGTTGAATCTTTTCTCCATCAAAAGTTCCCTGACATCCTAGCTCTGTGTGAGACTAATCTAAACCCCTTAATACCCTCTTCTGACTTCTCTATCCCTGCCGTGCTGGAAATAGTATATCCGTGTAATATTACTCTGGCTGAGTGGAGCTCAAAGCTACTATGACTACTGACGCGGTATTCTCTGTGTAACTTCGGTATCTCTCGGTAACTTGCGGAACTCTTACGGTAATCGTACTGTTCTCTACGGATCGGATGTATCTCACTATGGCAGGAGTATATGTATACGCAAGTCGAGTCCATTATCATATAAAAATGGCAGATCCCACAACACCATGTCAAGCTGGTGAGAAAGTAATTAAAGTCAAGATGCCAGATGAGGACCATTAACATTACACTTCTCTGGATTTTGTAGAGAATCTCGAGTTATATAGTAAAAGTCGTCGTTGTCTTGCGGCCTTTGGCCGAGATAGAACCCACTACACCACGCCAGTATTCCATGTGTATTTGGAATCCTAGCGCAAGTTGTAGCGAAATTCATAATCTTGTCAAATAGCTGAATACTTGATGCTTCACCAGGGCTACCAAGGGTGTTTTTATTGTGACACCAACACTAGATGGGTTGCGCCTCCAGGCCCCATCCCGTTATTTAAACCATAACTGGAGGGAAGTCACGGATTAAAGGTACTAGTGCTTAAGTGAATGCAGAGTACTCAACTGGAATTCGAACTCGACTCACCGATTTCTCCTTCCAAGCCAACAACTACCGCACCACAATGCACATCCGTCACTGAACGCTTACAGGGCCTGGTATTCCCAAGCGGTCACCCATCTAAGTACTGACCAGGCTCACGTTGCTTAACTTCGTTGATCGAACGAGAACCGGTGTATTCAACGTGATATGCTTACGGCATAGTAAAAGTACCGTTATATGGCAGCAACTATTCAATGCGCAGACAGGTGATAGATTTCTGACGAGAAAAATTGTCTAGCACGACTTTGGATCAGCTTTTCTAGCAGAAGACTAAGCAATTGATTCAATATAGTCACTTCACTTCATGTCAGTGGAAAACGTGAGCCCAAAAGGGTGCAATGAGGTTAGCATCAGCCAAGCTGATGCATATGGTTTTCTATTATTACTAAAAGATAGCAGTTTTGTTTTGCAGGTGTTAAAATTTACAAGCCCTATCTTGCTTCAGTTAACAACTGATAAAATATTTATAACAAATTCAGTTGAAATTAGCAATTCAAACTTAAACAGTTTTCTAAATGTTGCAACGATTTTTTCATATTCATGTCAGAATAATATTGCTACATATTGCCACTAGATCTGGGCAACCAACGCGGAACACGTATATATAAAAATATAATCTTATATTTTTATTCTTCGTCGGTGGCGCTTGTGTAGCCAGAGAGAGACTGCACATACGAAGGAGCTGTCAGGAATCGTTAGCCAGTCTCTGTCTCTTCAGCCAAAATACTAGACTTTATATAATTATAAAACACCCAGGTATTTTTCGCTTTTTCGGTTTGTCACTTTGTTGACGTTATCTACGGCTGGATGTATCTGTCAGTCACCCCCGGCGGTCCATTGTTTTTCAAGCTTATTGTTGCTATTTTTTCACTTTGTTGACATCATCTACGGACGGATTCATCTGTCAACCACCCTTGTCCTTTGATAACTTTACTTACAGCCGGATGTACCTATCAATTACCTTCACTGTTCAAAATAATATATTGCAATATGATTCATTTATAATTTATTAATCATAAACATCTTTTAAAAAAGAAGATCGATTTGTTTTATAAACACCCATGCACTTTCAAATTCCACATTTTTATTGTTTTCTTTAGCCTTTGTAGTTGATTATTACACCTGAATTTTACACCTGTGTGCTCACAAAAATATTCTCAGCTAGGCTCTATAAATGTGCATAGCACTTGTTTTGACCTTTTTTTTACAAGAAAACAAGATTGTAGTTACTATATACACTTACATTGTAGTTACTATATGCACTTACATTCTAATATACTCACAATGTTTCGACTGTTTTACTCTCCGGCCTTTTCGGGTGTCTGTCATACTCGACATTTCTCTCTGAATTTTTAAGCCTAATCCTTTACTAAATGCACAAAAATAAATTTTCTCATTCCAGTTATCATGTCTATGTGTGTTATACACAGGAATTTTGAAAACAAAATGTGTTACAATAATGTATGTCGAAGACGATTATCTGTATCGTTACAGGAAAAATTGTCAAATGTTTCAAGAGTCTCTTAAGAACCCGAGACAGCCCGCTATCCAAAAATAGTCGCGGCTTATTTCACTGTGGAGGTGGATGCGTGTTCCAGTTACGGTTTGGTTGAATGTGAAAAAGAAAGAAACATAATATAATTGTATTTGTAATATTTACTTTATAATAAATATTTTCATGACAATTTTGATTTTTTATTATAATAGATCACTGATTTTTTTTTTTAATTCTCCGAAGAAATATGAAAAAGTGGCCTGTTTTTCCCATATTTAATTCTAAGCCTAAAATCTGAACCATTAACAGATGGAGATATCAGTACAATCGAATAGAACTATTGATCTTGCTGGAGACCAGATTCGATATTACTTGATTGTTGCCAAAAGGGAATTGCGGTTTCATCTAAAGTAGCGGTAATTGTTTTGTTTTTTTCTTTTTTTTTTTTCAATTTGGGAAATTGTTTCACATAAATTTTCTTTTTATGTTTTCCGGTTTTATTTCTGTTTTTATTTATTCCTTTATATTCTTTCATTTTTATCTTTCAACGGAATGTGAATTCAGAATTAGTAAAGCAAGTTCAAAAAATAATTATCCCATTTTATTCCTATCTATCTATCTATCTATCTATCTATCTATCTATCTATCTATCTATCTATCTATCAAAATCTAATCACATGTATTTCAATCTGTTCATATCTGTATGTCGCAGCCTGTTCATATCTATCTATCTATCTATATATATATATATATATATATATATATATATATATATATATGTCTGTTCATATCTATCAATGTTAATCTGTTTATATCTATCTCAGCCTGTATGTATGTATCTATCTATTTATCAGTCTGTTCTTATGTATTCATCTATCTGAATATGATTATATCTATCTACCCCAATCTGTTCGAATTTATGTCAATGTGTTCGTATCTATTTCAGTATGTATGTATGTATGTATGTATGTATGTATGTATGTATGTATTTTTCTATCTCTGTTCATATCTATCTATCTAGCTAGCTAGCTAGCTAGCTATCTAAAACTACCAACTTCAAAAGTCAGACTGTCCATTGTCATAGTTTCGGTTCCTTTCTCATTGTCTATTCGATAGATAAATAAATAAATATATATATATATATATATGAACAGAATGAAATAAATGAATTAAAAAATGGCTTCGAATGATAGATATAAATAGATGGCGTAAGATGTTTTAAAGAAAATTATATATTATATATATACGTGTGTGTGTATGGGTTTTATGTGTGTGTGTTGCGATGGATAAATTTTTGCCATTTCATATTATCATTTTTTTTCGCGCATGCGTGTTATTTGTTTTTGATTCTGTTGAAAACATAAGATCCGTTGGGCAGCGTCTGTGAGAAAAAGAGCTCCACGAGGCTTTTCATTTCCATTAACACCGGAAGCTCCAATACAAAGTTTTTGGGTTGTTGGCGGTCGTGGATCTATAAATAGTTAAGGAACTATGTGGGATGTGGGACGTGGGCCTTGAGTATCCTGGTTATTAGTTGTTAGTTTGACAGTCGGTGCTATGGGGAAGCGTGTTGGGCTTTGGATTTGTATTGGTGTGGGCTCTGTCGTGTATTGGCGTGATAATCGATGTCGGATTAGATGCCTCATGGCTATTTAGTTTTGCGTTCGCTGTTGGGTTCGGTGCTTGCAAAGTGTTATTGTGCTGATATGTGCCGGATTGTGTACCTGGGGAAGAGTTTGTTGGAGCGTCCGAGTCGGATGATGGCACCCATCAGATATAGGCAAATTAATGTCTAAATATTAGTTCATGTATATTTATATATATGTGTGTATGTGTGTATATATGTATATATATATATAAGTGTACATCTGTCTTTTTGTACTAGTAGACATATTGATATTCGCTTTACTTACTGATATGTATGTATTTGTATTTATTTACTTGTATGTGTGTATGTCTTACATGTATGTCTGTATGCTTCTGTATGGGTATATGTATATATATATATATATATGTGTGTGTGTGTGTGTGTGTGTGTGTGTGTGTGTGTGTGTACGTATGTATGTATGTGTGTATATGTGTATATATTCATACTTGTATGTATGTATGTTCAGATGTCCATGTATGCAAGTCTATATCTATATATATATGTATATTTGCGTGTGTGTGTATATGTATGTGTATATGTGTATATATACGTATGTATTTGTATGTGTGTGTATATGTGTATGTGTGTGTATATGTGTATATTTGTATATGTGTGTATATATATATATGTAGGTGTATATATATTTATGTAAGTACGTATGTATGTGCATAGATAGATAGATAGATAGATAGATAGATAGATAGATAGATAGATAGATGTAAGTTTGTTGTCTTGGGTTTCACGCTTTTTTGATCGTCTAACAAACTGTTTTAATTTTTTATTTAAAATACTGAATATATGCAGAGATGAGTATATTAATGAATTTTTGTGTACGTGGGATGAACTTTGGTAGGAATATTTGTTGTCGTGACGACTTTTATACAAACACAGACATAAATTAACACTTGTACAATAATTGACGTGCGCAGAGACACACGCGAGCTAGTCAAGTGGGGCTCAACTTCACATGAACGAAATGGAGCTTATCATATATATGTATACTAGCAGAATAGCCCGGCGTTGCTCGGGTGTAATGAAAGCTTTAAAACTAATCCATGGTCCTGGACCTCAGATACTTTGGACGTTGGCACTAAAGACTAAAATGCAATAGTTGTTTCCAGTTAAAGCGAAACCGTAGACTGAAAGAAAAATGAATGGATGTAAGTCAAATTTTCATTTCCTGGTATCGATATCAAATAAGTTTTTTTCGTGGTAAACTGAATTTTGAAGGCTAAAGAATTTCTCTGAGTAAATGGTATCATGGCTGAGACTAAGAACTACAATTATACCTACTTAGAGGCAAACCAGAAGCAAAAACTAAAATAAAAGGGCTGAAAAATTACAGACATACAGGTATATAAACAGACACACACACAAACATCTTGCTTTTATATATATATATATATTATCGATTTTCTGCACTATTGTAAGAACTGAAACGTTGAAACTTCTGAATATCGTTTCTTATGTCTTTGTCTATTAGTGTATCAAATTTGATTAAAATCGGACCACTCCTTCTATAACCCGATTTTTTCGATTATCGATTTTCGATATTTATCGGGCGTACCTCGACACAAAACCTAGCTAAGAACACTTGCAGACGCTTATAATACAACGGTATAAATTTTTAAGAAAATCTGTTCAGCCGTGTCGGTGTCTATAGGTAACGGACACACACACACAAAAACACACACACACACAGACAAAGTTCCATTTATAAATTAGTTTAGGTGTATGACGTTTTGCACATGCATACGCATGTAACTTGTGTTTTTGCGTAAGTATATATTTAATTCTGTTTATATGTTCATGCATTGAAATATGATTATGTCTATCCCGACCTCATTCATCCAGGGCTGGTTATGAATTTGCCTTGACTGTATCCAATATGTAGCAATTTAGTTAACGGACAAACTGACAAGTCGATAAAGGCTAAATTTTGTAATTTTTGTATGCATATATCCGTGGGTATATTAATTCTCCAAATTAGAAGTTGCTTTACTCTGATTGGTCCCCATTGTACATACAACAATGCCTTCCTGATAAACAGGTTTTGCTGGTTTTTAACCTTTTAAAACCATTCAATTTAAAATAAACCACGTCTCTTGACAAGACACAAGAAGTGTTGAAACAAAATAGCTACTTTTGTAGTGATATTGTAACATATCCATGTTATAATTTCTGAATATATATATATATATATATATATAAGAAAAATTAAGGCAGACACGTTATTTCATGGTATATGTATTCATATATATATATATATATATATATATACATATATATATATATATATATATAAAGATCTCTTAGAGAGTTATCCTACCATTGTATGTATAGGATACTCTTGGATTCTTCTTATCTACACCGCATGCTGATATATATATATATATATATATATATATATATATATATATATATATATATATATAATATTTATTTGAATTGATGTAAAGGCAAGTGGACCGCCATTTGTTACAACAATGAAGAAAGAAATAACACCAATGAAAAATTCTGTAGAAAAAATATATTTTTGACGTCACTCAACAAAATAAAATTTGAAACATAAATTTATCTCCAAATAATGCGATGGATGATTAATCATTTCTAAAATTCAAACATAATGTTTTGGACAAGCCAGCGGGAACTGTTCTTCTTGACTTTTCCCCTATGAAGACAAATAATGTAACCTCGATTTTGACAAAGAAATGATGCATTATTTTCAAATACGACAGGTCATTAGTTGAATATTCAGGTTAATTCTGAGATTCTTTTATCAAAGTTCAATAAAAACTATTTCTTTCGGTCACAGACAGATTTGAGTTATGACATTTTCATGTTGATTTGTTACTACTGTGATGCAAACCGTATGAAAGAGACGTTTTTGCATATCAGATTTAATTTCTCTTTCAATATTTCTTACCACTCCTGGAGCCTTCTACCTACAGAATCTCCTACTGCTACCAAAGCGTTAACTGGGACGTGTTTCATGATTTCCTATGCGACGTCCCTTGGGGAAATGTGTTCGGTCTCCCAGTTGATGACTGCGCCTCTGGGATTTCTTCCTGGGTGAAAGCTGGCATTGATGCCTTCATACCTACCAGAAAGTTTCATCTTAAACCTCATTCCCCCCCCCCCGGTTTTCTCCTGCCTGTTTGGTCGCCATTGTCTACAGGAACCACTACTTTTTCTGACCACAATAGGCGCCTATTTACCTCTGGTCGTAATGAGTGCTAGATGAGCATAGCCTCCAGGAATTTAAATGCAATGTCAATACCCATCTCTTAGCCACTTGACTCCAGTTCTTTCTACATCACCCTGCATATCTTTTCCTTTCTCTCTACCCTTGAAACTGTCATCACACCTGTATTCCCGTCCTTCTCTTGCTCCTTTTTATGATACCCCCTGGTTCGTTTTATTTTTTTTTATTTTTTTTTTTGTTTTTTTTATTCTCCTCCTATGTAATCTTTTTTTCTGGTGTATCTCCCTTGTGCATCATTGTCGTTACCACCTTTTTGGGGGTAAAACGATTAAAAAACAAATATTCAGCTTGAAGACAACTTGGGCCGAAATTCGCTTCGTCGGTTGATTGATTTTGTTTAACGCCATCTGAACCCCTTTTGGCTTATTTAATACTGAAATCTAAATGTTTTGTACTTGATTTTTCCCTTCTGATATATCCCGGAAAGTGTTAATATTAGTGGAAGATTGGTACTCGACACAGGAAATAGATATAACGGATTTATTGTGCGAATGTACAATTAATAATAACATATAGATAAGCATTCAACGAGTAGGAGCGGAATAAACTATCAAATAGAGAATGCTTTCGCCTAAGACGTTTGATCTCTTTTATAGTCTAGAGCATTATATTCTCGGGGATGGCAGGATGTTCCACTATAACTCCTTCAATTGCAGATATTTATAATTTCAGGATAAAGTTATGTTTTAGATATATAGTTTGCATCTGTCGATACTTCTGAGATGTGGTAGTAATTACACTATTTACATTAAACGGATTATTGTCCTCATTTTTGCTGCCATGTTTACGACTTGACCAAAAGAGTTGTGAGTTCAGTACCAGGCTACAGCAGTGGTGAACAAATAACTTAGAAGTTTTAAGTTAAAGGGAGATAACTCATGGCTACCAGAAGTGTATCGCACATGGAATGAGAATGGTATACCTCAGTGATTATAATAAAGAGTTTGGTCCGGAATTCCTGGCTCCTGAAGAATGGCAGTGCGTAAAACTGCCAAAATGTGGTAAACATGGCTCTAAAGATGAGAACAATAGTCCGAATAATGTGAATAGTGTATATAGTTTGCATTTCATAAAACGTATTGTTGGTAGCTTACTATAATTTTTTTCTATTGTTTAATGTTTCATTGTTAATTTGCTGTAAAAATTTATTGTTGATAATTTTATTATAAAGATGTGCTGTTGATTTTTTTTTTTTTTTTTTGCGAGTTCATTATTTGCCCATAACTGAGACTCTACCAGGTGCTACGACCCTGGTTCATGGTTGGTAGACCTGGGAACAACAGCAATTAAGAAGTTATTCTACGCTACTCAAAACCTCCAATCTCCCGATCAGAGGCCTTGCTGTCGAATGTAGTTCATCGTCAAACCCAGAACGATGCCGAAATTTGATCTCGTGAAACTGATTTAGTTAAATATAATCTTCAAATAATTACTGTAATCTCAGATGAAACTTGCGTCTTTTGTTCGACACCAAATAATTGAGATCTTTGTGAAATTAGAGTTTAATAAAAGAAATCTATAAAAGTTTCGTTCTAACAAAAATTGGAAACGATAAAATTCTTCACGTGAAAAATGTTATTATTTCCCTGGAAAAAAACACCCAGTTATATTCAATAATGTTCAGATCAATGAACAAAAGTGTTGTGGATTCCGGGTGAGGAACCACACAAAATAATGAACAAAATAGATATTTGAGATAAGAAAATAAGTTATATTAAATGTAAAGATACAAACTGGAACGTAGGTTAGTAATCCAGTAATACGATTAGTAAGGAATATATATATATATATATATATATATATATATATATATACAAGTCTTTGAAGTGAAGCCATGCTGGAATTAGTACGTCTGTGAAATACTATTCTGGCTGAGTGGAGCTCAGAGCTTCTATGACTACTGACGCGGTATTCTCGGTGTAACTTCAGTATCGTTCGGTAACTTACGGATCAGTCACAGTTCTCATTGTGGCAGAAGTGTATGTATACTCAAGTCGAGTCCATTATAATAGAAAAAGAGGAGATTCCATAACAAGAAGTTATAGAGACAAAGGCTTACGGCCATATCCCGTTGAAGCACTGTATCCCGTACGATCACCGAGTCATGTCAACCTTGGTAAGTACCTAAATAGGTAACCGCTTGAGAATACCAGATGCTGTAACGCTGGACGATCCCATCAAAGATACTTGAGGCAGAAGAAATGTAGTTTTACAGAAGGATGCTGAGGATACCATGGACAGAGCCCATATGCGATGATGAGGTGTTGGAATAGATGCAAACGAGAATAAAACTGATAATAAATATCAGGAAGAGACAAATGAGGTTCCTAGGGCACGTAATGAGGAAGGAAGGCCTAGAGAACTTAATACTCACAGGTCAGATAAAGTGAAGGAGAGACATGGAAAAGCAGCGCGAGACGTGCTTGTTAGGTCTGAGCAAATAGATGGCGGAGCGGGGCTTAGAGAAAAAAAGAAAAAATATTGATAGCGACAAGAGACAGAGCCAAGTGAAAGTCCATGATCGCCTACGTCCTGTAAGAACACAGGATGAAGAAGATGAACTAATCGTTAATGGCACGGAAGTATTAACCAAAGAGACGAGTTCCAATTCTCTTTATGATTATTATATTCACTTACGCACAAATATTTTGGGCAAGATATAAATCCACTTTTTCTCCCCCAGAACTGGGTTAATTAGTAAGACGTGTATCACTAAATCATTATTATCTGCAAAAAAACATTTAAAAATTTTTGCTGCTATGGGTTGAATTTGTTGCATTCATTTACTTGCAACTACCCTTTGTAAAGGTACGAAACCATCTCTTCTCTCTCCAACTATGGGTTGAATTGCAGGACAGATTGATGGATAACAACCGGTTTACCGCAGAAAAAAAATGACAGTCTGCTGCGGCAAAATATTCTTCCTAATCAGTCATGGATCGAAAGAGACATGATCACCGAAGCATATGTCACTTGAGGCACTTAATTGACTAATTTTGTAGGTCAAAAATGTATTGTTAGTAATTTTACGATAAAAATGTATTTTTACATTTTTCCAATGCTGCATTGTTTGTCATTTTACTATAAAAATGTATTGCAGGTCATTTTATTATAAAAAATTAATGTTCATTTTGTTTGGAAGGGTTCACTATTTAATCATAACAGGTGCTACGACCCCGTGTCAGGATGAACCAAGGAAGAACAGCAGTTAAGTGGTTGCTTCACGCTCCTCAAAACCTCCAATCGATCTGTGAACAAAATGTATATATGCAAAAAAGTAATAATAGGCGCCCTACAGGAACAGAAGAGGGAGAAAAAGGGAAAACGGGAAGTGAGGAAAAAAAGGGGGAGATAAGAGAAAAATGAGAGAGGAGAAGAGAAAAATGTAGAAAAGTATAAAAAGGAAAAAGAGGAAATGGGTTGATATGCAGACTTGATTTATAGATATATAAAACGGGACAAGGGGAAAAAAAAGAAAAAAGAAGAAACAGAAAAAATACAAAATATGACTTCATATTTCGGCTTTGCCAATGAGCAATATAACAAAACTGATCGTCCGAATCCTGATGAATAGAGCGAAAAGCAGGATCAGGCCAGAGATAGGACAAGAACGGTGTGGTTTCGTCAAAAACACTGGAACAAGGAACGCTATATTGATGATTAGAATGCTCTCTGAAAGATCAATACAAATGAAGAAGGACTAATAAATGTGCTTATTTGAAAAAATACGCCACGAAGAATTGATGTAGATGCTCGGCAGCCTTGACATATTTGGGAAAATCATAAGAGTAATCAAGAATCTTTACTGGCAACAAACCGCTTGCATACGGACAGGTACTGAATTCAGCAGATATACAAAGATAGAAGGGGGCGTAAGACAAGGATGTGTCTTTTCACAGGATCTGTTCAACTTGATTTGTCATCGGAGGCCACAATTTAAACAACCTAAGGTACGCAGATGATACAGTGCTGATAGCAGTCACAGAAAAGAAACTACAAGACCTTCTACAGAAGGTAGCTGAAGAGAGTGATAAGAAAGGACTACAAATAAACTGCAAGAAAACCGAATGCATGGTCATCAGTAAAAAGGGAAGCCCAATACGCCAAATACAGGTCGGGGATACAAGAATCAAGCAAGTACAAAAATTTAAATACCTGGGAATTGTTCTAACAAAAGACGGAAAGTGCGACACAGAGATCCGAAGGCGAATTGGCATAGCGAAGGAAGCATTCCAGAAGTTGAGTAAGTATTGAGAAACAGAACAATTTCGCTAGAAACAAAGAAGAGAGTACTGGATTGCTATGTAGTGTCAGTTCTTCAATATGGCAGTGAATGCTGGACAATATCATCAAAGATGAAGGAAAAACTTAAGCAACTGAAGTGTGGATTCTACAGAAAGATGCTGTGAATATCATGGATCGAGTATGTGAGCAATGATGAGGTCTTGGAAATGATGGAAACGAAAAGGAAATTAATACTGAGCATCAGGAAGAGACAGCTGAAGTTCCTGGGACATGCAATGAGAAAGGAGGGTTTGGAGAACCTGATACTAACAGGCCAGATAGAGGGAAAAAGAGACAGGGGAGAGCAACGGATAACATATTTGAAAAACCTAATCAGTGCTCGGAGCCACCAGGGATAGGAAGACGTGGAAAGCCATGATCGCCTACGTCCTGAAGGGACAAGGCACATAGAAGAAGAAAGGATTTTCAAAATTTTCCATTTCCAAATAAAATAGTGTCAGACTACTCTTGAGATCGAATTAATTTACGTTAAAAATCTAGCACAAGATTAAAAGGGAAGAGCGGAAAAAGAGATTTAATATAAGTAGGGGATATATATAAATATAAATATATATAAAAATCTATTTAAAAATATATTTTTAAAAATTTTTTACATGAATAAATATATAAAAAAAAACGGATGAAAGATACCTAAAGACGGGAAATCAACTATTTTAGGGAATCATAAAAATTATACATAGATATATGGTAGATTTTATTCAGTAACACATCCGTAATACATTTGATATGAGTGGACTACTTAATGGACAATTAAAAATATTATATATATATATATATATATATATATATATAAAGAAAGTTTTTTAAAAATCTTTTTAATATTTTTAAACATACAAGAAAATAAAACAAATATATATATATAAAGTAAAAAAATATATTCATATACACTTATATATATATATATATATATAAACACACTATTCACACACACATGCACACATATATAGCAACAAACAATGATAAGCTATATTGCTGATAAAAGGAAAAGATCCTTAACTAAGGTAATTTGGAAAAATTAAATTGAAGAACTAGAATTAAAATATAGTTAAATTAATATAGGGATTAGGTATTAAAAAACGGATGTGGTAATCTGAAAATATATACACGTATATACGCACACATACCAACTCGAATACATACATATCTACGTATATGCACACATGTGCGTATAAGCACCCACATATATTCACACGCATTCATAGATAGATAGATAGATAGATAGATAGATAGATAGATATGAACACGTTACCAGATATATAGATATGAACACGTTACCAGATATATAGATATGAACACGTTACCAGATATATAGATATGAACACGTTACCAGATATATAGATATGAACACGTTACCAGATAGATAGATAGATAGATAGATAGATAGATAGATAGATAGATAGATAGATAGATAGATAGATAGATAAAGTATTTGTTTAATAACGAATAAACCAAGAAAAAGAAAGGAAAATCTTAGAGCTAGAATAAAAGTGGCTCTGAGAATCAGGAGGTATTAATTATTTAATAATACAGGACAAATAAGAGGAAATAAGGAAGCAACTATCAAAAGGAAATTAATTTTGAATTATATATAGGGATTAATATCTCAATTTAAAATTTAACTTTTTTAATTTATGACGGTATTTGTTTATGAATTCTTTACGTAGGTTTAAAAGCAAATTTTTTTGCAATACTTTATTATATTATTTTAAGGATATTATTTTAATTTTTTCAACGAAACATAGATCGCATCTATCGTAAAATTTTTTGGGGATACAGGACGAACCTACTTACTATGGGGTTTAGTGCCTCTTCTTTCATTTCCCTAAATCTTTGGGAAAGGGACGTCTGGATTCTTAGATTAGAGTTAGAAAATGAATGCTTATGAGAATAGTACCATTGTTTAAATTCTCCTGCAGAAATTCTAATGTAAATCTAATAATTCTTTTTGTTATTCATATTACTTGGTTAGATCTACATTTGCTTTCCATGGGGCAGTTGTTAATGGACCAACAATTGTAAGATGGTAAAATGCCAGTTTAATGTCAGCTTTATCTAAATTCTTTAAAATATGTTATTTTAGGAATTAATAATACTTCCATATTGTGTGTGCAGGAGTAGCAAATTTTAAGAGTACTTGTATAGAAGATTTTTTATAGTAGAATGTTGGTATGGAAATGTTTACTTACTAGTTTAAGAAAATATTTTTCTATACTGATATTTGATTGTCTGCAAAACAGGTGGTTAAACCATATATTAAACCATATAAACGTGTGTGTGTGTGTGTGTGTGTGTGTGTGTGTGTGTGTGTGTGTGTGATTTTCGGGAAGGGTATAGCTAATTATAGACCAGTTGAATAGTAAAATTTCGTTTAAAAATCTATGTTAATAAATAGAGGTAAGAAAGTATAATTAGTATTAGCATTTCAAAATATAGGGGTAAATTTTGTGAGGAAAGTAAAAATGTACGAACATACCAGTAAGATTAATCGTGATTAAAGATCCAAAAAAAGACAGGTGCAACTCAGATTTGTCATTAAATAGGGGAGGGCAGGAAAATGAACTCTTCCCATTGGTTAGAGTTAACAATAAAAGTATGAATTCTGCCGAAAACTTAAATCCAGACAAGTAGCACAAAAGTAAGGAGCCGGCTTGGTACTTCTGGACCGAAAGTCGGGGTTACTGATAGAGCCGATATGATGTTTAAAAACCCGAAATCGGCAATGAAGGCAGGATATCACTGAAGACCTCCTTTAAGTAGCAAAAATGTATTTATGGACTAGTATTACTGAAATACCGATTGAAAATGTAGTCGTTAACACTTTATACATTTCTGAGCGGATTTGACGCCATACATGACATCCACAAGAAAACTTCAATAAAACTAAGCTATTTAAGAAAATAACTCCTGTTTTTCTGTTAATATTTTGGTTTTCTATCAAACACTCCTCCTAGATGTGAGCGAATGCTGGAAAATCTCTTAACAGATGATGAAAAACTTAAGCAACAGAAAGGATGCTGAGGTCGTCATGAACCAAAAATGGGAGCAACGACCAAGATTTAAGGAAAATGTATATCAAAGATAAAACTTGTATTTAACATTAAGAAGAGCTGAAAACAGCTGAAGTTTCTAGGATACACAGTGTGGAAAGAGGGCTTTGAAGATTTGATATCCAGAGGACAGATTAAAGGCAAGAGGGACTGAGAAAGTCAACGCATAATATACTTAGCGACCTTGAGTAAATGGATAGAAAACAAGTTTTAAAAAAAATAATAAAACAAAGTTTATCATAAGCTACGAAGGGCAAGAAATTATGGAGGACCATGATTGCCTACATCCTGAAAGGACAGGCACACAGCACAAAAAGAAATTGAAGAATTTACGTTGTAGTATGAATTTTTCTTTTTTTAATAATTTCACCCCAAGCTAGGCATTCCACTGCCACTATTGCGCAGGGGGTTACATAGGTAAAGATGAAGAGAAAGAGAGGTTAAGTATAGGAAATGTCAGAAGGAGGGTGATAGACGGGTAAGGATACTGAGGCTGAGGGTTGGGCAGATGGGAAGAGTGTTTGAGAGAATGGATGCGAGTTAGTGTGTTAGGAGATTGTAGCTGTCAGGGAAGCAATCATGTGGAAGGGAATTCCACAGGCGGGAAGTGCGAGAAAAGAAGCTGTTGGAGTAGAAATTGCTGTTACATCTTATCGGTTTCACTGTAAGAGGGTGGGACCTATTTGCTAATCTAGTATCTCGAGCAAATTCGTACTTAGGGGGCACCAGTGATCTAAGTTCATCGGAGCAGAAGCCGTGAAAGTACTTACAGAAGAGGCACAGGGAGGACACGTCACGCCGGTGAGAGAGTGACTGCAGCCGGTCTGCCAAGTCGGTATCTATCACATTACAGACTCTCCGTTGTATTTTGTCAAGAACCCCGAGGAGAATAGCAATTACCCGTAGGGTGCGTATTTCATGTACAGTCCTTTATCTCATATACTATTTTTTGTAATTGATACATACACCAAAGTATTTAAAATGTTGTTTTTTTTATTTACTAATTCTAAATCCTGATTTTTCATGATGGAATCAGGATAATTTATATAATCCAGTGCAATAATTTATGTTTGGGAAAGGTTCATTATGGATCCTGTTTCTTGTAATAGTTGGCGTAAGGTAAATCACTCCAATTCCAACTTTATTTTTTTCTGTTCAATACGATGTTAAAAATTTAAATGGACGCCAGGGTGAAGAGATTAAAACTGACACCCTTTTCTATATATTGCGATCATTTTGACTTAAATTTGTGTTTTCTTTATTTCAGATTCAATCTTGACAATTTCCTAAAATGTTTCGGTGAATTTGTTTTCTATTTTCAAAATTATAGTTTATAATCATAGCTTCGATATATGAAGTAAAGAAAGAGTCAAATTTAACAGATCCCAGAAAGCTTGAATTTTCTATTACTTCAAGTCTCATCTACATCTTTGAGGTCATCCAGCACTCACAGACATAGAGGAAATATATATGTATCTCAGTGGCATGACACCTGCTTGTACCAAACTCTTATTGCCGTATGCGATTACTGTTTAAAGCTCAGAAACAGATTTTGCTCTTATACGAATGTTTCTACGTAGATCGAAAAGTAAATAAAGTAGATATTAACAAAAAAAATTATCACCTACAAAAATTGATATATATTAAGAATTACCAGATCACAAAGCCATATTTCGACCCCCCATTTAGAAAGCTTTCACAACAGGGATATAAGTCAACGAGCCAATGAGAACTAAAGCGGCACTTTGGAAGCGGATCTCTAGAGATGTATGTCACTAGCTGGAAAAAAGTCAACCAAAACTAGAATAGAGAAATAATGTTTTCAATTCTCTGATGCTACAGCCATCGTAGCATAACTAGAGCCAAAATGCGACCAACTGGCGACTTTAGACGGCTAAACCGCCCTGCTGTATTTGAAAACAGACATACCTTACTTCACCCACATTGTCAGGCAGGTGTCTACTACATTTTGATCCATAAATAGTTATGTACCAACACACACTCTTTCTCTCTCTCTCTCTCTCTCTCTCTCTCTCTCTCTCTCTCTCTCTCTCTCTCACACACACACACACACACACACACACACACACACACACTCGCCCACTCATTATCTATCTCTCTATCTATCTGTTATAGGGAAACACACCTATTCCTCAGATAATATACTCTCCCTCCTATATTAATAAGAGTTAACAGGAAGTTAACGGCAGAAGTTCTTAAGAAGTTCTTAGAAGTTCTTGCGAAGTTCATAGGAGTTCTTTAGAGTTTCTATTGGAGTTCAGTAGAACTACTAGGCAGTTGATATTAGTCAGCAGTTAACCGAATACTAAGGAGTCAGCTTCAGTGGATGATTACCAAGTTCCTAACATTTTGGGTGCGTTAAGTCGATTAGCAACCGACATAGCACGATTATAACCTTTAATGGGAAAACTACTCCACAACACTATTTATCTATCTATCTATCTATCTATCTATGCTATGGACAAGGACTTTTACAGTTGAACCCTTGAAGTTTCATAACACATCTTATCGTTCTCTACTATTATATTGTGTTTGTGCATATTCATGTAATCATTACACAAGTCCGACACACACCAAAACAAACTATAGTGATATATAGCGGGCAAAAACTTCACAGTCAAATAATTTCAAAATTGGATCAAAATATCTATTAAAATCTATTGCACACAAATCAAAATCGGTATCAACTTTTTTAGCAATTTTAGTTTTCGTCAATCTGATTACAGAGAACTTTTTTCTTTTAGTCAGAATTCGAGCAATAAATCTGTGATATATTTAACAACGATCCTGAAAATAAAATTATTTGAACAATCTCTTCAAGTCTGTTAAATCCGTTCATTCTCCCATATTTATGCAACACGTATATCTGCGTTGCTAAGAAACAACTTATTACTAAAGACGTAGTAACAGACGCGAGCAAAACCAAAATGTATCGATTACCAATGATTTGGGAATCACGCGTGTAGCGACAGAAAAGCGTCGCTGGAGGCCCCAATACGAAACTTTGATCTTCAGGAACACGTTCAATAACCTAGTCATTAAATTGAGCGGCTTACTCTTATGATCTAGGATTAACCAAACTGACCATCGTTCGTAGATCGATATGACCAATTGTGGACCTGAAGTTGATGTATACGATATTGCAAAAACAGTTAGGTTTTGTTAGTTTGCACTTGCGTGTTATGCAACGGATTGATGGATGTGAGATTCAAGTTTCAACCTAGGAACTGGATCAGCAAATGTTCTCAATATACTGACGAAAGAAATTAACTCATTTTTTACATTGTGGAGTAAAGTATAGCGGTTAGGATTGAGGAATCATATATATATATATATATATATATATATATATATATATATATATATATATATATGTATATTTTATAAGCGTTTCACCCCGAGCAAGGCCTGTCACTGCCACTACTGCGCAGGGGGCTACATAGAGTGGAGAAAGGATGATTAAATATAGGAAATGTCAGAGGGTGGGTGATAGGCGGGTAAGGATACAGAGAATGAGGGTTGGGTAGATGAGAGTGTTCTGAGAATAATTGGGAGTTAGTGTGATAGGAGGTGTCTATTGACCCTACATTTAAACACCTGGAGATTGTAGCTGTCGGGAAAGCAGACTTGTGGAAGGGAGTTCCACAGGCGGGAAGCGCGAGAAAAGAAGCTGTTGGAGTAGAATTTACGGTTACATCTTATTTGTTTAACTGTAAAAGGGTGGGACCTAGTTGCTAATCTAGTATCTCGTGTAACCACTCGCGTTTGGTATATCAGTCAGTTAAGCGCCATACGTGATATACGCTTTGGGCAATCATGTCTCGAAAGAGACATGACTGACTGGGCAGAAGATTATCCCGCAGTAGGTTGCCATTGCTTTCTGCGGTAGACTGGTTGCCAGCCAAGGCTATAGAACCCAATCTGTACTATCATTTAACCCATAACTGGAAGGAAGAGACCGATTAATATCTTTCCCAAGGGTATTTGTGCGTAAGTGAATGAAAGATATTTAACTGAAATTCGAACTCGGCACTCCGATTTGTCGTTCTGAGTCGATATCCACTGCACCACAAATGCTACTGAAACACAATCACCCAGACATCAACGACCAACACGAATGAATATTAACTTATTCTGTTTATTCTCTTTACTGGCGTCTGTGTGCAGAGAGGTAGTCAAAGGAAACACATATGCACACACGAGGGAGTGACGGTTTGAGTTACTGTCTTCCTTGTGTTCTCTTTCAGTCCCTGGCTTCGTCTACTCTTTTACTCTAAAACCTAGTCCTATGCATAAGCTCAGGTTCAATCGAGCTTTTTTTTTTTTTTTTTATATAAGCGTTTCACCCCGAGCAAGGCATGTCACTGCCACTACTGTGCAGGGGGCTACGTAGAGTGGAGAAAGGCTGGTTAAATATAGGAAATAACAGAGGGTGGGTGATAGGCGGGTGAGGATACAGAGAATGAGGGTTGGGTAGATGAGAGTGTTGTGAGAATAGTTGGGAGTTAGTGTGATAGGAGGTGTCTATTGACCCTACATTTAAACACCTGGAGATTGTAACTGTCGGGAAAGCAGACTTGTGGAAGGGAGTTCCACAGGCGGGAAGCGCGAGAAAAGAAGCTGTTGGAGTAGAATTTACGGTTACATCTTATTTGTTTAACTGTAAAAGGGTGGGACCTAGTTGCTAATCTAGTATCTCGTGTAAATTCGTGCTTAGGCGGCACCAGTGATCTAAGCTCATCGGAGCAGAAGCCATGAAAGTACTTGTAGAAGAGGCACAGGGAAGCTACATCACGCCGGTGTGAGAGCGGCTGCAGCCGGTCTGCCAAGTCAGTATCAACCACGTTACAGATCCTCCTTTGTATTTTGTCAAGAAGCCCAAAGAGAGCAGCAGGGGCACCCGACCAGATATGGCAGCAATATTCAATACACGGGCGGATGGTAGATTTGTATATGTGCAGAATAGTTTCAGGTGGGAAAAATTTCCGGGCCCTGCACAGAGAGCCGACTTTCATAGCAGAAGATTTGGCAATGGATTCAATATAGTCATTCCATTTGAGGTCCGCCGAGAGTGTAAGGCCAAGGAGGCGTAGTATTTTACTCTCTGGGAGGCTAGCCTGTCCCATTCTAATGGGAGGTAGATGCGATTGTCTATTGTGGTTAGTTGATAACAGCTTTGTTTTGGAGGCATTGAAATTTACCAACCATTTCCTACCCCAGGTCACTACGGATTGGAGGTCCCTTTCAAGTGCGGCAGCGAGGTTCACTTTGTCGTCCAGACCTGGTTTCTGATCGATGCGGGAGTAGATTGTTGTGTCGTCGGCATACATGCCAACTTGGGATCTAATGGTGTCGGGGAGATCATTAATGTAGATCAGAAATAGCGTGGGACCTAGGATAGAACCTTGAGGGACGCCCGCGTTCGTCTGGTAGTTTTGGGAGGCATGCCCATTTAATACCACCTTTAATGTGCGGTTAGAGAGGAAGGACTGGATGAGGTCAAACAGATGTCCAGTTATCCCATAGCTCCGCAGTTTGCACAAGAGGTCAGCATGCCAGACCCTGTCGAATGCTTTGGAGATATCCAAGGCAACGGTTCGGGCTTCACCATTCTTGTCGAGTGCCTGGTATATGTACTCGGTAATGGTCGTTAGCATATCAGCAGTAGACCTGGTGAAGCGAAACCCATACTGTTTGTCAGAGAGAAGCACGTTGGTCATAAGGTGCTGAATCACCTCGGCGTTGATAATGGCTTCGAAAACTTTGCCAAAGATTGGAAGGAGACTAATAGGACGGTAATTGGCGGGGTCTGAGGGTTCGCCAGAATTCTTAAATATAGGTACTACGCAGGAGGACTTCCAACAGGCAGGAAAACAGGAAGCAGATAGGCAGAGGTTATAGAGCTTCACCCAATTACGTCATCCCCGGGTAGGCCTACCCGCCAATTGTCTTTGACCAGTTGCATTTTAAGGTAATCACATTACTATTCATTTCATTGTTTAAATTTTTTCGACTTTGTTTTAAAACACTCAATGAAGAACACATACCCCTCCCTAATACTGGCCTTGAGCCATCATATCGTCTAACGATTCGTGCTAGATAGAATATGCGCTTCATTCGTCTGAAATAAAAAGTTATACGTAGTAGAATTTAATTTTACTAATAGATTACTTTTTAATAATATTATTAATAGTAGTACAAGCAGAAATATGGATATCATTTTAGTATAATTTTTAGTATTAGTAGTACTAGTAATATTAATATTATTGTTGACATGAGTAGTGTTATCTGTGTTAATATTAGTAAAAGTAATTGTTGGGGGCAGAACCCCTCTGTAATGGACTGTTCCGTTCATTACTTACTTATACCGGCTAGGCTCTGTATGCGGAGACGCTGGACAGACGCCTGGGAGTAGAGATATATAGACTATTAGTCACAGCTGAGAGGAGGTTTCTACTCAGACTTACTCTTCTGTATTCTTGTTTTTCAACATATCTTGTTGTTACAAGTCCCGTGTTCGTGTCTTCCTTTCCTATTAACTCCCTCAACACAACAGTAATACAAATATTATTAGTAATATTAACATTGTTATTAATATTAGTATTACTGTCAGTAGTCTTATAATAATAATAGTAGTAGTATTGTTCTTAGCATTATTATCTGTAATACGAGTGTAACTGCCGTCAAAATGATAGCAAAATATTTGTAAGAATTATATATATATATATATATATATATATATATATATATATATTATTCGGGCTTAAAATGTCAGCTAGTACGTCTCAGTTGATACAATTACTACGAGGAGTGACAATTTAACTCGAAGAATGACCTCAGCATGTTCCTTGGATAAATGAGTCAGAAAAATATTTCTATTTGAGCACGTCCGGTCATTTGTATTTTTTTTAGAAATAGACGAATAAAGTAGAAGAGTAGTTGAGGAAAATGAACGTGATCATGTTCTAATGGTTGTCAGAAGATTATATTTATTCTTCAATAGTCGACAACAATTATTGCAAAAAAAAAAATAATAATAATAATAAGCCACTGTTAAAGACCAAACACGCGGCAAGAGCTTTCATGAAGGGCAATAAATTTTAAAAATTGGTAGTAAAGAGAATGAACTGAGCCAATGCTACTTCGTTCTCCCCATAATGAGGTAAATATATACATATATATATATATTATAAATTATGTTTTAGAACATGTACATAATTTCTCTATATATAATCACGACGAAGGCGCGTTTGTTTCGGCATTGCTGCCCCAATGCCTCATCAGGCGATATGGAAAATACTGGAAATCCTTTTCCTTTATATTTATTTAGTTTTGTTAGGGGTGTTGGCTGGGGTTTATTAATATTGTAATATTTCGTTGACAGTTGGAATTTTTGTGGAGAGTGTTTAGTTAGCGGTGTTGGTGGGCTTTAGCGAGATAGGGGAATTTGTCAATGACTGTTGGAATTTATAAATGAAGGCAAAGAAGGTGTTGTGTATTAGCTATTTATTAATCATTAATATTTCGAGATCATATTTTCATCTTCAGAATGGTAGGACAGCTTAATTTCACGTCCGCTCGTGGTCCGTGCCTTTCATCGAGCGGACGTGAAATTAAGCTCTCCTACCATTCTGAAGATGAAACTATGATCTCGAAATATTTATGATTAATAAATAGGTAATACCCAACACTTCTTTGCCTTCATTTATTCTACTAAATGCATTATGATAGCCTTCAAAACCTACCCATACACCTAAAATACGCAATGCTTCAAGCAAATTACAAAACACTCATATATATATATATATATATATATATATATATATATATATATATATATATATATAACTGGCTTTATTATAATAGAGAGGAATAGTAAGTTTGCTTCTTGAATCTCTGGTAGCAGATTTACGAGAGGCTATACGGTGTTTCATTCTATCCTCGAATAATGACTTTGCCTCGTTGAGAGCGCGCTTACACATACTCCAAGTGGAAGTGATTCCGGTGAGCTATAGCGGCTGAAGAAGGTGAAGGAATGAAGACTAAATCAAATAAAAATTTAGGATGTTGAATATTAATGCAAAACATTAAACATGTCCAGGTGTTTGGGTGAGTAAATTTAGCATCGGGAATGATGACATTGAACATTTAATAGGCTGCTCTAGGAAATTTGAGCCAATACAGCAAGTTGTTACAAAATCAAAACCTTAATCTAAAAACTCGAGTCATGTTCTTAGTCTTCTCAGATCGGGACATTTATATAGATACCAATCATGGCACTAAATTCGTTCAAAAATATTTAAAATGTCGGCGCTTTTTCAGATGAATTAAAATCAACTTCGAGCGGGCAGATTTTAGCGAAGACCATTTTTCTTAGACTCTGTTGTATTTTGCCAAATCTTCGTCGCCAAAATGTTGTAACCTAAAAGGTTACTGTGTGATTAGCAACCCAAAATGGAGGTTGGAAATAAATAGCAATATTTATAATATCATCAAATACAAGACTCAGAAGCTGCGTGAAGTAAATACCCCTGCTAGCAGAAAATTGCTAGAGAGTAAGAAGACACCGCTCTCTCAATAGAGTCCAATGTATTATAAAAGGATTGGGACATACACATTACTGTCCATAGGTATGTACAGTATCGTTCATTCAGAATTAGAACACTCTTAGCTACTGGCGTGTTTACTGAGTGTCCATAGCTCAAAGGTAGAATCACCGACTAATGACAATTCAGTTGGGTTTTAATCGTGGCTAAAAAGCAATCGGATGTCTAACTATACTGATGAGCTGTGATAGAGTGAAACAGTTCTGTCTGCGGATGACTATATATATGGCTTTTTAGTCTTTTGTGCCAACGTCCAAAGAGTCTGAGCTCCAGGACCATGGATTACTTTTAAAGATTTCATTACACATGAGCAACGCCGAGCTATACTGCTAGTATATATATATATATATAGTGTCGTAATGTTCCAAGATTACTGTTTTTTCAGTGATTTACCAGTAGAAAGACATTTTAGGTAAGTTGTGATAGAATGTTAATAAAGTTAAAGTGGAGAAGAACACTTGCAGACGCTTATAGTACAACTGTGTAAATTTTCAAGAAAATCGGTTCAGCTGTTTCGGAGTCTATAGGTAACGCAGACACACAGACAAATTTCCATTTATAAATAAGATTAGATTTAGATTTAGATATTATTGTAACCTAAAAGGTTACTGTGTGATTAGTAACCCAAAATGGAGGTTGGAAATAAATAGCAATATTTATAATATCATCAAATACAAGACTCACAAGCTGCATGAAGTAAATACCCCTGCTAGCAGAAAATTGCTAGAGAGTAAGAAGACACCACCCTCTCAATAGAGTCCAATGTATTATATCTATTAGATAGATAGATAGATAGATAGATAGATAGATAGATCTGAAGCGACTGAAATAGGCAGAGATAGATAGATAGATAGATAGATAGATAGATAGATAGATAGATAGATAGATAGATAGGAAATGTGTGTGCGTTTGTATATTTTCCAATTTTTAATGATCTTGTACATCAGGATCATAATTGTAGAAAATTGTCCGAAGTTACAGTTTTGTTCTGTTTTTGTTTAAATATTTTCCATCATCTTAGTCATTATCAAGAACTGGGTATTGTCAGTGTAGTAGACAAGATTTTGTTTGCTACATTCTAGCATCGTCTGCTATATTACATTTATGAAAATATATTTGTTCCTAAATTTGATGTAATTTTATTGATGGAATCTTTCGTTTTAATGCATCTAATATTCTGAGTCGTACTTGGCAAAAAAATACATACACACGTAACTTCCATACGTGATACACGATTGGTCCATCATGTCTCTAATGAAACATAACTGACGGGACAGAATATTTTCCCGCAGTAGGTTGTTATTATTTTCTGTGGTAGACTGGTTGCCAACCAACGCTATATAACCCAATCTGTTCGTCTATTTAACCCATAGCTAGAGGGGATAGAGACGAATTAAAACCTTTCCAAAGTGTATTTGCGCGTAAGTGAATGCAAAGGATTCAACTGGAATTCGAACTCGGCTCTACGATTTCTCGTTCCGAGCTGATATTCACAATACCACAGCGCATCCCATTAGAATCACAAAGAACTGTACCAGTTAACAGAAACTACATCACTTAATGATTTCCCACAACACCAACTATTAAAATTCACATAACTTCAAACAAATTTTTAGCAAGGAATGATATCCATATCAATACTAGAAAGAGTGATAATAGTTACTGTACTTGAGAAGTCTATTTTCCTAAACAATTGTCTGAAGAGAAAGATTTTATAAATTTCAACCAAAAGCAACACTGACTAATCGACTAATGAATGCCGAATGTTTGCTCATTAGGATACGGCTTCTATTACGATTAGAGATTAGAAGAACAGATACTACATTTGTTATTTCTCTTCCCCCCACCACCACCACCACTCGGTGATGGGATATGGTATAGGGCCGTCTTAAAGTGGGGAACCTAAAGCCATGCATCTGGGTTAAGGTCAAAACTTGCCCTGCTCCGCAATCAACATCACACAGACGTCAATATTCCACCGAATCTACCACTTTAGCGCAATGAGGAAGGTGCTACTGCAGAATTAATATCCCCGGGACCAAGCATCTGTCCGAAGATAGAAAAACATTTGAAAGATGGAATATAGTTTATCCGTCCGAAGGACACTTTGTCTTATATTTTGTTCCCAACATATGTGTGTGCTAAGATTAGTAAAAAGACGTATAAATGTCTAGTACTCTGAAAAGCAAACTCATCACACACACACACACACACACACACACACACACACACACACACACACATACTAGTGCATTCACATAAAACATCAGTACCGAGGACAGTTCATTATAACCTTCTGTACATATATAACAAATATTTATTTATTAGCAGTATAGCCCGGCGTTGTTTAAAAGCTTTAAAACTTATCCATGGTCCTGGAGCTCAGACGCTTTGGACGTTGGGCCGAAGCACTAAAATGCAATAGTTGTTTCCACTTAAAGCGAAACCTTAGACTGAAAGAAAAATGAATGGATGTAAGTCAAATTTTGATTTCCTGGTATCGATGTCAAATAAGATTTTTTTCGTCGTAAACTGAATTTTGAAGGCTAAATAAGTCCTCTGAGTAAATGGTATCATGCCTGAGATTAGGAAATACAATTATACCTACTTAGAGCCAAACCCGAAGCAAAAACTAAAATAAAACGGCTGAAAAATATACAGACATACAGGCAGATAAACAGAAACACACGCAAACATCTTGCTTTATATATATATCTATATCTATATATATATCCATTTCTGCACTATTGTAAGAACTGCAACCTTGAAACTTCTGAATATCGTTTCTTATGTCTTTGTCTATGAGTGTATCAAATTTGATTAAAATCGGACCACTCCTTCTATAACCCGATTTTTTCGATTATCGATTTTAGATATTTATCGGGGGTACCTCGACACAAAACCTAGCTAAGAACACTCGCAGATGCTTATAGTACAACTGTGTAAATTTTCAAGAAAATCGGTTCTACCGTTTCGGAGTCTATAGATAACGGACACACACACGCACACATACACAGAGAGAGACAAAGTTCCATTTATAAATAAGTTTAGATAAATATAATTAAATGTAAAGGGAATACAGATGATAGTTGTTTAATGGATAACTAAGTCTGTATGTTTTGTTGGCCATCGATGAGTAAAATCGGTTAACAAAATCCTCTCTTCACATATTTCAATACTTAGATCGTTTTGAGGCTTAGTAGTTTTGGGCTTTCTATAAAAAAGTATAAGGAAGTTGAGAAAAGAAATGGAAATTTGTACAAGACAAAAATAAAAAAAAATTAAAATAATCTTCACTACCAAAACAATAATTGGGAAGTCATAAAGTTCAATTACTCATCGCGGAAGTAGATAATGAATAGATATCCAAACCTTTGCACACGATTGCCTGACAAAGTTAATGAAAAGTGTAGTGAATCAGCAATAAAACTCTCACAAAGCTCACCTCTGAATGACTAAGAAGAAGAAACAAAAAACAGAAACAAATTAAAACAAACATAAATATAATCAAAATGCTGATGATATTGTAATTTCTGCGTAGGTTACCAGTTCAACATTTTTAAGTAGGATTTCAACTCCTTTGAAGATAGGGAAATCTAAAATTTCCGTATAAAAGACATTTTCTCATGCAGACATATTGATATATATAAACTCTATATTTATATTCAAACTATTGTCCTCATCTTTGTTGTTACTTTCACATCGTTTCGACCGATGTGCTCTCCGGCCTACTTCAGGCGTATAAATGATAACACATTTTATCTTTATCAGAAGAAACTCAATTTGTAGTCAAGGACTCATCTAAAGAAAAGCATTTGCTGACATTTGATTGGTCGATTCATTTTTTTTTTTCATGAATTATCAACCCTTTGCCCATTATTAAAGCTAGAAAATAATTTTAGTTTCTAAGAATGATTTACTGATGCAAGTTTTACAAATTAACCCATAGCTGGGGAAGAAGTATCTAAACTTATTTATAAATGGAACTTTGTGTGTGTGTGTGTGTGTGTGCGTGTGTGTGTGTGTGTGTGTGTGTCCGTTACCTATAGACTCCGAAACGGCTGAACCAATTTTCTTGAAAATTTACACAGTTGTACTATAAGCGTCTGCGAGTGTTCTTAGCTAGCTTTGTGTCGAGGTAACCCCGATAAATATCAAAAATTGATAATCGAAAAAATCGGGTTATAGAAGGAGTGGTCCGATTTTAATCCAATTTGATACACTCACAGACAAAGACATAAGAAACGAAATTCAGAAATTTCAAGGTTGCAGTTCTTACAATAGTGCAGAAAATCGATAAAATATATATATAAAAGACAAGATGTTTGTGTGTGAGTGTTTCTGTTTATCTGCCTGTATGTCTGTATTTTTTCAGCCGTTTTATTTTAGTTTTTGCTTCGGGTTTGGCTCTAAGTAGGTATAATTATAGTGTTTAGCCTCAGCCATGATACCATTTACTCAGAGGACTTATTTAGCCTTCAAAATTCAGTTTACGATAAAAGAAACTTATTTGATATCGATACCAGGAAATGAAAATTTGACTTACATCCATTCATTTTTCTTTCAGTCTACGTTTTCACTTTAACTGGAAACAACTATTGCTTTTTAGTCTTTCGTGCCAACGTCCAAAGAGTCTGAGCTCCAGGACCATGAATTCGTTTTAAAGCTTTCATTACACCCGAGCAACGCCGGTCTATACTGCTAGTTAGGACATAAATGAATATAACGAAGCAAACAAGAATTGAAATACGACTTTCCGTTTAACAATTACGAGTTATTTGCCATTACACCACCCCTACATTCAATCTCGCAGCACCTGATATTCCCAAGTGGTCACCCATCTAGATCCTGGCCAGACTCGACGCTGTTTAACTTCCAGTGATCGTACAGGAATGGGTTTTCCAAAGTGATGAGGCCGTAAGATATTTCTGTCATTTATATTGTAAAATGTGTTTAGGGAAATCATTTGAATAATTGATGGAAATATCATTTAGAATGCAATAATGGCAGTGATTATAAAGCACTGGATGTGTGTGGGTGGTGCAGTGGATATTAGCTCGGGGCAAAAAATCAGAGTGTCGAGTTCGAATTCCAGTTGTATTCGTTGCATTCATTTACACTGAAATGCTCTTAGGAAAGGTATTAATCCGTTTCTTTCCCCAGGACAGATTGGGTTCTATTGCCTTGGTTAGCAACCAGTCTACTGCAGAAAGTAATGGCAACCTTCTGCTGGAAAATCTTCTGTCCAGTCAGTCATGTCTCTTTCGAGACATGATCGCTCAACTGTATATCACGTATGGCATTTAACTGACTAAATGGCAGTAATACATACACCTGGAAAATAAAGATGTATATATATCTATATATATAGTGTGTGAAACATAAAAATTGTTGATATTCTTTTGGTGGGATATAATTTGCATTCATCATTCATGGCAGTGAAATGCGTAGTTTATGTTAGTTTTCTTCATTTTATATAATATCTACCATGACTGGGTTATTCAATGTCAAATTTTATGAGGATTAAACTCACTAGTCACTAATAATGGTTAACCGGACTAGTATCGTTAACTATGCCGGGTAAGGTTTTAATATCTCTCAGTTGCGCCTCTGTCTTCGGGCAAAGTGCGACTCAGATGCGGCAATCCGTGCACTGAGACGCACCTGAGAAAAATAATTACTGTGAGATACCCGGATCCGGGTAACAGCTGCCCGAGTCTGCAACCTCATTGCACTAGAGAAGGTGGATCAGTCGCCGGTACCTAGACAAGCGCAACTGACGGTTGCTGGGGACTGGGTAATATTTAACCTTGGACTAGTTGTACGCGCTTCGATTCCCCACGTTAAACCCGACTTTGTGTCTTCTTCTTCTTCTTTTTTTTGTTTTTTTAATCATATCACCCCAAGCAAGGCGGTAACGCCACTGATGTGCAGGGGGCTACATAAGAGTGAGAAGATTAGAAAAGAGAAAAACAGGAAACCGCATCCTAAACAGGAAACAAGGGATGAGCCTCTTCACCTGTTCAATAGACGTGGGTGGAGTGTGAACCGGGCGATAGTTTAGTCTATCTACTCCAATTGAAAAAACAGTGAGAAAATTAGAAAAGAAAAACCGGAAACCGCATCCTAAACAGGAAACAAGAGATAAGCCTCTTCACCTGTTCAATAGACGTGGGTGGAGTGTGAACCGGGCGATAGTTTAGTCTATCTACTCCAATTGAAAAAACAGTGAGAAGATTAGAAAAGAAAAACCGGAAACCGCATCCTAAACAGGAAACAAGGGATAAGCCTCTTCACCTGTTCAATAGACGTGGGTGGAGTGTGAACCGGGCGATAGTTTAGTCTATCTACTCCAATTTAAAAAAAAAACAAAAAAAACAGTAAGATTTCAAAAAAAAGAAAAAAAAATGTGACTTATTAAGTTTTAACTTAGTTCTTCTTCTTTTATGTGCCATGCCCTTTCAGGATGTAGGCGATCATGGCTTTCCACATCTCCCTGTCCCTGGTGGCTCTTAGCACGCTTTCTCCCGTTGCACTATGTAAGCCTCGTTCCGTCATCCACCTGATCAGGTCCTTTAAATATGTTATCCGCTGCTTTCCTCTGTCTCTTTTTTTCCTCTATCTGTTAGTAACAGGTTCTCTAAGCCCGCCTTCCTCATTGCATGTCCCAGAAACTTTAGCTGTCTCTTCCTGATGCTCAGTATTAATTTCCTTTTCGTCTCCATTTTTTCCAAAACCTCGTCATTGCTCACATGCTTGGTCCATGATATCCGCAGCATCCTTCAAGTTTTTCCTTGATCTTCGAAGATATTGTCCAAAATTCACTGCCATTTTTGTCACATACCGTGAAAATGAGGAGACGGTGGTAAATACCTACCTAATGCTGAGAGACCTCCTGGAGCTGGGCTTACGAATAAAGACCGTATAAGAAGTGCGAATACCCTTTTTTGAGCCTATTTCAGAATATGATTGGTTTCGAGAGTAACATGTCTTTTATTTTCTAAACAGTTTACTGGAAATACTTCACTGTTTCATGATTGGTTGAAGCAAAATATCACTTTTTTGTTATTATTATTTTTTTGTATTTGCAATTTTTCTTTTGTTACTTATTGTAACTTTTTTTTTTTTTTGTCACTCATTCCGAGCTTCTTGTCAAGTTCAGCCGTCATCGCCATGGTTGAAGAACGGAGTTATTGCATATAGTGGCACTTACATATTGTCATCTTCATTACATTTTAGAATGTTGAAGAATCATTTAAACTGTTTCATTTTCAAAGAGAGTTTTAAATGCCAAATTAAGAAAGAAACTTAGAATTATCATTAAGCAATAATATTTCATAATTTCCATAATGGTGAATACGGATAATATTTAGAAAATCTAAAACTATGAATATGATCGAAACTGAATGAAAAGTCTCAGATAGATAGATAGATAGATAGATAGATAGATAGATAGATAGATAGATAGATAGATAGATAGATATGAACTGATTGAGATAGATAGATAGATAGATAGATAGATAGATAGATAGATAGATAGATAGATAGATAGATCATGAAAAACCATAGATAGGATACAGAGAGAGAGAGAAAGAGACAGAGAGACTGAGATATATAAAAATAAAAGACTGAGATAGATAGATAGATAGATAGATAGATAGATAGATAGATATGAACAGACTGAGAAAGATAAATACCAAATTACTGAGAGAGTTACCAGACCATGTCTTTTGTGCGACCTATTTTATTTGACTCGCCATGTCTTATTTACTAATATCTTGTTTTTTTTTATGACTCGAAAATTTTACCTGCTTAACCAAATTAAACTCACCTAGGATTTTCCAGTGACACATAGGACTCAGCATTCACTGCTGATTACAAAAAACGTGACACTTTTATTTTTTATTTTTTCAAAAAAACTTTATTACCTCACAACAGAGACACTTTTTGATTCACTGATTTACGAGGTCACTACAGCATGGACTACTTAGTAACTGTGGACAAGAAAGTGACTTAAAATCTAACTGAATTTGAAACTGTTATTTGAGGGAATCTTTTTTGTTCGCAAATAGTTGCTTTGAATTTTTTTTTTTTTTGTAATCATTTCACCCCATGCAACGCAGGATTGCCACTGTTGCGCAGCTGGTTACATTGAAAGAAAAAGAAACATTGTAGCGCTGATGATGAAGAAAGTATATAATAAGATTTAGGGAAAAGGATAGCATTCAGCGAGATAGAAAATAGCCACTGACGTTGCATTTAAACTTTTGATGATTGAAGCTATCAAGGTAGCAAGTATACAGAAGGCAGTTCCACACACGAGAAAAGAAGCTACTAAAGTATAAGTGGTGGTTACATTTGAATATTTTGACAGTAAAAGGGTGGAACCTTGATGCCAATAGATATTTCTATATTATATCAGGTGCATCAAAAAGTGGCCATAGTATATTATTATTATTATTATTATTATTATTATTATTATTATTATTATTATTATTATGTCATTTTTCATCATATTTCGATTTCTGCTTTGGTCTCACTACCAACCAAGTCTACGGGGAGACCTAAGGCAGGTCGTGGCGTGTTGTTATGACTTCATTTCATGTTTTTCTATCTTCCCTATCGTCCCTAGCATTACATAGATAAAGTTTTCCTTAGTGTGTGGGCTGTACTTAATAAGACAATTTTTTGTATATCTCTTAAGCTGGGGTTTCCAGGGATTCTTTCAATGTGTTGTTTTGTTCCATTTTTTATCATTCCAAGTACACCTACTATCACTGGCACAACTCTTGTTTTCAATTTCCACATTTTTTCTATTTCAATTTCCAGGTCTTTATATTTTGGCAGTTTTTTTATTATTAATTCCGGACCTAATATTAGAAATGTCTTCGTGACATTTTATACTCAACATTTTTGTAAAATTAAAATAAAACACGCATTTTTCATAGGGATTATCTTCGTAAGGTGTCCGCTGTACATGTGACAACAATTTTTTGGTATTTCTTTAAAACACGAAATAACAGAGTCAATTTAACTGGAATTATTGATGTCTTCATGCTCCACATTTTCTTAGATTTCCACTTTAAAATCCTTGTATTTTGAAAGTTTTTTTTAAGATCTTTAAAGATACATTACAGTCTGCAAAGACCTTCTTGCCGATAAGAAAGCACATTCTGTTTTGTGGTCTTTGATAATTATGTTTCGGCGATTAGCTTTGCAGGTTCTGTCTGTGTGTAATGTAAAGTTCTATAAAATTATTTACAAAGATTATTTCTGTAGTAATGTCTGGGCGGTATTCATAGAAATTGCTTGCACCTTACTACCCATCAAAGTTGCAGATTATTATTATTATTATTACTATTATTATTATTATTATTATTATTATTATTATTATTATTATTATACCCAATCTATAACTTCGAATAACCAAAGTGAAATCTTGATTAATTACCTTTTCTGGGGAACTTATATAATGCACGTCCTAAAGCTAGTAGCAGTTTTTTTTTTCTTTCTGGGTGCGAGCCGAATACTGATTATATTCGGTTGGGTCGCCTATCGAAGAAGTCTGTTGTTTATTGAGACCCGAAACTTCTAATGACATGGGAGCAACAACACTGACGACGCACCTGGATTCAGCACTTTAAGGTGTATTTTAATAATTATTATTATTATTGTTGTTGTTGTTGTTGTTTATCATTATTTTCTAGTTTACAAAAAAGCTAATACTTTCTGTAGTGGTTTGTCAATTTGTGATATTAATTGATGACCAAATATACATTATACTGCATACGGCACGGAAATCACTGTGAATAAACAGAGACATAAGAGTTTGTGTCCTTTTTCTTTGTTAGATGGTATACTCTGATGCGAAGAGAAACAGAGACATTTTAGGTCAACTGACATGAGAGCACCAATGAGACCCTTTCAAAAAGGAAGGCAGTAGTAGAAGCACACAAACCTCCAGGCCAGTTTCACCTGTTCCGAATCATGACATCTCTGGCGTTCATGCATTGGACTCCACAGTTACCTTCGACCGGTTCACACTCCACCCACGTCTATTGAACAGGTGCAGAGGCTCATTGTTCCTTGTTTAGGATGTGGTTTCCGGCTTTCTCTTTTCCAATCTGTTCACTCTTACGTAGCCCCCTGCACACCAGTGGCCTTACCGCCTTGCTCGGGGTGATATGATTAAAAAAAAAAAGATGGCATTGTCTAAGCTTGCAGATTACCTCTGCAGTATATATTTCTGCATAACATGATTAAATAATTTATTGGACGAAAATCACTTTGAATTATCTTTACGACTACGATAACGAAAGGTCACAAAACCAATACATTGTTCTCGGGTAGACTCTCTAAACCGTTTTTCTAGCACAAGTGAAAAATAACTCTGGAACAAATATTGAATACATCTGCATATTTGGGTGCATCTGGGTTGAATAAACATTTACCGAGGTATACAGGGTGAATATGATAGATAGATAGATAGATAGATAGATAGATAGATAGATAGATAGATAGATAGATAGATAGATAGATTTGAACAGACAGAGATAGATGAATAGATAGATAAAAAGATTTGAACAGATATTGTAAATTTTGAAAAATATAGGTACATATATTCTGATAATGATTTACTGAGATAATGAATTATAGACTCGAATAGATAGATAGATAGATAGATAGATAGATAGATAGATAGATAGATAGAATGAACAGGCTGAGATAGATAGATAGATAGATAGATAGATAGATAGATAGATAGATAGATAGATAGATAGATAGATGTACACCGTCTGTGGAAAAAAGAGCACTAGGACGTAATTCACTCTACCAGAAATTTGGAAATTGCATGCTGTTTTGATTGGCATTTGTACCGGAAACTCAAATGCAAACATTTTAGAGTGTTTGGGTGTTAATCTGAGGACATTGCAGAAGATTCGAAATAAGCTGGAAGAATTCGGCATAGAAAAAAATAGAGAAAATTACGGAAATAATAAATAAAATGTATAATAGTGGTATAAGCCAGACGACCTATGCAAGTCTATTTTCATAGTATTGCCTAAGAAGCCAGGTGCAAACGAGTGTGAACTACACCGAACTATCAACTTAATGAGTCATGTTACAAAACTGATCGCCCGAATACTGATGAATACAGCAAAAAGCAGAATTAGGTCAGAGATAGAACAAGAATAGTGCTGGTTAGGATGATCTCTGAAAGGGCAATACAAATGAAGAAGGATTTATATCTGTGCTTTATTGATTACGCGAAGGCGTTCAACAAAATACACCACAAAGAATTGGAGATGATCAGCAGCCCCGACATATTTGCGAAGGACATAATTAGAAATTCCTTCTGGCAACAAACTGCCTGCATACGGACAGGTAACGAATTCAGCAGATATACAAAGATAGAAAGGGGCGTAAGACAGGGATGTGTATTTTCACCGGATCTATTTAACTTGTACAGCGAAAATATTTTGAGGACCCTAGATGTTATGCCAGGATTTGTTATCAGGGGCCACAATCTGAACAACATAAGATACGATCCAGTGCTGATTGCAGACACGGAAAGGAAACTGCAGGACCTCCTGCAGAAAATAGCTGAAGAGAGTGACAAGAATGGACTACAAATAAACTGCAAGAAAACCGAATGCATAGTCATCAGCAAAAAGTGCAGCCCAGAGTGCCAAATACAGGTGGGGGGTGTTAAAATCAAGCAGGTACGAAAAGTTAAATATCTTGGAAGTGTTCTAACTGATGACAGAAATTGCGACACAGAGATCCAAATGCGAATTGGCATGGCAAAGGACGCGTTTCTGAAGCTGAGTAAAGTATTAAGACACAGGAAAATTTCACTAGAAACAAAGAAGAGAGTACTGCATTGCTATGTGATGTCAGTTCTTCAATATGGCAGTGAATGCTGGACAATATCAACAAAGATGAAGAGAAAACTTAAAGCAGCTGAAATGTGGTTATACAGAAGGATGCTGTGGATATCGGGGACCGAGCATGTGAGTAATAACGAGATATTGGAAAAGTTGGAAACGAAAAGGAAATTAATACTGAGCATCAGGAAGAGACAACTGAAGTTCCAGGGACATGCAATGAGGAAGGAAGGCTTGGAGAACATGATACTAACAGGCCAGATAGAAGGTAAAAGAGACAGGGGAAAGCAGCGGATAACATATTTGAAGGCTCTAAGCAGGTAGATGACAGAACGGGAGTTGCCTGAGAGACGTTACAGGAGAAAGCGGGCTAAGAGCCACCAGGGATAGGGAGACGTGGAAGGCAATGATCGCCTCCGTCCTGAAAGTACAAAACACATAGAAGAAGAAAGAACCCGAGAGTCAAGCCGTGCTTGACAGTGTTTCTTCCAAGCCAATCGGGCCCGTAGTCAGTGACACGGGAGTGTCAGTTTTTATCAGGCAGGTAGTGCATGAAGACATTCGGTATTTCTCATACATGATGAGAAAGAGCCAATTTTTGTTCTAAGCAATGAAGGACAAGAGGAAAGACAGCACTCCGAAACTTTTTAACAAACTCAAGCATCACCTGTAACCGAACATGCTTTGTTTTTCACAGACAAGAAGAACTTTTGGCAGAATAAAATCATGAACACAGAGTACAACCGTCGACTTGCTGTCTATCCAGATTGATGAAAACTAACATCATGGGGTTTGGAATTATCAAGAGTAGTGGCGATGTTATTTTTTTTAATCGTTTCACCCCAAGCCAGGCATTCCACTGCCACTATTGTGCTTGGGGCTACATAGGGGAAGGAAAATAGAAAGAGTGGTTAGATATAAGAAATGTCAGAAGTGGGGGATAGGTATTTGGGAGGATGGGAAGAGTGTTTGAAAGAATGGAAGCGAGTTATTGTGTTAGGAGGTGTCTATTGACTTTATATTTAAACTCATGGAGATTGTAGCCGACGGGGAAGCAGTCATGTGGAAGGGAACTCCACAGTCGGGAAGTACGAGAAAAGAAACTGTTGGAGTAGAAGTTGCGGTTGCATTTTATCGGTTTCACTGTAAAAGGGTGGGATCTAGTTGCTAATCTAGTATCTCAACCCTATGTCTGGACAACGGAGCGGTGCACCATGCCTCACAAATTGGAGAAGCCAGATATGGCTCTTAGACAATTTCTGCAATTACATTTGGTCAGCTAACTCCCCAGACTCGATTATTATGTGTGTCGTGCAGTTGAGCAAAAGACAAACAAAACTCCTTGTAATACCACAGATTAACTGAACGCAATGATAATGGTAGCATTCGCCAATTTAAACAAGGAACCCGTCCAGAAGAGTTGCAGGAAATTTCGAAGTCTTATGGAGGCTGAGGCAGAAAATAATGGCAATTTTCTTGTTGAAAGTGATTCTTCAATATTTCAAGATATTTTTGTGTAATTTTGGTAAATATATGTATTAAAATGAGATGTCAATGTTATTTTCATTTTTGCATAATACATACAACAATTTATCCATCGCAACCCATAGATAGATAGATAGATAGATAGATAGATAGATAGATAGATATCGACAATACTTACAAAGATAGGTACATATATATACTGACTGATTGACTCTGATAGACAGAGATGAGTTGAGAGCGATAGAGGGAATATTTACGTGGAGATATATCTTATATACATGACGGTGAAACAATGTTTAGATTTCTAAATGTGCACGTCGGGTTTAAACAAGCTAATGTTGGCTGAAAAGGGATCTTGGCGCCAAAGAAACCGGAAACATTTATCCAGGCACGTGTAGTATGCATCAAGCGCTCATTATTCGACCAATAAGATCGGGCGATGTATACTTCGAATTTTTAGGAATTTCTCTTTTCACTCGATCCTCCAGTAGATCTCTATAGAACCAATTTTTTTTTAATCGTTTCACTCCAAACAAGACTTGGCAGACCGGCTGCAACCATTCTCTCACCGGGGTGACGTGGCTTCCCTGTGCCTCTTCTATAAATACTTTCACAACTTCTGCTCCGATGAATTTAGATCATTGGTGCCCCCTAGGTACGAATTTACACGAGATACTAGATTAGCAACTAGTAAACAGATAAGATGTAACCGTAATTTCTACTCCAACTGCTTCTTTTCTCGCGCTTACCGCCTGTGGAATTCCCTTCCACATGCCTGCTTTACCGACAGCTACAATCTCCAGGTGTTTAAATGTAAGGTCAATAGACACCTCCTATCACACTAACTTGCATCTATTCTCCCAATACTCTCACCATCTACTCAACCCTCATTCTCGGTATCCTTACCCGTCTATCACCCTCCTTCTGACATTTCCTATATCTAACCAACCTTTCTCACCACTTTCCCCTCTATGTAACCCCCTGCACAATAGTGGCAGTGAAATGCCTTGCACGGGGTGAAACGATTATAAAAAAATTTAAAAAAAAGGGCGGTAATGCCACAGATGCGCAGGTGTCTACATAAGAGAAAAATATTAGATAGGAAGAGAGTAAGGAGAAAGACAAACCAGTTACAGGGGATGTCAGAGAAAGGAGCAAGAGAAGTATGGGAATACAGGTGTGATGACAGTTGCAAAGGTAGAGAGAAAGGAAAAGATATACAGGGTGATGTAGAGAGAACTGGACTCAAGTGGTTAAGTGATGGGTATTGACATTGCATTTAAATTCCTGGAGGCTGTAGCCGTCACGAATATGGAAGAGAGTTCCACAGGCGGGAAGTGCGAGAAAAAAAGCTGAGGAGTAGAATTGTCTGATGCGTTTGGTTGATCTAACTGTGAATGGGTGGGACCCAGTTGCCAGTCTGGTTGCACGAATAAACTCATATGGCAGGGACACCAGTGACTTAAGTTCGTCGGAGCAGAAGCCATGAAAATATTTATAGAACAGACTGAGGGAAGCCACATCCCGTCGGTGTGAAAGTAGCTGGAGTCGAGCCTCTAAGTCGGTACCTATCACATTACTTATTCTCCTTTGGAGCCTGTCGTGAACACTGAGATGAACAGCGAGGGTGCCTGACCATATATGGCAGCAGTATTCCATGCATGGACGGATGGTTGATTTGTATATGTGGAAGATGGATTCAGACAGAAAAAACTTCCTGGCCAGACACAGTGATCCCACCTTCCTAGCAGTGGATTTCGCTTTTGACTCAATGTAATGGTTTCACTTGAGAGCGGAAGATAGGGTAAAGCCGAGGAGGGCAGTATATTGCTTTCAGGGAGACTCACTTAGTACATGCTTATGGGAGGCAGGGGAGGTTGCCTGGGATGATTGACAGGTAGTAGCTTCGTGTTAGACGCATTATCAATATAATAAAAGAACAGGTTTTTATTTTCAATAATTCAACACTGGTTAATATGTTGTTAGATAAACAAAGGGCACTTCCAAATGTGAAAAGCAACAGACTAGCGTGAAATTTGAAATCGGCTCGTCGATTCTATTTTTCAGGCCGATTGTGCACTTTACACTTCCTAAACACGTTATTACTATAACTATAAATATTTCAAAAAAATGTTCTGAAAATATAAGAACTAGACAATATTAAAATATAGGAAACACTTTATTTAAAATAATTCATAAAATGAACAAATATATTTACATATGACTCAGTCATAAATATCACCTTGTGTAAAAATATATATTGATATATATTAATAATAGTAATTAAATATATACATATATATATATATATATATATATATATATATATATATATATATATATAATCTCTCTTTTATACATATATATATAAGAAAAATTAAGGCAGACACATTATTACATGGTGAATAGAACGTATAGGCCTATTTCAGGCGAACCATCATTCTTTATTTGACAAAGGATAAGAATATATATATATATATATATATATATATATATATATATATATCCGTCGTTAGGAAAACTGACAAGATTCTTTGACAAATTGTTTTATTACATTTTTCTTGTTTTTTGTTTGTTTTTTAAGTTCACAAAAGAAAACACCGGTTTGCATATAAGACAAATATAATAATTTGTCAGCCTTGTTTATCGAACCACAAACACACACACAGACGCACACACGCGCACATACACGTACACACACACACACACACATATATATATATTTATATATATATATATGTGTGTGTGTGTATGTGTGTGTGTGCGTGTATTGAACGCAATATAAAAAATACAAGAAAATAAAAAGTCAATTGGTGATATACTCTAACGAGTGGACGGAGCTATTGCTTAAGTGTCCGCCTACGAAACTGGATGCTTAAGTTACAAACCAGCTAATCTATATTTATATTAATCCTATATATATATATAAACTCGAAGATTAAATTACCCGAATTCAAGTTCATGTTCATATTTGTTAATTAAGCATTCATACACCCCATTCATTATTTTTAATTTTATATAGGCACCCGCAAAAAAAACTATAACTAAGGCATTTTACAAGATGCATTTTATAAGATAAATCATTTTTAAGACTATCTTTTAGTTTTAGTTACAGGCTAATATTAAATCTTAAATTTTCAAAAAAAACAATCAATGTAGTTTAAACCGAATTTAAATTCATTGGCATCACGTTTATATATATATATATATATATATATATATATATATATATATATATATATATATATACTGAATATCTTCTCAGTCATTATAAATTTGTACAAGATACTCGTCAAAAATTATTGCTGGAGATTTTCAATATCATTTTAATAAATTGTTTTGGAAAAGAAAGCGTCGCTGTCTTTATTTTGGTCCGGATTTAATACTTTTAGCAAAAATACAGTTGAAAGTATATTTAAATATCTTTACTGAGTGATCAAATAACGTTGATTAAAAACCAGTAAATACTGTAAGTCTGCATGGATTCAAATAAATAAATATATAGATACAAAGAGAAGTAACGCGTTGTCCATAGACGAACAAGACGATGTAAAATCCTAGCAGGAAGAAAAAGCCATTATTTCTAATTGAGGATGGATCGAGCAGTGGCAATGCACAAAATCAAGTGACAGCCATTACATAGCGATTTTCTAAGTATGGCGCGCCCAGTGAGAATCGAACTCACTACTTAATTGTTATAATTGATCTAACGAGATACATGTATATCAGAAGCAATAAAATATATATTGCCTTAAATTCGGTTTTTTCTTACGTATCAAAGTCTATTTGCACTTTGCAAGTCGCAATTTCCAACGTCTTATATGAGAGTTCAAACGTATTTGTAAGCGTTTTTTTTTTGTTTTGTTTTGTTTTGTTTTTGTTAACTTTTTTTTTATTTTTTTATTTTTTTTTGTCTTTGTTTTGTTTCGTTTTTTTGCGCGCAACGGGGGCAAAATTCCACAAAACCACAGTGTTATTTTCATTTTCTGAAAAGGATGATTTTTTTTCTTCTTTTTTTTTTATTCCATGATTTTCATGAAAAGATTTCCACTGGGCCCCTTTCTGTTAATGTCAATTGTGTGCCGGTTTCCGAAAGATGAGCTTCTTTACAGCATTTACCAGCTATCGATCTGCTTGTTTTGGTTGGTATTTTAAGATCTAACTTCAGGAATCTTGGGAGGATCACTTTCTGGAAGAAAAGATACGACAACAGCGTCACGGTAAAGAAAAGTAAGAAAAAATATAAAAGCAACAAAAATCAACAGTCAAATTTATATCCACATACATACATACATACATACATGTACTGACATACATACATACATACATACATACATACATACATACATACATGTACTGACATACATATACACATATATAAAATTAAGAGATAAACAACTGTCCTTCTTCAACTCTTAATTCTAAAAACATTTTGGTCTCACATTTTCCATTTACATGAACGATTATATTGAATCAATTGCTAGGATTGCTGCTAGGAAAGTTCGTTCCCCGTGTCGTGCTAGACAATCTTTCTCGTCATAATCTATGGTGCACTTTTATTGTTTGGTTTGTTTTCTACGGCTTATCAACCCTCCTTTACATTTATAAATCTATCATTCGACCATGCATCGAGTATTGATGCCATGTCTAGTCTACTGCTCTTGCTATCGTTTGGTTATTGATTGTTTTTGTTTTGGCGATATATCAATACGCATGGTTTATTTAATGCCGAAATTTAAATATGAAAATTCAAACTTTCTAATCAATTAAAGAGAATGAGATTATTTCCTCATTAAATTGTATTTATTTAGCTGTATTGTTTATCAAATAATATTAAAAAAAAGATCTGAAAATGTATTTTCCCTCGCAGGAAATGTGATTAATCATAACAAATTGTTTTTTATCATTTGTTAAAGTTTTTGACAATATATGTCATGTCTAAAATTTTCATATAAATTGTATTGATAATCTTGTGCTATAGAAATGTATTGTTGATAATTTTAATAAAATGAAAATAAAATAAAATAAAAATAATAAAAATGTATCGTTGGTCTTTTTTTATATATCTAACAAATCATTTCTCAAGAAAGAACATTGTGTGAAATCATATTTAAAATAATAAGGCCTACAAATGTATTATTATTAGTAGTAGTAGTAGTAGTAGTAGTAGTAGTAGTAGTATTGTATCAATCATGACACCCAGTCTAATAAGAAAAACTAGTCACACGTGCTCGATATAGTAAATGGTTTTGTTAAAAGTAGTACATGATCTTTTAGGTAAAGACCAGTTTCAAATATATTTTCAAAATATATTTTCTGTTATCATTTTAATATTATTAGTAGTACTAGAAGTAGCAGTAGCATTAATAGTAGTAGTAGTATTAGTATTAGTAGTGGTAGTAGTGTTGCAATAATAGTATTAGTAGTAGTAATTCCAGTTTTATTGATTTCATAAAATCATTTGCCAAATATTTTACCCTGGATATCTGTGTCGCGAAATCAATTACCCATTCTGTCTGGCAAAAAATCTTGGATTAAACGAGCACACCCAAAATATACAGCTCTTGAAGTCATTTTTAATGTATTTAAACTCGATATATTTTGTAATAAATGTAATATTGTACACATAAATTTTCAAGATACCCTTGCTGCCAGCCAAGCGACGGGTACTCAACTAGTATAAAATTATTTTAATCTTAACGTTTTATGAGTATAATAATGACATTGTCTAAGTGCAATTCAGACATTTTCTGTTAAACATTAAATAAATATCACTTTTAACGGATATGTTTAGGATACATCACTGAGACTAACACCAATTATTCAGACTTTATTTTTTACTTTTTCATATAGAAACATTAATCTTTGAAAGATCTATTCAGAATAAGTTTCGGAGGCTAAAATATGAATTTAGTGGGTTATTGTCTTTAAGCAATAAAGAATCAAAATGCATGATGCAAATATGCACTAAGTTGATTTTTCAGTGCACCTACGTCACTATCGAATTTGGCACAAGTTTGGTTTACAGTAGGTTAAACGTCAATACCGTGGAAAAATTTGCTCAAGCCTCCTACGTCTACTTTTTAGGAATACTTCAGACGCCGGGCAATGCCCTTTCTCGATGGCGAGATTCTACACAGGGAGAGACTTGAGCTTAGTATAATTTTGAAATTACGAAGCCAGGTGATAATGTTTAAATCAGTTAGCTAGAACGCGTTAGCTCAAAAGTTCAGTCGATGTAAGAAGAGGAAAATTTTAGTTTTACTCGAAATGCTTCATCAATAAGTCCCAAATTCAATCTAACGTTGCCCAGTTATTGCTTGCCTGTTTCCACTATATAAGCACACACTGTCAGTCCCAAGGATTGAACTCGCAATCACTATGTTACCAAATTCATTAAACAACTTGGCAAAGAGGACTGAAACGTTGCGATAACAACAACAAAGAAGGGGACAATCGTCCGAATATAAATCGTATGAATAATGGAGAGCACATATAAAACGAAAAGAAAATAATATCATATATTGTCAAGATGTTCACTTTCCACACTACCTTAAATCAAAGGTTAGGAAGTAAAATCTTATCAATACTGTAAAGAGCAATAACATTTAGTTGACTTGGGAAACTTATTTTCGTGAAAAACTGTTTTTAAGAGAAAAATTTTATGATTTTCAACAGTAGCGCTAACTTGTTAGTGAATGTTGAATGTTTCCTTCTAAGCATGACTATGATCAGGCAGGTGTCCAGCAAAGGACATGTTAGAGTCATTTCGCCTGCGCTAGACAGATAAAAACAGGTGCCACCCGACCTCCGTCAAGTAAATTAAAGATGAAAAACCTAAGTGCATATTCATAGTCAGAATATTTGTTACAAACTTTTGTTTAATGTACCTATCTTAAGACTATCTGCAACCTATATATATATATATATATATATCGCCGACTGAAGCCAATTCGGTCGGGTTTCAATCCTGGGTTAAAACAGTCGGAGTCTAACCATACTGATGAGCTGGGATACAGCGAAACAGATCTGTCTGCGGATGACTATATATATATATATATATATATATATATATATAAAGAGAGAGAGAGAATTTATATTATATTGAACACTTTTACCCATAAAAAGCATTTTTATCTGGTCTTTATATATATATAAAAGTGATACCCATAAAAACATTTTTATCTGATTTTATATATATATATATATATATATATATATATATATATATATATATATATAAAAATGTTTTATTGGTGAAAGTGTTCAGTATAAGGCACAAATCCTATATAAATATAAGAGTTTACTTCTTCTTCTTCTTCATATATCGTGTCCTTTCAGGACGTAGGCGATCATGAACTTCCACTTGGCTCTGTCGCTCTCAATATTTTTACTCTTGGTATCAATTTGCTCAGACCTAACAAGTATGCCTCTCGCTGTTTTACTCTGTCTCTTCTTCTATTTATCCGACCTATGAGTATTAAGTTCCCCAGGCCTTCCTTCCTCATTAGGTGTTCCAGGAACCTCATTTGTCTCTTCCTGATATTTAGCATCAGTTTTCTTTTCGTTCGCATCCTTTCCAACACCCTCTTTGTTATATACGTGTTCCGTCCATGGTATCCTCAACATCCTTCTCTAAAACCACATTTCTACTGCCTCAAGCCTCTCCTTCATCTCTGATGAGATTGTCCATATAGAAGGACAGATGGACAGATGATACAGTCGGCAATACCGAGTGACTCACAGATCAGCTCTTTTCTTCCTCCTACCAAAACGTCTAGCAAACGGAACGGATCAAGAACGGACGAAAACTAACTTTTTTTATTTTAACTGTAACTATTCCAGAGCTGGCCAAACTTGCTTTATGTAAGAGCTATAAAATCATCAATATCAAGTTTGTATTGGTTTAGCATCAAAAGTCCTCGTTCAGTCACTTATTATTCTATTTCCATTCAGTCAAATGGTGAATTGCATTGATGACCCTATATCTAAACTTATTTATAAATGGAACTTTGTCTGTGTGTGTGTATCCGTTAACTATAGACTTCGAAACGGCTGAACCTATTTTCTTGAAAATTTACATAGTTGTACTATAAGCGTCTGCGGGTGTTCTTTGCTAGGTTTTGTGTCGAGATACCCCCGATAAATATCGAAAATCGATAATCGAAAAAATCGGGTTATAGAAGGAGTGGTCCGATTTTAATTGAATTTGATACACTCATAGACAAAGACATAAGAAACGATATTCAGAAGTTTCAAGGTTGCAGTTCTTACAATAGTGCAGAAATTCGATAGTATATATATAAAAAAGGCAAGATGTTTGTGTGTGTGTCTGTTTATCTGCCTGTATGTCTGTATTTTTTCAGCCCTTTTATTTTTGTTTTTCTTCGGGTTTGGCTCTAAGCTTTCATTACACCCGAGCAACATCGGGCTATACTGCTAGTTATAGATATGTCACTGGTCATAAAACACAAAAAACTTTACAACCAGATTAAAATCCTACACTTCTTTTATGGGGCTGTCTCAAAAATAGCGTCACGCAGGAGCTCTCGAGAAATTAAAAACCGAACACATTTTTATACGTCCTAATACTGTAAGCGTTTGCCCTTTACAGTTGTTTTACGTGGTTTGAGTGTTTTCCAAAATTACACATTCGATTCATTAATTGCATCATGCATGACCACCATGCGATGAAAACATATCGAGATAAAAACGTACCGAGCTTAGGATAAACCTTTGAGATGTGCAGTTAATCGTTCGCAGTTAGGTAGCTCTGAAAGAAAGTCAGAAATCAATTTAATAATTGGCGCCAATATACAATTGACACCGATTAAACTAACTGGTCCTCTCAAGGACAAATTTCGTGGATGGGTGTATGTGTTGTAGATTAGCCTGTATCAGACCTTCTTCTACCCACTATATTTGTCAAAATCAAAAAAAATTAACGTTATCACTTTTAGAAGTGTGGCCTTGTATCAGTATAATGTCTTATCAATGGATCGTCTTTTTAAAGCTCTTTTTAATCACAAATGTCAAGTTATAAACAATGTTTACGTCATTGATAACTGAGTACTAATGGTAGTGTTCCTTTTCCAAATCCGTAATAGTACAGTTATCAATGACGTAGGTATAGTTTCAAACTTGATATTTTTAAATAAAAATAAAGGACGGATAGCTCTTTAAGAAGCCAAAAATTGATTTGACAGAATCTTGGGCCTGCGTGCCAAGAAAAAAGAGATTGTCAAAAGGACGGTTTTTTACTTGACACCGCTATTATTTTAAGTACTTTGACTCTTCGGCAAGTTTTATTGTTTTAAAAAGCTATTATTAGAATGCCAATAAGACCATTAAACAGACGAACAGACAAAGGAATAAAGTAAGTGTGTGGTTGTCTAGTAAGTATGATGATAAAGAAAACCATTTATACTTACTTCGCTTGCATTCTTTTAACATTACCATATCTACAATTAAATCCAAATAGAAAAACAATTAAGGTACGGAAACATTTATTTCATTATAAAATGTGCATTAAAATTCATTTAATTCTGTGATTTCAATAAATGTTCACGTATGAAAGGAATTTCGACTTTAGTAGTTTCTCAAGAAGAAATTGAAACAAGAAAAAACTTGCTAGAAAATTTGAGAGAAACTTTCGAAAAAAATGGGAAGATATTTATTTGAATCCTGAATCCGGTAAGCGCGAGAAAAGAAGCTGTCGGGGTAGAATTACTGGCCGGCTAATTTGATTCTGAGTTCTTCCCAACAAACTCATTGTTATTCCAGATTCTTCGCTTATTTTATCTTTCACTGACTGTTTATACTAACTTGTGCTTTTTTCAATTTTATTTTGAACAAAAAAAGAAGGAAAAAGACGTTGAAATAAACGAACAGGTTGGAAAAAATGGTAAGTGAATTAAACGGGTTTTCTGGCAGAAATGTTAATTTTTTTTTTAAATTTTGAATTAACTTATCAACCTACCCGCTTTTTTTAACCTACCCTTCTGTTAAAGACTCAGGTGTACGCTTTCAGAAATCTTCCCTTTATTAAACTTGCTTAAGATCGACAAAACACCTAAAAACGCTTAATCTAATATTCCAAAGAAAGGAACAATCAAAGTTCGATACTCAGTCAGTCAGTGAAGTGCCATAGGTGATACACACTTGAGTGATAATGTCTTTAAAGAGACATGACTGACAGGGGAGAAGAATATCTCGCAGTAGGCTGCTATTACTTTCTCCGGTAGACTGGTTACCAGCCAAGGCGATAGAACCCAATCTGTCCTGTTATTTAACCCATAACTGGAGGGAATAGACGGATTAATACCTTTCCCAAGGGTATTTGCGCGTAAGTGAATGCAATGAATTCAACTGGAATTCGAAATAGTTAACTGAAAAGCCATACATCGGTATGAAGATGGGTCAATAAATAGATAGCCTGATGCATAGTTTTTGAATGATTTTTGATCTGAACTTTTCAATGTATAATGTTTCAGCTGTGTGATCTGTGTAGGGATGTGTGTTGTGGCTCTGTAGACATCGACTCGGAACGACAAATCAGGGTGCCGAGTTCGAATTCCAGTTGAATCCCTCGTATTCACTTACGCACAAATACCCTTGGGAAAGGTATTATCTATCTCTTCCCTCGAGTTATGGGTTAAATAGTAGGACAGACTGAGTTCTATAGCCTTGGCTGGCAACCAGTCTACCGCAGAAAGCAATGGCAACCTACTGCGGGATAATCTTCTGCTCAGTTAGTCATGTCTTTTTCGGGACATGATCGCTCAAAGCGTGTATCACGTATGGCACTTAGCTGACTGACTGATCTGTGTGAAAGCGTTGGGTTTTAGCGCAATAACAAAGAAGGAGATTATATTTAAAAATAAATATTTTCTGGCGTAAAATAAATACATTTTTATCATTAGGCTACGGACTGATGTAGTCCTCAAGTGATGTGGTTTCTGTTACGACGCAAAGTTCGTTGTGATTGTGACAATAATTCTTGAAGCTCAGAGAAGGATGTTCCTTTCTAACACCTACAGGATTTTTTCGCTGGAGAATTTTTCTAATCACTGATCTGAGAATGTGGTTGTATACAGCTGACAGTTTAGATATTACTGAACGGGTTTGGCGCCATGCATGATATATGAGTTCGTTTTTCTGACGATACTATTTAGGAACATGACACCAGTTCTTAAATTAATGTTTAGCTTTTGTAGTATCTTGTGGCGATGGAAAAAAAACATGATGTAGTTTTATCATCAATTTCTTTATCTTATATACTATTGATAGAGTATTTGTCTTTAGGGGTTTTTTTATGGCATATCAACACATTGTGGGCTAAAGCTGAACATTTTTTGGATTGTAAAAATCATTCATTTTCCGAGTGAATATTATAGTAACATTGTTTTGTTGGTGTTTCTTTTTATGTTTTTGTTTTTGTTTTTTGTTTTTTTGTTTGTTTTTTCAAGTACTACAAAGTACTTGGGGGAATGGGAAGATTCATACCTTACACATAAGCAAATGGAACAGGCACGACTGGAATTAGAACACGGCATTCTGATTTTGATTTCTATCCATTACATCATTCGCAAATCCACATACCCGTCAGTTATTTAAGTGCCATACGTGATACACACTTGCGTGATCATGTCTTCAAAGAGTCATGACTGAAATATTTTCCCGCAGCAGATTGCCATTACTTTCTGAGGTAGACTGGTTACCACCCAAGGCTACAGAACCCAATCTGCCCAGTTATTTGAATAATATCTGGAGGGAAAAGACAGATTAATAACTTATCTGGGGATATTTGTGCGTAAGTGAATGGCAAGATTTCACTTACGCGCAAATACTCTTGAAAAATGTATTAATTCAACGAAATTAAGTTGAATTCGAACTCGGCTCTCCGATTTCTCGTTCCGAGCTTATATCCACTGCACTCCAATACTATACTATACTAAATTTGTTATAACTGATCCGACATCGAGGTATTTTAAGTATTTAGTATTAATTAATTCCACATTCTGGATTTTTTAATGATTGATTACCATTTCTGGTTTCATTCTAATTTCAAATCATGGTTTCTCTTTTGGGCGGGTTTATCATTTGTTGTATTTCTTAGAACACTTGGTAGATAATGCTTATTGACTTCTTCTTCTTCTATCCTCCAGGACGTAGGCGATCATTTCCACGTCTCTCTATCCCTGGTGGCTCTTAGCACACCTTCTCCTGTTACACCATGCAACCCTCGTTCTATCATTCACCTGATTAGGTCCTTCAAATATGTTATCCGCTGCTTTCCCCTGTCTCTTCTGGCCTGTTAGTATCAGGTTCTCCAAGCCGTCTTTCCTCATTGCATGTCCCAGGAACTTCAGCTGTCTCTTCCTGATGCTCAGTATTAATTTCCTTTTCGTTTCCATCATTTCCAAGACCTCATCATTGCTCACATGCTCGATCCATTATATTCACAGCATCCTTCTGTAGAACCACATTTCACTTGCTTCAAATTTTTCCTTCATCTTTGATGATATTGTCCAGCATTCACTGCCATATTGAATAACTGACATCACATAGCAATCCAGTACTCTCTTCTTTGTTTCAAGCGAAATTTTCCTGTTTCTTAATACTTTACTCAACTTCTGAAATGCTTCCTTTGCCATGCCAATTCGCCTTCGGATCTCTGTGTCGCACTTTCCGTTTTCTGTTATAATATTTCCCAGGTATTTAAATTTTTGTACCGGCTTGATTTTAGTATCCCTGACCTGTATTTGGCATATTGGGTTGCTCTTTTTACTGATGACTATGCATTCGGTTTAGTCAGAAAATGTTCCCGCGGTAGGTTGCCATTACTTTCTGCAGTAGCCCGGTTACCAATCAAATCTATAGAACCAAACTATTACGTATTCAACTGGAAGGAGAAGAGATTGTTTAATAACTTTCCCAAGGTTATTTGCGTGAAAATAAAACGTATTAGACTGGAATTCGTAATCGGTTGTCCGATTTCTAATTACCCCAAAAAGCACATTCTTACAGCACAAAGCACATCTAAACGTGTTCAAACAGAAGCAAAGAAATATCACATGAAAAACGTGAATACGCGTTAAAGAATTTTAAAAAACAAAAGAATATTAAACATATAAACTAAGTGAAACAGTAAAATGGATCATTTTCATACTTACATGGATTATTTTGAGACATGTCAACATAATCCTCCTAAAAAGAGATAAGAAGCAAAATGATATTTTGCTGTGCAGTAGAAAAACAATCAAGCACATGTATTTATATCAATAGCGTCATAAATTATGATAATATATGAATAGGGGTGAAGAGGTTAGATTTTTACACTGTAAATCTAGCCGCCTCACCCACATTTTTTCCTCCCATGATTCTTTTTTATCTGGAGAAATCTAACTTATTCATTGTTGTATTAGTTTGGTCTGATGAGCAGTCTGTAGGAGGTTCGCGAAATGAGTTATTACCAATGGATTTATAAAAACATCCAACTTATTTCCATTATAATTCTCTGTTAAATTCTAAAATTGTGTTCTCACCGAATTTAATCCCCTGTGGAATTAACCTTACCAAGTACCAAGGATACTACTTAATATATATATATATATATATATATATATATATATATATATATATATATATATATTACAGTAAGTCAACACTAATAACAGACTAGATATCCGAAAATAATGCTAACAGTAATATAAACCGTTTTATAACCCGGCGAGGACTACATCGTGGGTTAAATAAAGGGGTAGAAAAAAAAGAAACAAACAGCGCACAAGAACAATACATCTAGTGCTCATTTGAAAGAAGAAAAAAAACAAGACGAAACCTTAACAGCAAAGTGCTCGATACGAAAGTACGAAAGTAGAGCAGAAACGGTTCTACTTGCCCTGAAGAACCGTTCGTGTAAAACCGCGGCAGGTAGTGGCTCAATTCTAGATTTTTGTATTATATATATATATATATATATATATATATATATATATATATATATATATATATATATATGCAGGTTACAGACATAGACATTTTCTGTGATTTCAGTGGGAAGGGGATGAATTCATACCTTTTCCAATATTATTTTAACGTAAAAGAATGTAACGAACCCAACTAAAATTCGAACTCTGCTCCCTGATTTCTCATTCCAAGTAACTACACGAATTGCACATTCACATTACATAATTGTGATCTCAAATGTGACCAGATAGTAACAACTTTAGTGGCTACAATCATCGTAAATAGAGATAAAACGTTGTTTTCTTATTATTTCACTAAACTATCAACCATTATGTTATATAAATTAGGTTTTTGGTTATGCTCTAAATATCGTATAAACAAACTGTGTAATGGATAGAGATTGTTTTTTATCGTATTAGAAATTATAGAAATAACACAGCTCCCGGTACTGTGGTTGGCAGCCATTAATTTATGCGTACGTAAAACAGAGAGGAAAATATGAACAAAAGAAATATGCGGTATATTTTTATGTGTGGACATACTTTTAGCATAAATGCTATCATCGCGAACAATGTCATTATTGTGTCATGATTCAAATTCGTTATGTTCACCTCTATACAAATAACTTTGTTAAAGGCTGTGAATACATCTCTTCTTTCAACTCTAGATTAACCTTGGAACACTAACCATCACTTAAAGCTACACCACTATTAACCATGGGTATATTATTCCCGATTTTGAAAATATCAAAAAAATATTAAATATAAATCTTTATTCGAAATATTTTATATGCAGGCCCTTCAAAATTTAGACTTTGATTTAACATTAATAGAAACTGAAAAATATATTAATTAGGTAAGAAAATACTATGTACCATGATTAGTGTTCTCAGGTTAAATAGTAGTGCAGACTGATTTCTTTAGCTATGTTTGTAAACAAGTCTCAACATCAGATAGTTGACTACTTCGTCGTGGGTGGGCTTAGGGTCGAAGATTCAGACAAAATCCTCCTGGCTGATCTATTGATCCGGCATGGTATTGTTTGATCCTTCCTTCTCATGATCCTTTCAGTGGGCTTTCTAATAGCTTGGCGGCACCCATTTTCACTCCAAGCTCTTTACCGACAGCAGAAGACCACGGAATATGATGTGGTTTTTAATTCAAACTTGTCCTTCTCTTAGACAGGTTGCCACACAAGGCTATAGGTCCCCATTCTATCCTGAAATTTACTCGCCTGCAACTGACTTAGTATTTAGTTATCTGATTGAACGAGTTGTTATTTTCTTTTCTTTTAGCCCCTGAATATGAAGTACACTTTTCTTTGACCACTGTACGCTATAAGTATATTCCGTCTTCGTTACTCGAAAACGTAAGAAAATGAAAGAATTAAGAAAGCCGAAGAACTCACTTGAAGATGTTTCTCCAAAAGTGGAACTAATAATGTGGAATGTTTCGAGTTCTTAGCAATGTCTAAGCAATTCATATTGTTATTGTTTTTTATGGTCAGTGCTTCTTGGGCGCCAGGAAGATTCAGCAAATGTTTTAGAACATTAATCATTCCGTGTTTGGAAGCAAAATGGAGTGCGGTTGGGAATTCTGGAAAATCTTTGTTGGGCTCTGCAAAAAATCATGTCAAAAACAAATATCAGAAAACAATAGAAACAACGCTTCCCGTCTGCTAACTTCTAAAACTATATTTTTTATATTCTTATCTGTTTTATATATTTATCCTATTAAAATTTTATTTGATTATATATAGTCAACCACAGAGAAGTCTGTTTCGTTGTATCACAGCTCATCAGTACGGTTATTGCTTTTATCCAGGATCGAAACCCAACCGATTTGACATTAGTCGGTGATTCTACCTCTGAGCTATAACCGTTCGGTAGACGAAGGAACACTTTTAGCGGGTGATATACCATGTAAACATACGCCAGTCACTGAGTGTTTTAATTCATTACTGGATGAACGATTCGTACATGCTATAGTAGCTATTGTTTTCGCTTAGCATCCTTCATATATATATATATATATATATATATATTCCCGACACAACTGACCAATTATAAGAAAAGAAATTTAGAATAAAAAATTTAATAGGAAACAAATCGGTTTCCAAACTGTGATCTAATTAAAAATTAAAAATTTAATAGGAAAAATCTATTTCCTAATTAACCAAAATTAAGATTAAATATACAAATTTACATTAATTATATAGACTCTGCTTAAATACAAAAAAATATTCTGTACAAAATAAGCATCCCACCCCTTACCGCTCTTCTAAGAAATCCAAAGGATATAGTCTAGTCACAAGATAATAAAAACTTACATTCCAACTGCTAGTGTTAAATCTGTCTAGAAATCAAAAACTCTCATTAATCAACCATTTTAACTACCCACACCACTTTCTTCAAAATTCTAACAGTCAATTCACGAGACTTGTTCCCCTGAATATAAGAAAAGAAGCTTTCCATTTCTATACATACAGCCTGATGAGACATTAAAGTTTCAATGTCGAAACAAATGTACCATTGTTGTGGATATATATAAAAAAAAATTATGTGCATGTTCTAAAATATAATTTATAATATATATATATATATATATATATATATAGGATGCTAAGGGGTGTAATTTAAATTCTATAAACGAAAATGAGTAGTTGTTGGTGAATTTTTTATTTCTTTCTTTGCTTATATAAATTTATTTACTTTTTATATTAATGTAGTTGTTATTTATCGTTTTAATTTTAAAAATTATTTGTGCATTTACAGGGCATTTACAAACGTAGATGTAAGGAAATGGACAATGACCATAATGCACCCCAAATAAATTTACCAATAAAAAAATAATGATCCTTTATTCTTTTTTGAAATACTGCGACTTGTAGATCAGCTGCTATGAAAGTCGGTTCTCTGTGTAGGGCCCGGAAGTTTTTTCCGTCTAAATCTATCCTGCACACATATAAATCTACCATCCGCCCGTGCATTGAATACTGCTGTCATATCTGGTTGGGTGCCCCTGCTATTCTCCTCGGGCTTCTCGATAAGGTTCAGAGGAGGGTCTGTAATGTGATAGATAGCGACTTGGCAGACCGCCTGCAGGCTCTCTCCCACCGGCGCAACGTGGCTTCCCTGTGTCTCTTCTATAAATACTTTCACAGCTTCTGCTCCGATGAACTTAGATCACTGGTGCCCCCTAAATACGAATTTGCACGAGATACTAGATTGGCAACTAGATCCCACCCTTTTACAGTGAAACCGATAAAATGCAACTGCAACTTCTACTCCAACAGTTTCTTTCCTCGCACTTCCCAACTGTGGAATTCCCTTCCACACGATTGCTTCCGCGACGGCTACAATCTCCAGGAGTTTAAATGTAAGGTCAATAAACACCTCCTAACACACTAACCTGCTCCCATTCTATTAAACTCTCTTCCCATCTGCCCAACCCTCATCCTCGGTATCCTTACTCATCTGTCACCTTCCTCCTGACATTCCCTATGTCTAACCACTCCTTCTCTTTACCTTCCCCTATGTAGCCCCATGCGCAATAGTGGCAGTGGAATGCCTTGCTTGGGGTGAAATGATTAAAAAAAAAAAGCTATAATAAAATTTAGAATAGGAGAAAAGGAAGTTGAACATAGAATATGTTGCGCCAGATGTAGTTTTACCCAATACCTCAAATGGCTACAAAGTCAAAACATCAACCGGAAAACTCGAGTCGTGTTCTTAAGCAGCACCACCAGATGGAGACTTTAATACGGACGTCATCCATGGCGTCAAACCGGTTCAAAAATACCTAAACTGTTAACTTTCTCAGATCAATAGTTAAATTGGCTCTATGTTGCGCCAGATGTAGTTTTACCCAATACCTCAAATGGCTACAAAGTCAAAACATCAACCGGAAAACTCGAGTCGTGTTCTTAAGCAGCACCACCAGATGGAGACTTTAATACGGACGTCATCCATGGCGTCAAACCGGTTCAAAAATACCTAAACTGTTAACTTTCTCAGATCAATAGTTAAATTGGCTCTGAGTGAAGGAAGCCTGACAGTTTTGGCAAACACCATCATTCTTTGAGCTTTTTAGATTTGTCGATTGGCGCTACAGAATCACAAACAGAGAACTGTACCAGATATAAGAAATCACATTACTCGAGGACTACCAACTGCTGCAACACCTAAAATGGATAGCACATGTAACTCGAAGATAAAATAATGACATAATATTGATGTTGAAATACCACAGTACTTCAAATAAAAGATTATGAAGAGACTCTTATCAATAGTAGAAAGGTGTATAACAGCTACTGGTTTTGAGAAATCTAATTGCCTGAAAAATTGTTTTAAGAGATAGACTTTATAGATGGAAGGAGTACTGGCTACTCAGTCAATAAATGCCAAATATTTTCATGCTAAGATTACCATTACCATTAATCTTAAACAATATAAGATCATGGTTTAACTGGTTTTGTTTTTTTTGTTTTTTTCAGTGTTTTTTCCAAGATGACATGGTATCACATGCATGCTAATGCCTATAGCGGACCTTGGACAAGTTCATCCACTGATAAAAATAAAGACAAATGGTAGCAGAAAGAAAAACAAATACAGTGAATTGGAAAAAAGACAAGAAAAAAAGTAAGAACAAGCACAAAATGCACTCACTGGAAATGTTTTGGTAAAACAATCTGTTGCTGTAATCATTTTCCATGGCAGTTTTCAAAGCTGTGTCAATCGGGTTAAAATCTTCTGAATCGAGTATTTGAAAAATGTAATCGCATAAACATTTGCTGGGTTTGGGGCTAATGACAGTGATGGACAGTTTAGCAGGAATCACTTGATGAGACACAAAGATAGTCAATTTGTGAGTGCCTTCGGTGAGTTCTGGAAACAGAATAGAAACGTTGAAGAATTAAATGCATCCGTGTTTTTTTTTTGTTTTTTTTTTTAATGGGAAGAGCAATAGCAGTTCCTGAATTTCAAATCCCTATTTTCCTGAAAAATTGTTATTATAGAAAAAGATTATAAATTCTAACCTCCAATTACACTGGCTTCTCATTCAATTCATGCCAAATGTTTCCTTATACGGAAACAGCTAATATTATCATTACCAGTAGAGATAAAAATATACTACACCTTGATATTAGCCTGATGGCCAGAGATTGAAAAAAAATGTATCTTGCGTAGGTAATTGCTAGGTCATTTTTAAATGTTCCCTTATAGAAAAACGGCTAATGACCATTACTATTATTATTGCTAGTATTATCTAAGTAACAAAATGGACGTCATACATGGAACCAGACATGTCTAAACTGTCGTTTGTATGAAATCGTTTTCTCAGATCAACGACTAAAAATGGTTCTCAGTGAATGATGGTTCTCTCTAAGACCCTGTAGGTTTTAGAGAGAACCATCCTTCACAACACAAACAATTTTACCGAATAACAGAAAGCGTATTATTTGAGGATTTTCAACAGCCGCAAAAACTAAAACGAATAGCATTCCAAAAGAAAAATGAAGAAAAGAAGGAAGAATTTATTGTCTTGTTGTTTTTTCTTTCTTTCTTTTTTTAATCATTTCACCCCAAGCAAGGAGGGGACGCTGAGAGAAAGAAAAAAACTGGTTACAGGGGATAAAACAGAATAAAAACGCATTAGTGCTTTTTTTTTAATTGAAAGGGCAATAACAGTTACTGAATTTCAGAAACCTATTATCCTGAAAAATTATTATAGAAAAAAATTGTAAATTTCAACCGACAGTAACACTGGCTTCTCAGTCAATTCATGCTAAATGTTTCCTTGTAAGGAAACGGCAAATACTATGGCCAATAGAAGTAACGATATATTTTTCCTTGATCCTAGCCTGATTGCTAGAGATTTTAACAAACGTATCTTATGTAGTACTAACGGCTCGCTAGGTAATTGTTGAATGTTCATTTATAAGGAAACGGCTAATATTAGCATTTATAAGGAAACGGCTAATATTAGCATTTCAATTATCGCTTAATAAACAAACGTGGATGTTGCATATACAGCCAGAATCGTTTAGAAATGTCTAAATTGATTTCATATCAGCACATGTAACTCGAAGATAAAATAATGACATAATCCTGATGTTGAAATACCACAGTACTTCAAATCCTTGGTATCCTTACTCATCTGTCACCTTCCTCCTGACATTCCATATGTCTAACCACTCCTTCTCTTTACCTTCCCCTATGTAGCCCCATGCGCAATAGTGGCAGTGGAATGCCTTGCTTGGGGTGAAATGATTAAAAAAAAAAGCTATAATAAAATTTAGTATAGGAGAAAAGGAAATTGAACACATAATATGTTGCGCCAGATGTAGTTTTACCCAATACCTCAAATGGCTACAAAGTCAAAACATCAACCGGAAAACTCGAGTCGTGTTCTTAAGCAGCACCACCAGATGGAGACTTTAATACGGACGTCATCCATGGCGTCAAACCGGTTCAAAAATACCTAAACTGTTAACTTTCTCAGATCAATAGTTAAATTGGCTCTGAGTGAAGGAAGCCTGACAGTTTTGGCAAACACCATCATTCTTTGAGCTTTTTAGATTTGTCGATTGGCGCTACAGAATCACAAACAGAGAACTGTACCAGATATAAGAAATCACGTTACTCGAGGACTACTAACTGCTGCAACACCTAAAATGGATAGCACATGTAACTCGAAGATAAAATAATGACATAATATTGACGTTGAAATACCACAGTACTTCAAATAAAAGATTATGAAGAAGCTCCTATCAATAGTAGAAAGGTGTATAACAGCTACTGGTCTTGAAAAATCTAATTTCCTGAAAAAATGTTTTAAGAGATAGACTTTATACATATCAACCGAAAGGAGTACTGGCTACTCAGGCCAATAATAGAAAATGGTTTCCAGTGAATGAACCCTGTAGGACTTAAGGAGGACCATCCTTGATTGCTAGGAAATCACAAACAAATTTCCCAAATAATAGAAAGCGCATCACTTGAGGATTTTCAACAACAAAAACGAATAGCATTCAAAGAAAAAATGACGTGATCAAGATATTGTGATATTCCACATTACTTTAAAAAAAAGTTAGGAAGGAAGTCCCACGTCAATACTCGAAGAAAGCGATAACAGCTACTGAACTTGGGAAAACTATTTTCTTGAAAAATTTAAATGATTTTATAAATTTTAAAAGACAGTAAAAATTTCAACCGACAACATTTGGCAACCATTTTTTTATCATTCCACTCCAAAAAAGGCGGGGGCCGCCACTAGTAAGCAGGGGATTACAGTAAGAGAAAAATTATGGCACAGAGAGTGTCGAAGAAAGGATAAAAGATGGATTTAAGAAGATAGGAAATGGCATTTGACGTTGCATTTAAAATTTTGGAGATTGTAGCTACCAGGGAAGCAAGTAAACTGAAGGGAATTCCACAGGAGGGAAGTGCGAGAAAAGAAACTATTAGAGTAGAAGAGTATTACAGTTGACCATTTCAGCGGTAAAAGGGCGGGACCTAGATGCCAATATGATAGCACTCGTAAGTCCACGTGGTCTGGGCCCAACCAAAAAAAAACTCGTTCGACCCATGCCATTAAAATATTTGTAGAAAAGACAGCGGGAATCCACATCACATCGGTGAGAAAGTGACTGATGTCGAGATGCCAAGTGAGTATCGGTTAGAGTGCAGGTCCTCTTTTAGATTTTGTCGAAAACCTCGAGGTGAATATCAAGAGCACCCAACCATATATGGCAACAGTATTTAATGTCCGGACGAATAGTAGATTTATAAATGTGCATGGAAGATTCTGACGAGTTAAACTTTCTGTCCCGATACTCTGACCCGACCTTCCTAGTAGATGCAGTTATAGTGTCAATGGAGTCAAAAAAAAAGCTATAATAAAATTTAGTATAGGAGAAAAGGAAATTGAACACATAATATGTTGCGCCAGATGTAGTTTTACCCAATACCTCAAATGGCTACAAAGTCAAAACATCAACCGGAAAACTCGAGTCGTGTTCTTAAGCAGCACCACCAGATGGAGACTTTAATACGGACGTCATCCATGGCGTCAAACCGGTTCAAAAATACCTAAACTGTTAACTTTCTCAGATCAATAGTTAAATTGGCTCTGAGTGAAGGAAGCCTGACAGTTTTGGCAAACACCATCATTCTTTGAGCTTTTTAGATTTGTCGATTGGCGCTACAGAATCACAAACAGAGAACTGTACCAGATATAAGAAATCACGTTACTCGAGGACTACTAACTGCTGCAACACCTAAAATGGATAGCACATGTAACTCGAAGATAAAATAATGACATAATATTGACGTTGAAATACCACAGTACTTCAAATAAAAGATTATGAAGAAGCTCCTATCAATAGTAGAAAGGTGTATAACAGCTACTGGTCTTGAAAAATCTAATTTCCTGAAAAAATGTTTTAAGAGATAGACTTTATACATATCAACCGAAAGGAGTACTGGCTACTCAGGCCAATAATAGAAAATGGTTTCCAGTGAATGAACCCTGTAGGACTTAAGGAGGACCATCCTTGATTGCTAGGAAATCACAAACAAATTTCCCAAATAATAGAAAGCGCATCACTTGAGGATTTTCAACAACAAAAACGAATAGCATTCAAAGAAAAAATGACGTGATCAAGATATTGTGATATTCCACATTACTTTAAAAAAAAGTTAGGAAGGAAGTCCCACGTCAATACTCGAAGAAAGCGATAACAGCTACTGAACTTGGGAAAACTATTTTCTTGAAAAATTTAAATGATTTTATAAATTTTAAAAGACAGTAAAAATTTCAACCGACAACATTTGGCAACCATTTTTTTATCATTCCACTCCAAAAAAGGCGGGGGCCGCCACTAGTAAGCAGGGGATTACAGTAAGAGAAAAATTATGGCACAGAGAGTGTCGAAGAAAGGATAAAAGATGGATTTAAGAAGATAGGAAATGGCATTTGACGTTGCATTTAAAATTTTGGAGATTGTAGCTACCAGGGAAGCAAGTAAACTGAAGGGAATTCCACAGGAGGGAAGTGCGAGAAAAGAAACTATTAGAGTAGAAGAGTATTACAGTTGACCATTTCAGCGGTAAAAGGGCGGGACCTAGATGCCAATATGATAGCACTCGTAAGTCCACGTGGTCTGGGCCCAACCAAAAAAAAACTCGTTCGACCCATGCCATTAAAATATTTGTAGAAAAGACAGCGGGAATCCACATCACATCGGTGAGAAAGTGACTGATGTCGAGATGCCAAGTGAGTATCGGTTAGAGTGCAGGTCCTCTTTTAGATTTTGTCGAAAACCTCGAGGTGAATATCAAGAGCACCCAACCATATATGGCAACAGTATTTAATGTCCGGACGAATAGTAGATTTATAAATGTGCATGGAAGATTCTGACGAGTTAAACTTTCTGTCCCGATACTCTGACCCGACCTTCCTAGTAGATGCAGTTATAGTGTCAATGGAGTCATTCCATTTCAGGTCGATTGAGAGAGAGGGAGGCCAAGGAGATGCAGTGTGTGGCTCCCCACTAGATTAGCTTCATCCATTCTGATGATAGAAATATATATGCATGTGAATTACTTGACAAAGAGACTATGACAGCAAGCACCAATTGAGAATATAGAGAAAAAACGTCGATTGTTTTGTATTGTACTTGAATGTCAATTACTGCTGATATGAAATTTATTTTATACTTAACGGTCATTACTCAGTACAAGATCACACACACACACACACACACACACACACACACACACACACACACATATATATATATATATATATATATATATATATATATATATAATTTATTTCTGATGAAAGGCCGAGGACGGTCTGAAATATCAAATAAAATAATAGAAATAAATAAACACTGTCGAAAAAATACATTTTAAAACTTACAACTTTTTAGTATTTTTTTCCTATACATATTAAGACAGTATACGTGGATCATCACTATGTTATATATATATATAAATTCCGAAATTTTCATTCCGTTGAATAGTTATTTCAGCGAGAAAATTCTCGTTTCATCAGCAACGATCAAAAACAAAGATTTATTAATTCAAATATGGTACAAAACTTCACATATCGGAAGGAGCCCAAAAACATATTCATGCACAGGGAGCAAAAAACAGGGCGTTGGGAATTAAGAAAGAAAAAAAAATATTTAAAATTTGTCGTTTAGTCATCTTAAATGTGAATTTTTGTACCATATTTGAATTGATAATTTTTTTGTTTCTGATCTTTGCTGATGAAGCAAAAATGTTCTCGCTGAAATAACTATTCAGCGGAATGTAAATTTTGTAATTTATTGATATAATATCATCGAGCCTTCCACCTGGACCATTTTTAATATTGATAAAATTAATATTAATAGGATCTGCTTCTTGAGATTTTACCTATATGCACTTCTTTTTGTGTATATATATATATATATATACAGAAAATCTAAGCAAGAGCCAACAACCAACCACAATTTCGCACTACGGCTCGTCAGGGAAATTGGTAGGTTGTTGGCTCTTGCTTAGATTTTCTGTCTTTGTTTGCTCTACTTTCGTATTGAGTGCTTTCTGTTAGGGTTTTCGTCTTGGGTTTTTTTTCTTTCTTACGAATATTTGACTTTTTGATCATGTACTTCGTTTGTTTCTTTTTTTACTTCCCCTTCTTTTCCCCCCGTGTTCGTTCTCGGTGGGTTGTACAAGACGGTTTAAATTATAGCTTAATTAATACTAGTTTCGGCAGAGTTAGTTCTGTTACTATTGGTATTGTTATTACTATAGTTAATATCATATATATATATATATATATATATATATATATATATATATATATATTAAGCCAGAATTACATTAACATTCAGTTTCCAAGGAAACCAGGTGAAGATGTTCATGTGAATCCGCACCGAATGCAGATTCAAATGAAATCCCGGTTAGCAAATATATATTTATCTATATTTCTGAGATGAAGTGTTTTAATTATTGACAGTATTTACATTGTTCAAACTGTTGTTCTTATCTTTGTTACCATATCCAGGGCGTTTCAGCAGTTGTAGGCTCCGGCCTTCTTCAGGTTATGGGAATTTCGAACTGAACTCTTTATTTCTTTCACCTAGGTAGATTGTTCTAGTTCCATGAATCATGCCCTTTCCAGATGCCTCAGTGTCAGTTATTTTTCTTTAACTAAACTCTCGTAGTTTTTGTTCACCTTTGCTGTAGTCAGGTATTGAACTAATAATTCATTGCTTTTTATCCACTGGGTCCTGTAACTCTGCGTCAACATATTTTTGTCTTGAAACCAAGGCAATGAAGCCGATAGAACGCAATGGTGTACAGAATGTGAAATAATGTGAGAAGGGAAAGACATTAACAATGTAGAACAGTAAAAAGAAAATGCGTCAAGAAAGCAGAATATAAAGATTGACATTGCATCTAAACTTTTGAAATTCAAACTTAATTGGAAAGTAAGATCCTGGAAGAATGTCCCAGAAGTGAGAATTCTGAAAGAAGAAACTGTTAGCATCGAACATCGAGCCATTTTAACTGCAACATGATGAGACTTTGCCGCCAATATATTAGTGCGCTTAATACAAATATGTGGCGTGGTGACAAAAGCGGGGATAGTGGAATGCTTGTCTTCAATCTGGCTTAACTTAAAGTTAACTAGCCACAATCACTGACCCAAACATACCACAGTATTCCTTACACTAAAACAACTTATTCTTACTATAGCCGTTATAATACCATCGAGGTAAGTTTGTAAGAACAATAACTATAAAAGTATTTATAAAAAAAATTACGGCTCCTAATAATGATCAGTCAGTCAGTTAAGTGCCATAAGTGATACACGCTTGGGCGATCATGTCTCGAAAGAGACATGACTGACTGGGCAGAAGATTATCTCGTAGTAGGTTGCCAGCCAAGGCTATAGAACTCAATCTGTCCTGTTATTTAACCCATAACTGAAGGGAAGAGACGGATTAATACCTTTCCCAAGGGTATTTGTACGTAAGTGAATGCAAAGGAACTCAACTGGAATTCGAACTCGGTACACCGATTTGTCGTTCCTAGTCGATATCCACTGCACCACAACACACATCCTAATCATGATACTTACCAGGAACGTTGAAGACAAACGTTTGCGCGTCTTTCTTTTTGGCAATCAGTTTTCTTGTGCCATTTTTAATAAAAATTTCCACTTCTCCCAAAACTGGTATCGCAAACATCAGGACGCATGATTGATTCGCCTAATGAAAAAAGAGATTAAAAAGAAAGAGAAGATTTAAAGAAATATATTGTTTCGCATCAGGGCCGGTCTGTACTACCCACGGTACCTCCTCCTTGACCAAGATGAGCATGACTCATTGTAGGCAGTATTTTGTTACGTTCGCTATCTTATCAACATTTGCTTCTTCTTTTTCTCCCGATATGTATATATGTTACAAATTAAACTAAGCACAACTGACTATTAAAAGATAAACTATTTCCGTGTATTTTCATGTCATTCTAGATCCTTTTTCTTGTTGCTGTTGTTGCTCCAACTCGTGAATTTGTTTTAGTCATACTAAGATCTCGAAAAAATAATATATGAAATTCACTATTTTTAAGCCATAATGTTTAATGTGCTAGAATTATTCAACTTGAGATTTTTCTTGTTAAAAACATGAAAAATCTCAAGTTAATGTTAAAAATTACGGCAAAAAATTGTTAATTTAAAATGAAATAGTCTATTATGATATGTCTCTAATTTGTATTTAGATGCATTGTATTTATTTTCAATTTTTCTACTTGAAATTTTTCACTTACACTGCATGTAATCCATTATTGTACATAATTAGGTCACAATAAAATTTGTATTTTATATGAATACTTTTTTTATATATAATCGTTTCACCCCGAGCAAGGCATTTCACTGCCACTATTGCGCAGGGGGTTACATAGAGGGGAAGTGGTGAGAAATAATGGTTAGATATCGAAAATGTCAGAAGGAGGGTGATAGACGGGTAAGGATACCAGAAGGCTGCTGGGTTGGGTAGATGGTGAGAGTGTTGGGAGAATAGATGCAAGTTAGTGTGATAGGAGGTGTCTATTGACCTTACATTTAAACTCCTGGAGATTGTACCTGTCGGGAAAGTAGACATGTGGAAGGGAATTCAACAGGTGGGAAGCGCGAGAAAAGAAACTGTTGGAGTAGAAGTTGAGGTTGCATTTTATCGGTTTCACAGTAAAAGGGTGGGATCTAGTTGCTAATCTAGTATCTCGTGCAAATTCGTATTTAGGGGGCACCAGTGATCTAAGTTCATCGGAGCAGAAGCCGTGAAAATATTTATAGAAGAGGCACAGGGAAGCCACGTCATGCCTGTTAGAGAGTGGTTGCAGACGGTCCGCCTAGTCAGTATTGATAACATTACAGATCCTTCGTTGTATTTTGTCAAGAAGCCCGAGGAGAGTAGCATGGGCACCCAACCAGATGTGGCAGCAGTATTCAATACACGGGTGGATAGTAGATTTATATATGTGCAGGATAGATTCAGACGGGAAAAACTTCCGGGCCCTGCACAGAGAACCGACTTTCATGAAAATTGAAAAGTGGGGCCTGAAAAATTGATTCGAAGGGCGTATCATAGATTCGTAGAGGTATTGACCCTTGCACCGGCCACTTTAGCACTGGCATAAAATATTTCCTCTGAAATAAAATAATTATGATGATTATTATACAAAATAGGAGTTCAAACCTTCGTTTAAACGCTCCAGAACATATATTGCCTCAGTTAATAATTTTAAAGAATAGACGAAACAATAACTGATAGGCTAGAAAGTGTCATTCTCTGTAAATTTCGAAAGAAATTTAAGTATTATGTGCGTTGTGGTGCAATGGATATTGACTCGGAACGACAGCTGAATCCGTTGCGTTCAGTTACGCACAAATAGCCTTGGGAAAGGTGTTAATCCGTCTCTTTCCTCCATTTATTGGTTAAATGACAAGAAAGATTGAATTCTATAGCCTTGGCTGGCCACAATTCTACCGCAGAAAGCAATGGCAACCCACTGTGGGATAGTTTTCTGCTTAGTCAGTCATGTCTCGATGTCTCTTTCGAAAGTGTGTATCACGTATGGCATTTAGCTGACTGACCCATAAAAACTGACAAGAATATTTACCTATGATTCAGCGATAATCCCGAGAATCAGATAATCTGTTATCGGCTTAGGATCAAAGAGACGACCCTCGATTTTAACTATGAAGCAATTTTCTATATATGATAGTAAAGACACATTCTATATTTATATAAGAATTTAGGCACGCTTAATGAATACAGTTTCCACAAAAATACCGTCAACAAATCCTTTGCAAGCCTAATTGTGGCAAGCAAGAAGCCCAAAACTTCTAAACTTCATGAGTTATATAAGACATGCGCTAAAAAATAACCCTCCTACCAGAAAGGACAAAGGCGTGTCAGAAAATTCGCATTTTTAACATCTTTTCCCGTTATGCTTCTATTTGGTCAAAAGCCCAACTAACAAATAATATCATCAATATTATTATTTTTGTTATTTTTGTCGCTTAATTTGCTTCAACTAATCAAGAATCTTCTTAAATTTGAGGCGTGTTTATTGCTAAATTTTCCCCTCCGGCATTCGTTCTTGTGTGTTCTCGTGTGTTCTCGTGTGTGTGTTTGTGTGAGTGCGTGAATGTGTAATGTGTGTGTGTGTGTGTGTGTGTGTGTGTGTGTGTGTGTGTGTGTGTGTGTGTGTGTACGTATATCTCTTTGAAAACATGCATAAATGTCATCAAGTCTGGATGGCGGACAGAGTTTGTCTATCAAAGAAACGGGTCTTTAAATCAGCTAAGGATTTCATTTCAGGCAAAATTGTGGGAGATGAAGGAGAGCTGATGGACAGTAAAAGCAAAATCCTTGCAGAAGGCTGCTGACAAGTGTGACTTCAAATCATTTTACTATTTGAGCGGTGTTTTTGATCCCATTTTCAACGGTCTATTACTAATCTTGTCTTCAGATAGCACTTTTTTGACAGACAAAAACCACATTATCAAAAGATGGGCAGAACGCTTCAGCACGGTCTTAAATCAACATTCATCTGTTGATGTTGAAGTAACAGACAATCTTTCTCAGAGACCTGTCGTACAATGTCTTTCTGCTAACGCTTCAACCTTCGGGGTCAAAATAGCCCTCAAACAGCTGTTTAATGGAAAAGCACCTGGCGAAGAAAAGGAACTCCAGCTGAAATATACGAATGTTACACCAATCTTTTGACACACAAGTTCTGTGAAGTTTTCAACCATGTGTGGGGAAAGTGGGGAGTAGTAAAATAAGGACGCTTCCTTCGGTTGTTGGCAAAATCCTTGCTCGTATTATCCTGATTAGTCTTCATGAATTTATCTTAGAATTCTCTCTCTCTCTCTTTCTTTCACACACACACACACACACACACACACATTTCTTTCATCGGTCTACTATATATATATATATATATATATTATTTCAAATTCTTAGTTGTTTATAACCAGTTTCGTTAATCTTCGTTAATTTCCGTTATATATATATAAAGTGTGGATGGTTCTACACAAGCCTTCACAACTCTAAACAATTCTTTGTAATAATATATATATATATATATATATATATATATATATATATATATATATACATATATATTATTATTATTATTATTATTATTATTATTATTATTATTGCTATTATTATTATTGACACTACCGTCGCTTTCTACGTACGAGCGTCTCTAACCCAGTTAGACTGCCACACAAAGAATTGTTTAGAGTGGTGAAGGCTTGTGTAGCACCATCCACACTTTATATATATATATGTGTATGCACTACCAGCCATATCATCATATAATAATTCAGCTTGTTCCTTCCTTAGTTAGTTAGTTAGTCACTTATTTTCTCCGTTCGTTACGCCACTGAAGAAAGATAAAATACACTTATTCTCTACACGAGCTTTTCCTTCCCCTCCCCTATCTTTTTACTCTCCTCAGCCTTTCTCTCACCTTTGCCACACGGAAGGATATTAAAGAGTGAGAGTGTAGGAGGAGAGAGCCTATAGTATTACCGTATCAGCAGCAGCTTAAGCAGGTGGTTGTAGCAGTAATTGTGTGTGTGCATATGTATGTGTACTGTACAAAAATAGGTAGTAAAAATAGGTAGGTTTGCTGCATCCCGCGAACTAATAACAAAATTTGTGGCCTCTACACCCTTGGCCATTACTCAGTTGGTTTTTTTTGTTTACAATGGACACAGGAGCCATGATTTTTCAGTAATAAAAAAAACATTTTCTCTTTCAAAATCTCTCACAAAGTAGCGTACAGTATTTTGGTTATGGTCTGTGCATACGTCGCTCAATATAATATAAAATTACAGTAAAGTAGCTTCTATAGACATTACTTTTATAGATATTTTAATAAAATTACACTCTGTGTTATCGTTATTTTATTATCCATTACCTTCATGTTTGAAGACGTTACTATCATTTGTAGTATGACAAAGTAATTTTTTCCAGGAAATCATAATTATCTTTCCGTGGAAATTCCACGGGTTCTGCTAGTTGTGTTTATTATTGAGTATGTGAGAAACTCTTCAGGAATATAGAATAACTCTACTTCGATATAAGCAATCTTCAGTTTTTAGGCGATTTTCCGAAATTCAAAGGATTACTAATATGAAAGGACTCTTTAATAATTACCTTTTGAACAATTGTATCCGGTATGAGCGTGATGGTGCTTGAAGTTATTTTTTCAAGCAGCCTCTTCTCGACAGCTCTGTAGAATTCCTCTGCCGATTTTTCGTTGGACGAGACAGCTAAAGTCTGGCACTGTCTCCATGATTTGCAAGCAGTGGCCTGGCTGAAAACTAAATGTGGAACTCCGCAAAGGACGATTATGGGATTTTTGAGGTAACTACATGATTTCTGAATGAAATCCTTGTTTGACTCGAGCATGAGCGGAGACAAAATGATGCAGATCACATCCCGGTTCATTTCATCCCAATGTTGCATGTACCTTGCATCCACCATATACTGATTTACTTTTCCCAATGGTGTGATTTCTTTGGCCAAAAATCTACCCCACTCCATTCCATCCTCAGCACATATAATTGATATTTTATTCATTTCTGGTTTTTAGATGAGATTTTCTTTAATAATATTGTCTTCAAACTGTTTTTCTTTTATCTGAAAACAAATAATAATAATAATAATAATAATAATAATAATAATAATAATAATAAATATAAAGACCTGGAAATTGAAATAGAAAAAATGTGGAAATTGAAAACAAGATTCGTGCCAGTGATAGTAAGTGCACTTGGAATGATAAAAAAATGGAACAAAAAAAACACATTAAAAGAATCCCTGGAAACCCCAGCTTAAAATATATTAAAAAATTGTCTTGTTAAGTACAGCCCATACACAAACGAGAACTTTGTCTATGTAACGCTAGGGATGTTAGAGAGATATGAAAAAACATGAAATGGAGTCATAACTGCACACTACAATCTGCCTTAGGTCTTCCTGCAGACTTGATAGGTAGTGCGACCATAGCAGAAATCGAATTATTATGACATAGTAATCATAATAAAATAATTGACGTTACTCTTCTAATATTTTTCAACAGTTAAGAGCACAGCGCAATTTCAGAAAAAAAGAAAACTATTTGACAACGATAAACAATATGTTGGCAGTAAGTCTGTATTCTTCGAGTTACACTTTAAGCATCTTTTTTTAAGTATGAAAATATATAAATCTACAATCAGTCAGTTAAATGTCATACTTGATAAACGCTTGGGCAATCATGTATTGAATCATTCATGTCTGACTGGGCAGAAGAGTTTCCTACATTAGATTGCAATTACTTTCTGCGATAAACCGATTGCCAAACAAGGATATAGAACCCAATCTATCTTGCTATTTAACCCATAGCTGGAAGGAGAAAAGATAGCTTAATACCTTTCCCAAGGGTATTTGTGCGTAAGTGAATGCAACGAATTCGACACGGTTCTCCGTGTTCACGTTTCGACCCGATATCCACTGCTCCATCGTCATCGTCATCGTCGTCGTCTTGCGGCCATTGGCCGAGATAGAACTCACTACACCCACTCCAGTATTCCCTGTGCATTTGGAACCCTGGCGCAGGTTTGCAGCGAAATTCATAATCTTGTCAAATAGCTGAATACTTGATGCTTCGCCAGGGCTACGAAATGTGTTTTTATTGTGACACCAACATTAGATGGGTTGCCTCCAGGCACCATCCTGTTATTTAACCCATAACTGGAGGGAAGTGATGGATTAATACCTTTCCCAAGGGTACCAGTGCTGAAGTGAATGCAGGGTACACAGCTGGAATTCGAACTCGGCTCACCGATTTCTCTTTCCAAGCCGATATCCACTTCACCACAACGCACATCCCTCACTGAACGCTTACAGCGCCTGGTATTCCCAAGTGCTCACCCATCTAAGTACTGACCAGGCTCAACATTGCTTAACTTCGGTGATCGAACGAAAACCGGTGTATTCAACGTGATATGCCGTAAGTTAACTGCTCCTTAACGTTTAGTTATTTCTCACATTTATATACCGCTAAATAATTAAATTTATAATAATAATGATGATTACAATAAATGAGTCATTAAAGGGATTCCTGGCAGTTCATGTCTTAAAGAAATACAAAAAATGGTACTCCTAAGTACTCCTTCTCACGTTACGAAGTCAGTCAGTTGTGTACCATACGTGATATACACTCAGATGAGACATGACTGACTGGGCAGAAGATTATCCCACAGTAAGTTGCCATTACTTTCTGCGGTAGACTGATCGCTAACCAAGGCTACAGAACCCAATCAGTCCTGCTATTCAACCCAAAGCTGGGAGGAAAGCGACTGATTAATACCTTTCCCATGGGTATTTGCGCGTAAGTGAATGCAACAAATTCAACTGGAATTCGAACTCGGCTCTCAGATTTCTCTTTCCTAGTCAATATCCACTGCACCACAAGGGATCAGTGGAAAATGTTATAAAGCAATTTCTGGCCTTAGGTCACTGGTTGGGATCCAGACGGAAATCTGTATACAAGAGAAATCAAAGTAAATAATAATAATAATAATAATAATAATAATAATAACTAGCGGAACCCGTGGAATTTCCACGGAAGGATAATTATGATTTCCTGGAAAAATTTTACTTTGTCATACTACAAATAATAGTAACGTTTTAATAAAATAAATTAATAATGTCCTTAATAGTTATTATTTATTCCAGCAATTAAAAGCTTATCAAATTAAATTATATCAGAGTTTTATTGCATTTTTTATTTTTCTCTTCGAAGATTTTCGGATAATGATTGCAAACTTAAAATAAAAAAAAATAGATGATTTATATTCCCCAAAGAGTCCTACGTTGAACAAATAAAACAAAAGTTAACCATGAATAAAAACAATTATTAAGATTTCATGGATTTACGTAGAAGCTGGGGGGGTAACAGAAGTAAAAAGAAATATATTTTTATCAAGATTTTTAAAAAATAATAATTTCATTCATTTGTGAATGAGTACTGACAGTTTCATTAAAATACGAAAATTATTTGATTTTTCCAAATTAACGTGTTTGTCACCGAAAAACAGTGGGTGATGCAATTTTTACGTTTCCATTGTAAAATAGTCGTAACGTTTCTTCAGCCGCTAACTCAAATCAAAACCAAAACTTTCTGACAAAATTTTGAAAATGTTAGAAGGGATTAATTTTTTTTTTAAATAATTAAAGTTACTTTAAAGGCTTTTGTGTCCATTTTAAACAGAAAAGACCAACTGAGTAATAGCCAAGGGTGAAAAAGAGGCCAGATATTTCGTTATTAGGTCGCGGGTTACGACAGCAAACCTACCTATTTTTACTATATTGTACAGTACACACACATATACACAGAGCTTAAGCTGCTGCTGCTACGGTGATGCTATAGACTTCCTCCTCCTACTCTCTCACTCTTTACTTTACCCTTTGGCAAAGGTGAGAGAACAGCTGAGGAGAGTAGCGTTTAAAAAGATAGAGGGGAAAGAAAAGTTCGTATAGAGAGTAAGTGGGGTGACGGACGGACGGACGGACGGACAGACGAACTAAGTAACTAACTAAGGAAGGAACAAGCAGAATTATTATATGATGATAATAATAATAAAATAGAAATAAAAAATCATTTGTACGCAGACATGAAAAACATAATAAAAATAAACAAATGTATCTTGTCAAGCTTGTTAAACGAAACATTTATTAAGGAAGGGTTATTACTCAAATACAAAACTACAAATATACGTGGAGGTGTTTTTTATAAAAATTGTATGGTGCAAAATATGGAAAAAGATACAAAAAAGTAATTTCGTTGCTCGTTAATCAAATTTTAAATATGTATATAAATCAATTTCATATATATATATATATATATATATATATACATATATATATGGGGGATATGTTCGTGAGTGTGCATAAATAACAATGATGTATGATTCTTATCACAGAAAAACATATCCTTAAAAAATCACGTCTGTTTCTCTTTAAACGAACCTGAATGTGTGTGTTAATTATATCCGCCTGTGGAACTCTCTTCCATATTCTTGCTTTCCTGACGGCTAAAACCTCAAGAAATTTAAATGCTATGTCAATACCCATCTCTTAACCACTTGACTCCGTTTCTTTCTACGTCACCCTGTATATCTTTTCCTTTCTCTCTACCTTTGCAACTGTCATCACACCTGTACTCCCAACCTTCTCTTGCTCCCTTCTCTGAGATCCCCTGTAACTGGTTCGTCTTTCTCTTTACTCTCCTCTCATCTAATCTATTTCTCCTATGTAGCTTCCTGCGCATCAGTGGCGTTACCGCCTTACTTGGGGTGAAACGATTAAAACATATATGTGTGTGTGTGTGTGTGTGTGTGTGTGTGTGTGTGTGTGTGTGTGTGAAAAGTGTATGTATATAATTATAAATATCAATATATATGTGACACGATAACTAGACATATATGTATTTTATTATAATAGATTAAAATAGAAAATAGATTAGAATAGAAAATAGTTTAAAAACATATCTAACAAAAGTGAAAAAGAAGAGGAAAAAAATAAATAAATAAACGCTTTTTCTTTTATGAGGAAAATTGTCCTCCGGTAAATGTTTGACTCAGTGATAAAGAGAAAAAGTTCAGCAGGTGCGTTTTTCGAATGACCCAGTCAAAGGCTGTCCTTTACTGTATCTTGACCACACATTAAGAATTTTCCGGCGGAAGCTTTATTAAGATAAAAAAAAAACAAGATAACTGAAATTTCAGACTTACAGTCGCCAATATTTGTCACCGGTGGTCTAAAGCATTTCCGGATTTCCGGATTTCCGGATTTTCATTTAAATAAATAGAATTTAGTTAAGTGAGTCATTCAGTTAAGACGAGTTAAGTTGAGTTCGGCCGGGTGCGAGCTTGAAGTAAGGATCTCCGTTCGTCTTGTTTCGTTCAGTTCGGATTTGTTGATCTCCATTAATTAGAGTTAGAGCTGTGTGTCACATTCGCCTGCCCCAACCGAAAAGGGCTAACTCTAAACGAATAAAGCATCCTTTTCAACTCCTCCAAGTTGTGGAAGTACGTTCCTTATAGTTCAATCTTGTACCCCCAGCTGTTCGTCCGACATTTTCTACAAATTTCCGGCAACATCGCAGCGTGGAGAACGGCCGCCGGAGAAATTTGTTCGGACAGTTGGGGTGTTACATATATATATATATATATATATATATATATATATATGCAATTTGTTATATATATTATATTGTTTACATATGCGTGGTACTTATTTAAAAGCGCTCAATATCAGTGATAGAGCAGACATATTCATATAGATAGGTGTGAGTTTGTAACCCTGGGTTTCACGCTTTTGCGATCGTCAGACAATATCTGACGATCGCAAAAGCGTGAAACCCAGAGTTACAAGCTCACACCTATCTATATATATATATATATTATAAGTTTATAATAAAAATATAGTTTACTGCAAGACAAGAGACGTGTTTCACTGCTATTTTATTAGCACCTCGTCAGGCAGTAAGAAACGATTTTCCCTGCCTGACGAGGTGCTAATAAGATAGCACTGAAGTGCAACGTCTCGTGTCTTGGAGTAAACTATGTTTTTATTATAAACTTATAATAAAAATATTACCATATGTAATGGTCTACTAAGTATCGAGCACTCCTAAATTAAATGCAAATAATGAACAGCAGCCCCATTAGTGTCCTACTTCCAAAACATATATTCTTATAAAAATTGTGTGGTTGAAATAATTGAATTCCGGAACGATGATTCTGACATGAAATACCTTAGTCACAAAATTCATAAAAAATTAGCCAAAGAGGCATTTCGGTACTGTTTATTAAAAAATTCTGCAGATTAAATACTCCTTTGATATATATATTAGAAAAATCAATCATTTGGTGGGAAACATATTTATCTACCACATTTGATTTTCCTTTTATCAGAAAAGTCATGTTTGCGTTGATGTAACCACATAGGCGAACGAAAGAGGAAGGACATTGAAATTTAATTTTTTTTAACCTGACATATATATATATATATATATATATGTGTGTGTGTGTGTGTGTGTGTGTGTGTGTGTGTGTGTGTGTGTGTAACAGATCAGATTTGGTATGCTATCCAGGTAAATTCCAATAGAGACGAACTCAAAAGAACTCAATGTTAAATTCTTTTATTTAATTAAACAGAGTAATATAATTTAGAAAAGATTTAGATTATTAAAATGGGTAATACATATTTCACCGCATATTGCGGCGGTGAAATATGTATTACCTACTGTAGTAATCTAAATCTTTTCGAATATATATATATATATATATATATATATATACTCCCATATATATGTATATGTATAGTTATTTATATCCATATATATGATATATTTCATTACACCCACACACATATATGGATGTATCAATGGAACATGTATAAATAAAACATGTGTTAATATATATATAGATATATACACTACCGGCCCTTAATTATTAGGCAACCCCAGTTTTAAAGAAATGATGTATTTCATATTATTTTTAGTATTTATTGCCAAGTGGATAATTCTAAATGAAAATAGAATGGTTCTTTTGTTAATACTGCACAATAACATGTGCATCAAATGAACTGTTCTGGTGTCCAGCTTTTGGAAGTCTCTTCTTATTGGCTGGCCAAAGCAAAGACTTCCTGGGTGCCTTGTAAAATTTTACAAAGTAATAATAACAAAAGAACCATTCTATTTTCATTTAGAATTATCCACTTGGCAATAAATATTAAAAATATAATTTTTTTTTAAAAACTGGGGTGGCCTGATAATTATGGCCAGTTGTGTATACATATATATATATATATATATATATATATATGCGTCTGTGTGTGTATGTGTGTGTGTGTGTGTGTGTGTGTGTGTGTGTGTGTGTGTGTGTGTGTGTGTGTGTGTGTGTGTGTGTGTAAATGAAAGATGTCAATAAAAATATCTTGTCTAGAAAACGCAACATATAAATATGTATAATTTTTACTTACCTTTAAAGATTTAAATAATGGAGAAAATGTCTTCTTTCTCGTTGAATGCCTGTTAACTCAAATAATAAATATAAAGACAGTCTGTTTTGTGTTTTTTCTTATAGATAAGCGGATCTATGAACCGACCAATGAATGAGATCCTACTTTCCGCTTCTCAAATTTGCACAATATGGCGTGAGAGGAGTTGTGGGGCGGGAATATGGCGGCCAATAAATGATATTGGTTTTAAATGTATAATATGCACTTTGACATTCCTCACAACGTCACCATGCAAGCAGAACACCGATAAAAGTGTCATAAAAATAGCACAGATTTTACCCAACAAATATTTTATTTTACACTAAAATTTCCTTTCTTAATTCACCGTTGAATAATAATTACGCTGATTGATCAAATGAAAATTTCCAAATAAATACATAAGTACGTATCAACCTGTAAATTTGTAAATGTCCTATATATATATATATATATATATATATATATATATATATATATAGGAGATAATAATATATTTTAATTTTATTAATAATATTAATAATATATATATATATATATATATATATTAATGCAGGTTTCATTGAATAATATAGACAAGTTTTGTCTATTAATTTTGTGTAGGATCCGTTCATACCGTCTGATATACTTGATGGTGATGTCGTTAAAAGACAACAAAAAATCACAGTATTTGTTGAATTTTTATCGGGTCTAAGCTTTCGGCTCACATGAGCCATTATCAAAGAGTTATGTTATGTGAGCCGAAAGCTTAGACCCGATAAAAATTCAACAAATACTGTGATTTTTTGTTGTCTTTTAACGACATCACCATCAAGTATATCAGACGGTATGAACGGATCCTACACAAAATTAATAGACAAAACTTGTCTATATTATTCAATGAAACCTGCATTGATGAAAAAATGCTGCCAAAATACACACAATATATATATATATATATATATATATATATATATATATATATATATATATATATATATTATTCTACGTTTTAAGCAGCACTTTTAAGCATTATGCAATCATCAGGTGCATATTAAGAACTGGAGATTTTTTATTTATTTATTTTAGGTACCTCCACTCATCCTCGATAACTAACTTCAATTTAAATGTTAGGTATTGAAAATGAGTGAAGGTAACTAAAAGTAACTTTTAAATTGAATTTTTAAAAATAAATAACGTTTTCTTTAATTTTTTTTTTAGTTTTAATTGAAAGCTAAATGATGAAATTCACTATTTTTAGTAAGCAAAATACTCTGGTGTATTTTAAAGAGAAATTATATTGATTGGAATCTAAAATTTTGAGATTTTCTTTTAATTTTTCAATTTTTCGGTCATTTTCTTGAACACAGAGTTAAATTTTTTTACCTTTCACCCGTATTTAAAATGTGATGACAGCTCGACATATGCTAGATAGATAAGAGTATGGTGATCATAGTGACATAACTGTAAAAATTGTTTTACTCTAAGGGGAAGAAACCCTGAAATACATGACATTTCAATTTCAATGTACACATAGAAATTACTATACAAAAAAATCAAATACATCAAAAATGTTTAACTATTTTAAAAATACGAAGGAATGACGCTTTGTAGTAAACTTGTCAATTTTCGATTAGTAAATATAAACTTTACTTAATACCTTACTAACCTAACACCAACAATTCTTTGAAGTATTTTTTAAATATTTTTGAAACTTTATAAATTATTATAATAAAAAAATGAAAGCAATTCATTTAAAATTTATTATTAATCGATTTTTTCTTTAGAATACAATGTCTTTAATATATATGATTTATTAAAGTAATTAAAAAGTTATCAAATTAAATAATGTTATAATTATATTGCATTTTTTATTTTACTATTGGGAGCGGAAATAAAGGCAAAAATGTTTCAAAAAATAATAGATGATTTACATTCCTCAATGAGTCCTGTGTTTAACTAAAAAATCAATTTTCTTAACAAAATTTAATTTCTTAAAATTTCATGAATTTACGTGGTAGGGGTGGTAACAGATGTAAAAATAGATATTTTTACCAAAACTTTTTAAAAATAATAATTTTAAAATAATTTAATTCATTTGTGAATAAGTTCTGAAAGTTTCAATAAAATTCGATAATTATTTGAATTTCCAAATTAATTTAAGTGTTTTTCACCGGAAAAAAGTTGAGTTACCTAATATTACATTTTCCATTATAAACTCTCCTAATGATTTGGTTACCCGCTAACTAAAATCAAAACAAGACATTTTATCCAAATTTCGAACGTGTTAGAAAGGATTCAATTTTTTTTAAAAATAACTAAAAAATACTTTGATATTTTTTCTTAATCATAACATAATAATTCTTTTGATGGAAAAGGACCGTTTTTATTAAGTTTGGGGATTTTTTCTTCATGCTATGATGTTTTTTTTTTTTGTTTTTTTGTTTTTTTGTTTTTTTCGGTGATTTAGTAGAGGTACTTTTTTAGGTATTAGCGTTCCTTAAGTTATAAACTGTGAATCGGGTGTATGAATATTTTTATTTATTAAATGTATAAATTCGTTAAGTTTATATCGAAACCCAAAAATAGAATAATAAAAAATAAAATCGTGAAATAAAAAATAATTATTATTTCAGGGCCCGATTTTTACTAGTATTAATCTCGTTTACGTTGTGGTGCAGTGGATATCGGCTTGAAACGAGAAATCGGAGAGTAGAGATCGAATTCCAGTTCAAGTCCTTGCATTTACTTACGCGCAAATACTCTTGGAAAAGGCATTAATCTGTCTCTTCCCTCCAGTTATGGGTTAAATAGCAGCACAGATTGGTTTCTATAGCCTTGATTGGCAACCAGTCTACCGCAGAAAGCAATGGCAACCTACTACGAGATAATCTTCTTCCCAGTCAGTCATGTTTCTTTCGAGACATGATCACCCAAGCGGGTATCACGTATGGCACTTAACTGACTGACTGAATCTTCAAAAGGGTGTCACTAGTTTGTCTATATAAAAACTTTCGAATAGGGATTTCTTTTAAAAATATTTTTTTTAATTTAGAAACTAAAAGAATTAAGAAAATAAAACATTAAAACGACAATAGATAAATACGCACAGATATACGCACACATATACATGCATGTGTTCATAAACACACACATACGTATGAACAGATGATTTTTAGTGTTGCGTACTATTATATCTATTTATTAAAGTACAATTTAGTTAAGTTTATATATCGAACCTCAAAGATTTGAGAAGAAACAAGAACCGTGTAAGAAAAAAGAAAAAAATGAAAAAATATTTCGTTGAAGGGAACGTCACTAGGTTTGGTTCTTCTAATAAATGTTTCATTTCTAAAATTTAAAAAAAGAAATTAAAAATAATAATTAAAAAAATAAAAAAAATAGAAAACAGTAAAATAAAATAAAATAAAATAAAATGAAATGAAATAAATACGGACAGATATATGCACACACAAATACCAAAACGCACATACACTTGTACGTATGCATAAATATACACATGCATGTGTGCGAACACTTCTTCTTCTTCTTCTTCTTCTTCTTCTTCTTCTACTTCTTCTTCTTCTTCTATGTGCCCTGTCCTTTCAGGACGTAGGCGATCATGGTTCTCCACGTCTCCTTATCCCTTGTGGCTCCCAGTATGCTTGCTCCTGTTACTCCTGGCAACCCCCGTTCCGTCATCCACCTGATCAGGCCCTGTAAATATGTTATCCGCTGCCTTCCTCTGTCTCTCTTGCTTTCTATTTGGCCAGTCAGTATCAGGTTCTCCAGGCTCTCCTTCCTCATTGCGTGTCCCAGGAACTTCAGTTGTCTCTTCCTGATGCTCAGTATTGAACGCACACATACGAAAAAAAATATATATATGTGTGTGTGTGTGTGTGTGTGTGTGTGTGTGTGTGTGTGAGTGTGTGAGAGAGAGAGAGAGAGAGAGAGAGAGAGAGAGAAAATATAGAAAGAAAAAATTCAAGCAGCGTTTTTAAGTTTTTTTGATGAACTGGAGACACAATTTGAAATCTTTTGTAGTCCATTCTCTATGACACCTTTTGATGTGCCACTGATATGCAACTTGAGATAATTGATTTGCAGAAAAGTTTGCCTCTGTTGGCCTCAAAATATACAAATATCTTTTCCCTGGCTATCCCAAACTGAGAGACCTAGCTGCCAAAATTTTGTGCATGTTCGGAACTACTTAGCTATACGAGCAAATTTTCTCAGTAATGAGTATCAACAAAAACAATCTCCATTCAAGGCTAACAAACAGAAACTTAAATGACATCCTGAAACTAGCTGCTTCACAAGAAATCTCCCCTAATATTGATGCACTTGTCAAGGCTAAAAGCCGTCAAATGTCTGAATCACACTAAGTTTACTAAATGGCTAATATTGTCAAAAAATTGAAATTAAAACTTTGCCTAGTCATAACTTTCTGAATGTTTTGTAAAAATTTAGTGTAAGCTAATTTGGTTCATTGAAAAGTATTGTATTGCATTATAACATGGAACAATTTTGATTCAATAAAAACAATAAAATTTTCTTTATCTTGACATTTTCTGTACATCTCTGGCCCACTTTATATAAAATTGAGATCATATGGCACCTGAATTGAAATGAGTTTGACGCCCCTGGTCTAAGTATTTAAGTAAAAATTTGTTTCTGTCTGCAAGTGGACATTAATTTACTTATTTTGTTCAATAACTTATTATATATATTATATTTTTTTCTAAAAGGCATAAGTTACTTTTATTTCATATTCCATTGTAAGATTTGGTTTTCGCAGTGATTTCCAGAGTAATAGCTGGATTTTTGTTGTTAATTTTTTAAAATATTTGGAGAAGGCAGTACTATTCTTGTATTTATATTATGAAAAGTCAGTTTATGATTATTGAATCTTCATTTCTATAGTCCGTCTGTTGATCCAAAGTAGAACTTAGTATCGTCGTATATATATATATATATATATATATATATATATATAGGTACTTCCATTCATTTACGACATCTAACTTTTAAAATGAATGTTTAAAAATAAAAAGTTTTCTTGAAACATTTATTTTAGTTATAATTGAAAACTAAATGACGAAATTTACTATTTTCAGTAAGCAAAATACACTGGTGTTTTTCAAACAGAAATTATATTGATTGCAATTTAAAACATTTCAATTTTTAAAAACTTTTCAATTTTTCAATCTTTCGGCTATTTTAAGTAATCAACACATTTGTAAACAACTGTTAATTCTCGGTTTTAAAAATCTTGCAAAACTACAATATACATCTGTGACACTTGAATGTTGAAAAATTAGCAAATTCAAAGTTAAATTAATCTGATTTACACAAGTATTACTTGTTCATAGCAGGAGATTTAGAATAAAAGTATATCTTAATCACCAAGGTGTAAACTGAGGTAAGGTGCAAACTGATTGATGACAGTCAGATGCCAGATGACAACTAAATATGTTTGACCAGAATTGACATTATTGCCCAGTTTTTTCTTGTATATGGAAGAAACCGTAAAACACGTGACTTTTAATATAACACAGAAAATGATATACGTAAAAATACTTCAATTACGAAAAAAATAAAATTAAAATTATTTTAAAAATCTATTGACTTGATTTGTAATAAACTCGATTTTCAATTAGTAAATATTTTTTTTGTTTTTAATCATTTCACCCCGACCAAGGCATTCCACTGCCACCATTGCGCTGGGGGTTACATAGGGGAAGGTGCTGAAAGAATGATTAGATATAGGAAATGTCAGAAAGAGGGTGATAGACGGGTAAGGAGGTACATAGGAAGGGTGTTTAAGAGAATGGGTGCGAGTTAGTGTGTTAGGAGGTGTCTATTGACCTTACATTTAAACTCCTGGATATTGTATCTGTCTGGGAAGCAAGTATGTGGAAGGGAATTCCACGGGAGGGAGGTGCGAGAAAAGAAGTTGTTGGAGTAGAAATTACGGTTACATTTTGTCGGTTTCACTGTAAAAGGGTGGGACCTAGTTGCCAATCTAGTATCTCGTGCAAATTCGTATCTAGGGGGCACCAGTGATCTAAGTTCATCGGAGCAGAAGCCATGAAAGTATTTATAGAAAAGGCACAGGAAAGCCACGTCACGCCGGTGAGAGAGTGACTGCAGGCTGTCTGCCAAGTCGGTATCGATCACATTAAAGATTATCCGTTGGATTTTATCAAGAACCCCGAGAAGAATAGCAGGGGCACCCGACCAAATATGGCAGCAGTATTCAGTAATATATATATATAGTCATCCGCAGACAGATCTGCTTCGCTGTATCACAGGTCATCAGTACAGTTAGACAGCCGATTGCTTTTTACCCAGGATAGAAACCCGACCGAATTGGCGTTAGTCGGCGATTCTACCTCTGAGCTACGGGCGCTCGATCGAAGGAGGCAAACTTTTTAGCGTGTATATTATCATTATACGCGCCCAATAGCTGAGAGTGTTATATATATATATATATTAGTCATCCACATACAAGCCTGTTTTGCCGTATCACAGCTCATCAGTGTGGCTAGACGCATCCACTTGCTTCTGGCCGGGATCGAGACTCGACCGATTTGGTGTCAGTATGACACTGTCAGCTATTGCGTGTGTATAATGATAATATACACGATAATATATATATATATATATATATATATATATATATATATATATATATATAAACAATTAAAAGCTTATCTAATTAAATAATCTCATAGTTTTATTACATTTTATATTTTACTATTCGGATCAGATTTTCGGATGATTTACATTCCCAAAGAGGTCCTGCGTTTGTCTAATAAATTAAAATAATTTTTGAAATAAAATTTAATTTTATAAACTTTCATGAATTTACGTGGTGGGGAGGGGAATAACAGAAATGAAAATATATTTTTACTAAGATTTTCTATAAATATTGATCTCAAAAACAGTTTAATTCATTTGTGAATAAGTCCTAAAAGTTTCATTAAAATCTGACAATTATTTTATTTTTGCAAGAATTTAGAAATTAATGTGATTTTCATCGGAAAAAGTCACGTAATATTGCATTATCCATCGTAATCTGAAAAATTTGGTTTCCTGCTGATGAAAGACAAAACATGAATTTTTACCAAAGTTTCGAACGCATCTGAAAGTATTAATTTTTTTTAAATAATTAAAATTACATTAATCTTTCCTCTTAATAATAACACAAATATTTTGATGTAACAACTTTCTTTTTATGAAGTCTGGGGCATTTTTCTTTATATTGTGCTGTTTCTCAGCGAATTAGTAGAGATACCTAATATATATATATATATATATATATATATATATATATATATATATAAAACATAAATTTAGATTGAAGTTGTAACATTGTATATATCATATCTGTAGTTGAAAGTATGAAATGCCGTACAAAATATTTAAAGTTCGTCATTAGAAAAACCCATAGAGATCTTGATATGCCGCGAAACAAAGTCATCGTACCAAACAATACGTAGTTTGCTTTTCTCTTGCTTATAACCACAGATTTTATCATCTACACCATTTTTATACAAATTGTTGTAAATAAACAAATTTTGGAGTAGTTAGACTAAACTAATTGGAGTAGATAGACTAAATTCAAATGGAGTAGATAGACTAAACTATCGCCCGGTTCACACTCCACCCACGTCTACTGAACAGGTGATGAGGCTCATCCATTGTTTCCTGTTTAGGATGTGGTTTCCGGCTTTCTCTTTTCCATTCTTTTTACCCTTACGTAGCCCCCTGCACATCAGTGGCGTTATCGCCTTGCTTGTGGGTGATATGATTAAAAAAAAAACAATTTCTGTTCCAATTTCACACTAAGATTCTATTTCATTATGTGCCTAGAAAGTTAATATAACAACACATATAACATACGTATATATTTATACAGGGGGAAATTCCCACTATATGTACTTCCTATGAAGTGATACGCATGAATACATGAAAACACGATATTTTAAAAGCGTGAAAACTGGGAAAAAACAACTTAGAAGACAAAATATATAATCGCAGGCTCAAGTCTATTTTCATAGCAAATATTCTGACAATCTACATTCTTTAGTTCCACCAGTTCAAACTATTACAGTTAATAGGAGTATAAAGTTTCGTCTGTCGTCTTGTTTACAATCTTCACAGTTTGTTTAGCAGTAGTAGAGTTTTATTCGTAGTTCCCTATTTAGGACTGAATTTTCGGTCCCTTCTAAATACTGGTTACGGTCATATTACGTTTAATACACCGGTTCTCGTCCGATCACCGAAGTTAAGCAACTTTGAACCTGTAAGCGTTGTGGCGTTGTGGTGCAGTGGATATCGGTTCGGAAAAAAAATCAGCCGAGTTCGAAGTCTAGTTGAATGTCCTGCATTCACTTACGAGCTTGGAAAGGTATTAATCCGTCCCTTCCCTCCAGTTGTGGATTAATTAACAGGACAGATTGGGTTCCATAGCCTTGGCTGGCAACCAATCTACCGCAGCAGGTGTTGGCGCCCTGTTGCGGGATAATTAAAACGCCTGAGGTCTACACAGGGTAGGGCTTGGGACTTGGGACACTTGGGACTTGGGACCCTTCCCTTAAAAATAAATCCCAACGAATCTTTCTTCATCGCTTGGAAGGAAGCCGGCTCAACCCAACCAGGGTGAATGCCGAAACAGGTACAGGTAGGTCCTTCTAAACACTACTTCAACTCTGTACTTATAATGTCTGCTTCGGAGTAGGTAGGTTCTCCTATCGACCGGTTCACACTCCTCTCGTTTTTATTTTTGTTTTGTGTTTTTGTTTGTTTGTTTGTTTGTTTTGTTTTTGCTTTTTTTTGGTGGGGGTATCAGGAATTGAGGTTTATTTCTAGTTCTCTGTTTAGGATCAGGTTTTCTGATCCTTCTAAAGACAACTTTAATTCTATACTTATACTGTCTTCTTTTGAACTCTAAAATTTCATCTAATATTTTTTAGTTCACTTTCCTCAACTGGAATAAATAGGTTCGCCTATCTTCTGGTTCATACTCTTCCCCTGTATTTTGAACAGGAGTAGATGTTTATCCCTTGTCCCAGTTTGGGTATGGTTTACCGGTCCCTTCTAAAATCTGGTCATTCGCTTATGTTGTCCAAACCCCAACAGTCTTGAGCTCTTCAAGTCTAGAGTTGACCGTTATCTTCCCTGCATGATCCCATGAACTTCACTTTTTTGTCTTTTCTCGCAACACCACACAGTAACCCACAACCTTGCGTGTCTCTTGGGTGAACATTAGTGAAAATAAAATGACTCCAGGAGTTGAAATGTAAGGTCAATAGACACCTCCTAACACACTAACTCACAACCACTCTCTCCAACTCTCTCCCTATGTACATCCTAAGTCGTCTATCACCCTCCTTCTGACATTTTCCATACCCAATCTCTCTATGTAACCCCCTGCGCTATAGTGGCAGTGGAATGCCTTGCTTGGGGTGACACGATTAAAAAAATCACCCCCATTCTCCTTGTATTCGATTAGTAAGGAGGAAATTCCATTCTGACTGGGCAGAAGATTATCCCGCAGTAGGTTGCCATTGCTTTCTGCGGTAGACTGGTTGCCAGCAAAGTCTATAGAACCCAATCTGTCCTGTTATTTAACCCATAACTGGAAGGAAGAAACGGATTAATACCTTTCCCAAGGGTATTTGCGCGTAAGTGAATGCAATGAATTCAGCTGGAATTCGAACTCGGCTTCCAAAAATCTGGATGACCAGAGCCTAGAAGCTGATCTCTCAGATGGGTAGACTGACTGGCTTGTACCATCAATACCTCCAAAAACAAGTTAATAACTTTTCATCGCCACAAAGACTAAATTTGCTTAATTCCTGATGAGCGGACGTACTCTTAATGAGGTTCTTACCTCGAACATCTACTGGCACTAGAGATTATTGCAGAACTTAAATGAAATTCCTATATTCGCACCATCGCTTATGCTGAAAGTATTGGTCGGGTCCTGGTATCAACGGAGCAAAGCAAAAAGAATTAAGTATTTACAAGCATCAGATCGAACCCATATCTAGACTGGTCCTTCAAATTCCTCTCATTCCAGCAAGGACAGAGTTCTTTCATTACACCAGTTAAGACATTCACTGCTAAAGCTTTACATGCCCCGCACACAGCATCAAATCATCCTCATCCCTTGCATATATGCTGATTGCTTAGTATCTATTTTCCCTGATCTATTTTTTCTTTTTTCATATAGCTTATTGAGAACATTGTCAATTCTGTTTTTTTATTATTTTGTTATTTACTGTTAAACGTGGACAATTACTCCATACATCTCTTCTTCGTTCCTTCTTCCCTATGTGTTATATATCGCCGTACGACGACAAACAACGAGAACACGCATATATAAAAATATAAGGTTATATCTTTATTCCTGACGACGAACCCGTGTGGAACAGAGAATGGAAGAGTGAGAGCGCACATAGAATGGGTCGACGGGAGTGTAGTCTTGCCTGTGGTGTCTCTCTGCTTCCACTGGCCGTTCTCGCTGGCGAATCCGTGTGTCGAGGTCTTTTTATAGTCTTCTAGAACCGGGACTTTTCCTTCCGGTTTTGCCTCGCCCAGGCAACGCCCACGTAATTCCAAGAGACACCTGTTCTGTTTGCCTCCGTAGTCATTTCCGCCGCTGTCGGAAATAAGGTCAAACGAGCCTGACTCATAACCCTGCGACATCCGCTCCAGGCCCCGACAGGATGTATTTCTCAAACACCTGTCTTGTCGTTCGCCGACCCCTTCACCGACGGGAAACACCATCGATTGCATCAACCTTCCTCGGGTGGGGCCAGATTGCTATATTACACCTACGCTCTACAGACAATCTCAATCGATAAACATCTACATTGAGTGGCTCCTTGTCCTTCCATTAGGAGGACAATAGTCATAAATACATATATTTGAATTTATTAATATATATTGTATATTTGCGCAGCAACCTTTCTTTTAATCATCTTTCATTAAGTATGATAAACAAGGATGATTTAATTAACTTTTATTTAGTTTTTTCTTCATCCTAACGTTTTGTTTTTTATTTTGTTTTTTGTTTTTTTTACATTTTGTAGGAGTAAGGCAGTACAAAAATGTTCCTTCGTTTTCATTGTTCCTTTTTTTTTTTTCATTTACAAAACGCCCTTGAAAATGGCTAAAAATGTATCGGAAAGCGCTTGGGACAATGAAATACATGAAAAATTTCTCTACGCTTTTATTCCTACAAAACGGAAAAGGAATATATATAATGAAAGATTATATATATTATGGCGTTAAAGACAAAAATTTATTAAGACCTGACATGCCAAATGTTAAAGCAAAAACAGCAGCCGACCGGTTTCGTCCCCATTCGTCAGAACTGTAAACGAGGAAATATTATGAGGAAGATACAACTGTTATGGGTGATATGAATGAAAGGGAAGGGAATTTTACTTTTGCTGATGGTTATTACACCTGAAGATGCTTGAGACCTAGCAGAGAAAAACCAAGTAAACACTCCTTTTGTTTACAAAGAGAGGGCCGCCTGAACCTGATAAACAGTGGCTTCAATACCTTTAGCTGAAACAACGAGTGTGATTTGGCCAAAAGAGAGAACCAGTCCACGCTAAAATCCAATGCACAACTCGGATTATTTATAAAATGATCCGCAATATTGGACCCGTATGTGTTTTGAATGGTATCTCCAGGCGAAAAGTTTTTATTAATTATTTTAGCAGACACATGTTTGATCCTAAAATCTAAACATTATGTAGTCGACTCTACAACTACACTTAAAAGATTAAATAGGAAAATTAATATGATGGGGCGGGGGTAAAACGTCTTTACGCATAGATGGAAGGACAGATCTTATTTTAAACACAATACGCACATGAGGTGCAAAATAACACTCACATAAACTTAATGAAATCCGCTTGGCAAAAATTTCACTGATCCTACCCAACCACAGTATTCGAAGATAAACTGGACATTTTCTAAGCGTTAAAGGCTTAATTTTATTAAACTGAACAATCTTATCTCGAATAACCGATTGAACAATGTCCTAAGGATATACATTTGTCCAAAAAGATACTAGTTGTAAAACTAATTTCATCTTTCAAGGTGCCATCTGAACAAATCATCAACGTCTTATGCGTCAATGTCTGATCAAATTGATCTTTTGTTGTTTAGGACAAAAAGAGTTCCAACGAGTATAGAGACCCGTAACGGAGATCCGAAGGCGAATTGGCATGGCAGAGGACGCGTTCCAGAAGCTGATCAAAATACTAACACACAGGAAAATCTCACTGGAAACAAAGAAAAGAGTGCTGGACTACTACGTAATGTCAGTTCTTCAATACGGCAGCGAATGCTGGACAATATCATCGAAAATGAGGACAAAACTGGAATCAGCGGAGATGTGGTTCTACAGAAGGATGCTACGGATATCGTGGACTGAGCATGCAAGCAACGATGAGGTGTTGGAAAGAATGGCAACAAAGAGGAAATTGATACTGAGCATCAGGAAGAGACAACTGAAGTTCCTGGGACACGCAATGAGGAAGGAGAGCCTGGAGAACCTGATACTGACTAGCCAGATAGAAGGAAAGAGAGACAGAGGAAGGCAGCGGATAACATATTTGCAGGGCCTGATCAAGTGGATGATGGAACGGGGGTTGACAGGAGTAACGGGAGCAAACATACTAGGAGCCACAAGGGATAGGGAGACGTAGAGAAACATGATCGGCTACGTCCTGGAAGGACAGGGCACATAGAAGAAGAAGAAGAAATGCAGGCTTCTTATAGACCGAAGTAACAAAAGAAGATGTTCTATGAACCAGAACATCTAAGAAGGGTAAGAAACAATTAACATCCTTGTCTAACGTAAATTTAAGGGCCGGATGAACACCACTGAGTAGGAAGAAGAATTGGTCAACCTCCGATTCACTGTTGAACAAACAAAGGGTATCAACAACATAACAGAAATAAACACTGGGCCTAGAAAAAAACCTAACAGTAGGCTCTCCTCATAAAAGCCCACAAATATATTACCCAAAACAGGGCTCAAAGGTAAAACTATTGCTACACTATCAATCTGATAATATTGTCAAAACTGAAATCAACAGACATAGTGGCAAATTTCATAAGTTCAACGAAAACATCTTCGGGAATAGTCGGAGGAATCAAATGACTACGGTACAACAAATCGCTCCAGATATCGATAGTCTCCGACAAAGGAACACAAGTGAAGAGGCTGAAGAAGTACAATTAACACATAAAGCTAACAGCGGCATCATAATCTAAACTTATTTATAAATGAAATTTTCTCTGTGTGTGTGTGTGTGTGTGTGTGTGTGTGTGTGTGTGTGTGTGTGTGTGTGTGTGTGTGACCGTTACCTATAGACTCCGAAACAGCTGAACTGATTTTCTTGAAAATTTACACAGCTGTACTATAAGCGTCTGCGAGTGTTCTTGGCTAGGTTTTGTGTCGAGGTACCCCCGATAAATATCTAAAATCGATAATCAAAAAAATCGGGTTATAGAAGGAGTGGTCCGATTTTAATCAAATTTGATACACTCATAGACAAAGACATAAGAAACGATATTCAGAAGTTTCAAGGTTGCAGTTCTTACAAAAGTGCAGAAAATCGATAATACATATATATAAAAGGCAAGATGTTTGTGTGTCTGTTTATCTGTATGTCCTTTATACAAATCCACAATTTTTATCCGATTCTCACCAAATTTCACACAAATATTCTTTAGGCTGAGTCTGAGCTCCAGGACCATAGATTAGTTTTAAAGCTTTCATTAAACTCGAGCAACGCCGGGCTATATTGCTAGTTCAGAATAAATTGAGAAAAAAGAAAATGAATCTTTAATACAAAAAGGTCTATAATCCCGCAACACAGGTTGCAACATTATAGCCAGCCATTGTACGACTTTATGGTAATTTATAAAGACGAGGACGAATGGTGCCAATGGTTTTAATATCTCAGAAATTTTAGAGGAAAAATCACCACATTTTATCCATTTGACCAGACGTTTCTGAAATCGACTTTCAGTAGTCAGAATATAGTAATGTGTGTCAACGGAACCAAGATCTATAAACTTGGATGGTTCGTTAAGTATAGTTAACATTTCATTAATGTAATCTTAGTGGTTCATAAGGACAACACCAGAGCCCTTATCAGGTTTCGTGATAACCAAGTAATAGTTATTCTTAATGTATTTAATGATTCGATGGTGTTCACTTCTCCATTTTTATTCTGCGGAAGAAATATGAAAACCTGTATAAGAATGGGCAAAGTCATTCAATTTGGCTCGAAAGACACTGGATTTATCAATAGACATGAGTTGAAGTTTAGAGAGTTGAGCATAAAATACTTCAAACTCAGAAAAATCTTTTCTCTATCGAGAGAAGAGGAATACTAAAATCTGGGCCATGGGTCAGAATAGCAAGTTCCATCTTTGAAGGACAGTAAGGACAGTATAATCCGTTGTTGTCTATGAGGATTATCTCATTAATTTTATTTAGAATGTATAGTTCTATTAATTCTGAAATTTTGTCTCCGTTAAAGGAGCCTTGTGGTACATCAGATGTGCCATTTCTTTATTTTTTAATCTATATTTCATCATTGTAGAATAGTATGGATTTTCGGCAATGTAGTATTATAGTTATAAAATCGGATGGTATATCTATAAACCGTTTAGCGAAATTTAAAACTTCTCTCAATCCTTTTTCAGGTATTGATGGATAAAAGTTTTTTATGTCATATTTCATGAAAGTATATTTATTTTTGTTTTTAATCTTTTTAAACCAAGAAATGCAATCACCCGTGTCTTTCCACTGATTGGCTTGAGCAGCAATCCTCAGTATGTTTCTTAATATTTGATGACTTATCTTACCTAATTCAGTCTTTGTTGGATTTATAAGCCGGTACGAGGGGCTATAGGGAAAATTATCTTTATGGTCTTTTATTGTGAGGAAAGCTCGCTTACCGGTCGAAATTTATACCTTGTTGCTTTTACCCAATTTGTCTGTGATTAGTTTTGCTTCCTCGTTTATATTTTCAAGTTAAAAGTCTGGTGCTTATTTTTTGTAACATTAAGTGGCTTCTTCATTTATCTTTTCCTTGTATTCCTTTGGGCTTATTTCATATATATTATTACATTTGTCTTAACTGGGTCCCACCCATTCACAGTCAGGTTAGCCAAATGCAGACAACAATTCTACTCCTGCAGCTTCTTCTCTCGCACTTCCCGCCTGTGGAACTCGCTCCCATATTCTTGCTTTCCTGACGGCTACAACCTCCAGAAATTTAAATGCAATGGCAATACTAATCTATTAACCACTGGACTCTAGCTCTCTCCCCACCCTCGTATATCCTTCCCTTTCTCTCCACCTATGTATCTGTCATCGCACCTGCATTCTCAGCTTTCTATTGCTCCTTTCTAACTAGTTTGTACTCCTCACTCTCTTCTAATTAATTTTTTTTACAGTTATTTAGCCCCCCGCTCATCAGTGGCATTTCCGCCTTGCTCGGGGTGAAATGATAAAAAAAAATTAGGATATTTTGTGTTTTTTAATTTGATTCGGTCTAATGCGGAAATGATATCAGTATCAAATTTAATTCTTTCATTGCAGAGAGGTAACTCTGGTTTTAAATTTGAAATTCTTCAAATTTTCCCTTTCTTTTGCATATATATATATATATATATATATATATATATATATACCCTCTAAATAAAGCAAAATACTGACATCTCATTTTAACCAATAAATTTACCAAAATTTCACAAAAATGTCATGAAATATCTAAGAAAATTTATTTAATAAAATTGCAATTGGTTTCAATCACGGCCCCCAGATGACTGCGTCTATTCTGGACATAAATGTATCTTTGAATCAGTGAATGCTGTCATAATCCTAATCTTCAGTTCATCTTTGGTATTACAAAGAGTTTTGGTGGTCTCTCAACTACATCCCACGCATAATAATCAATGGGGTTGCAGTCTGGGGAGTTAGGTAACCAAATATTGCAGGGTAAGGTGGTCGCAGAAAATTGTCTGGCAGCCATGACTAGGTTCTCCTGCTTGTGTGGCATGGTGCAGAATCCTGTTGCCAAATATAAGGTCTTCCAGTAACAACCCTCTTGATCCAGAGCCTCAGATCCTTCAAAAGATACTTCAGATACTACCTTCTCAATGCACTTGATGTAGATCTCTGTGTTGAGTTTGAGACACAGTAGAAAGATTAATGGAGGCCTAGCATCGCCATCACTACTGTTCATTATAAACACCTTTGTAATCACCATTAGTCTCATCCAAATTCTTTGCATTGTCCTCAGATTGACACCCAAACACTCTGAAATATTCGTATCGGAGCTTCCGTCGAATGCCAATCAGTACAGCATAACATTTCTTAATTTGGAGCGGTCTAACGCACATCAGATCTCATGACAGTTTTCCCCTAGCGGACGTAAGTTCGAACCCTGTGCAGGATGTACAGTTTTCTAACAAGTTTTCTCCAGACTTTTGAACGTACATAACAAGGGCAATCGCGCTAAGAGCCCCAGTCACAACATATATATATATATATATATATATATATATATATATATATATATATACTACTGGATATCTTCTCGGTAATTATACATTTGCATAAGATATAAGTCCACAATTATTAATGAAGAAGATTTTCGATTATATTATATAATAAGTTATTTATTTTGGAAAAGAAAGTCATTTTTTTCTGGATTTAATATTTTTAGAAAAGAAATTGCTGGAATTATATTTAAATATCTGTACTAAATGAGCAAATAACAGCGATTAAAGAATAAAAAAATCAGTGAATATTGTAAGGTTGAAAGGGTTCAAATAAATAAATATATATATACAAAGATAATTAATGTGTTGTACACACACACATACACAAATATACACATTTATATATTATATATATATATATATACTCTGATCGTTGCCACATACGAGCAAGATGATGTAAGATCCTAGCATGACGAAAAGGCCACTTTCACTATTCATATTTACGAATGGATTGAGTGATGGCAATGCACAAGATCAAGTTGCATCCATAACATAACAATTTACTAAGCATGGTGCACCCAGTGAGAATCGAACTCACTACTTAATCGTCGTAAATTGTCTAACGAGATATATATATATGTGTCAGAAGCAATAAAATATACATTGCCTTCGGTTCGGCTTTACTTTCGTACCAACGTCTTGTATAAGAGTTCAAACGTTTTTTTTTTGTTTTTGTTTTTTGTTTTTTTGTTTTTTGTTTTTTTTTGGGGTTTTTTTGTTTTTTTTTGTTTTTGTTTTTTTTGTTTTTTTGCGCGCGGCGTGGGCAAAATTCCACAAGACCACAGTGTCACTTTCATTTTCAGAAAGGGCTGAGATTTTTTTTAATTCTATGATTTTCATGAAACGATTTCCACAGAGTCCCTTTCTGTTAATGTGACAGTTTTCGAAAGAAGAACTTCTGTAAAACATTTATCAGTTCGGTCATCGTTCTGCTTGTTTTGGTTGGTATTTAAAATTTAACTTCAGGAATCCTGGGAGGATCACTTTCTGGAAGAAAAGATACATCACGGTAAAGAAAAGTAACAAAAAATATAAAAGCAACAAAAATCAACAGTCAAATTTATATCCATATACATACATACATACATACATACATACATACATACATACATACACATACACATACACATATATAAAATTAAGAGATAAAAAAACTGTCTGTCTTCAACTCTTAATTCTAAAAACATTTTGGTCTCACGTTTTCCATTTACATTAACGATTATATTGAATCAATTGCTAGGATTGCTGCTAGGAAAGTTCGTTCCCCGTGTCGTGCTAGACAATATTTCTCGTCATAATCCATGAGGCACTTTTATTGTTTGGTTTATTTTCTCCGGCTTATCAACACTCCTTTACATTTATAAACCTATCATTCGACCATGCATCAGGTATTGATTCCATATCTAGTCTACTGCTCTTGCTATCGTTTGGTTATTGATTGTTCTTGTTTTGGCGATATATCAATACGCATAGTTTATTTAATGCCGAAATTTAAATATGAAAATTCAAACTTTATGATTAATTGAAGAGAATGAGATTATTTCATCATTAAGTTATATTTACTTAGCTGCATTGTTTATCAAATAATCTTTCAAAATCAAACAAGATCTGAAAATTTGTTTCCCCTCGAAGTAAATGCGATTATTTATAGCAAATTGTTTTTTCATCATTGTTTATTTTTTGACAATATATTTAATGTCTATAATTTTAATATAAATTGTATTGATTGTCATTTTACTATAAAAACTTATTGTTGACCATTATAAACTATACTGCTATACTGCTAGTATATATATATATATATATATATATATATAATTCTCGTAAATACAGCACATATAACACGAAGATAAAATGACATCAGATATTGTCAAAATGAAATTTTTTAATGAATTTCAACAGAAACGATAACTGTTCGGTCAGTGAATGCCGAATGTTTCTTTGTAAGCATTACTAGGACCAGGCCAGGTGTCCAGCAAACGACACGCCAGCGTAACTTCGCTAGCGTTCGACAGGTAAAAACAGGTGCCACCCGACCGCCGCCGAGTAAATTGAAGATTAAATACCCAGGTGCATGTTTACAGTATCTCGAGAGACCGACGGATGTTACAAGCACAAATATTAAGATGTATCAAAATATTTTTGCAAGCTTTTATTTCATGCATACATCTAAAGACTATCTGTAACTTGACTATATATATAGTCGAGTTATAGTTATATATATATATAAATATATATATAACTGTAACTTGTCAATATATATATATATATATATATATATATATGTGTGTGTGTGTGTGTGTGTGTGTGTGTGATTTGTTATATATATTATATGGTTTATATATTATATATGCGCGGTACTTATTTGAAAGCACTCCATGTCAGTGATAGTGCTAACATATATATATATATATATATATATATATATAACTGAGTATATATATTTAACATATCTAACTGAGAAAAAAAAACATATATATATATATATATAACTGAATATATAAATATATATATTCCAAACATATATTGTTAAATATAACAGACAATGAATGTCTATTATGTTTAAACAAGAGCTGTTCTAAACATCGCATTTTAGCTTTAATTTCAAGTGAAAATATAGACAAAAATTGTTTAAAATTAGGATATTTTTATTATGCTGGTTCTAAGCTTTCGGCTTATATGAGCCATCTTCAGAGAGGTTACACGGACGTTGACGTAAAAACATACACCATCAAAGATGATATTATCTTGTGTTGACATAAAAAATTGCTATGCGACGATAACAGTCACCGAATAGCAGACGCAGCTCGTAAATTTGTAATGCATTTTTATGATGTCACACCGCGTGAGAGCCCGAAATGTTAACAGAACCATATGTTTAAATGCAATGTAATGCAACTGTTATCACCGCATAACAATGTTTTATGTCAACACAAGATAATATCATCTCTGATGGTGGATGCGTTTTATGTCAACGTCCGTGTAACCTCTCTAAAGTTGGCTCAGGTGAGACGAAAGATTAGAACCAGCAAAATAAAAAATAGCCAAATGTTGGGAAAATTTTGTTTTTATATTCATCTGAAATTAAATCCAAAACACTGTTTAGAACAGCTCATGATTAAACATAATAGATATTCATTGCCTGTTATATTTAACAGTATATGTTTAGAAAATTATTTGCTGTCTCGATACACTATATATATATATATATATATATATATATATATATATACTAGCAGTATAGCCCGGCGTTGCTCGGGTGTAATGCAAGCTTTAATAAAAGCTGTAATGAAAGCTTTAAAAGTAATCCAGACACTTTGGACGTTGGCACAAAAGACTAAAAAGCAATAGTTGTTTTCAGTTAAAGCGAAACTATAGACTGAAAGAAAAATGAATGAATGTAAGTCAAATTTTGATTTCCTAGTATCGATATCAAATAGGTTTTTTCGTCGTAAACTGAATTTTGAAGGCTAAATAAGTCTTCTGAGTAAATGGTATCATGGCTGAGACTAAGAACTACAATAATACCTACTTAGAGCCAAACCCGAAGCAAAAACTAAGATTAAAGGGCTGAAAAACTGATTTTGATCAGACCCGGTAGGATATTGGGGTATCAATTTCCATTATCGGAATCAAATAAGTCATCCAAGGATAGAACTGCAACCTTGAAACTTCTGAATATCGTTTCTTATGTCTTTGTCTATGAGTGCATCAAATTTGATTAAAATCGGACCACTCCTTCTATAACCCGATTTTTTCGATTTTCGATATTTATCTGGAGTATCTCGACACAAGACCTAGCTAAGAACACTCGCAGACGCTTATAGTACAACTATGTAAATTTTCAAGAAAATCGGTTCAGCCGTTTCAGAGTCTATAGGTAATGGACACAAGCACACACACAAAGTCCCATTTATAAATAAGTTAATATATATATATATATATATATATATATATAGTTTTAAGGCATGTGAAACTATTTTACTGTGCTACTAGGTAGACTACACTTGGGACAATTTCTGACTCACAGATCAGCTCTTTCCTTCCTCCTACCAACTGGTCTGGCAACACGAACGGGCCAAGAGCAAGCCAAAACTGACTTCTTTGATCTCAGTTGTAACTATTCCAGGTGTGGCCAAACTTGCTTAATATAAAAGCCTCATACGATAAAATTTAGATGTTTCAAGACCGCAAGACATGAACAAAAGTTACGCATACATTTTTGTTAAATATAAATTAACATCAAAGGGGTCTCAATTCATGCCCAGTAAATAATTATAAGGTTTGAATTGTTCTTATTTTGTATTAACTGTGATGAAAAAAGAAGTTCAGCAAACATATTTCCACGAGCCGCATGTTAAATGTCAAAAAGCCGCATATGGCTTGTGACTAACTGTTTGTTCACCTTTGTTATAGGCCAACAACAAAGAATCATCACCAGCGAGCTTGTAGCTTGACCTCAAAAGTCCTCGTTCATTTATTTATTTTTCTATTCCCAAATTGTTAATCGCATCAATAACCCTATTTTATAGATTTATCGCTGGTCATAAATCATGGCGAAATTTAAAACTATCAAAATCCTACATCTCTTTTCTATGGCTGCCCAAACATAGCGTCACACATGAACTCTCGAGAAATTAAAAAACCGAACACGCTTTTGATATGTCCTAATACTGTACGTGTTTGTCCATTACGGTAATACGTTGTTTCACACGGTTTAAGTGTATTCCAAAATTACACATTTGATTCATTTATTGCACCATGTATGACTACTTGTTCATGTGAGGAAAACATATCGAGATAAAAACGTACCGAGCTTAGGATAAACCTTTGAGATGTGCAGTTAATCGTTCGCAGTTAGGCAGCTCTGAAAGAAAGTCAGAAATCAATTTAATAAATGGAGTCAACACACACTTGACACCGATTAAATTAACTGGTTCTCTCAAGGACTAATTTCGTGGGTGGGGGTATGTTTTGTAGATTACGCTGTATTAGACCTTCTTCTACCCACGACATTTATCAAAATCGAAAAATATTAATGTTATCACTTTTAGAAGTGTGTCCTTATATCAGTAGACCGAGGGCCTTTTAAAGAGTTATCTGCTCTTTTTAATCACAAATGTCAAATTATAAACAATGTTTGAGTAATAATAGTGGTATTCTTTTCCAAATCCAAATACGCAGTTATCAGTGATGTAGGCACGAGTTTCACACGTGATATTTGTAAATCAAAGGACTGTTAACTGCTTAAGAAATTAAGGATCGATTTTTTTTTTATAATTATATCGCCCTAAGCAAGGCAGTTTACTACCACTGGTGCTCATGGGGTTACATAAGAGGAGAGTTATGAGAAAGAGTGATAGGTTACAGGTGGTGTCAGGAAGTGGGTAAGAGAATGATGAGAGTACTGAGAGTGGAGTGGACGAAGGAAGGAGCATGACAGAGAGGATGTAAGTTAGTGAGACAAGAGATGACTATTGGCTTTACATTTAAACTCCTGGAGATTGTAGCCGTCGGGGAAGCAAATAAACGGAAAGGAATTCCACAGGCGGGAAGTGCGAGAAAAGAAGCTATTGGAGTAGAATTTGCGTTTACATTTTATTGGTTTCATAGTAAAAGAGTGGGACCTAGTTGCTAATCTTGTGGCTCGAGTAAATTCATACATAGGGAGCACCAGAAAGCTAAATTCATCGGAGTAGAAGCCGTGAAAGTATTTGTAGAAGAGACACAGGGAAGCCACATTGCGCCGGTGAGAAAGTGACTGTATCTTAGCTGCTAAGTCAGGATCGATCACATTACAGATTCTCTGTTGAATTTTGTCAAGGACCTCTAGATTTGATAGCAATCTTAGTCCTTCGTACCCGAAAAAAACAGACTGTCAAAAGGACGGTTTCCTCCTTAAAATTGCTTTTATTATTTTAAAAAGCAATTATTAGAATGTTAATAAGATCGTTAAACAGACGAACAAAGGAAGAGAAGCAAGTGTGTAGTTGTCTAGTACGTATGATGAAGAATGAAAACCAATTATACTTACTTCGCTCGTGGTCTTTTAACATTGCCATATCTACAATTAAATCCAAATAGAAAAAAAATTAAGATACGGAAGCATTTATTTCATTATAAAATGTGCATTAAAATTCATTTAATTCTGTGATTTCACGTATGAAAAGAATTTCGACTTTAGTAGTTTCTCAAGAAGAAATTGAAACAAGAAAAAACTTGCGAGAAAAATGAGAAGATATTTATTTGAATCCTGAAGCTTACATATTTGCGTCTAGAATAGACGGGCCTGGCCAGTTAATTTGATTCTGAATTCTTCCCAACATCTTCTTCGTGTGCCGTGTCAGGACGTAGGTGATCATGGACCTCCACTTGGCTCTGTCTCTTGTCGCTCTCAGTATTTTTTCTCTTGGTATCTCTTCCAAGCCCCGCTTCGTCAACCATTTGCTTAGACCTAACAAGCACGTCTCGCGCTGCTTTCCCCTGTCTCTTCTTCCATTTATCCGACCTGTGAGTACCAAGTTCTCCAGGCCCTTCTTCCTCATTACGTGTCCCAGGAACCTCATTTGTCTCTTTCTGATGTTTATAATCAGTTTTCTTCTCGTTTGCATCCTTTACAACACCTCATCGTTGCATACCTGCTCTGTCCATTATATTCTCAGCATCCTTCTGTAGAACCACATTTCTTTTGCCTCAAGCTTGGAATAAACGAACATGTTAAGATAAAGAGCAAATGAAATAAACGGGGTGCCTGGTGGATAAGTTTCATTTTTCCCCCCTAAAAACACATTAATTTTTAATTCACTTTTCTACCTACCCTTACAAATAAATATTTTCTGGCGTAAAATAAATACATTTTTATCATTAGACTACGGACTGATGTAGTCCTCAAGTGATGTTGTTTCTATTACGACGCAAAGTTCGTTGTGATTGTGACAATAATTCTTGAAGCTCAGAAAAGGATGTTCCTTTCTAACACCTACAGGATTTTTTCGCTGGAGACTTTTTCTAATCACTGATCTGAGAATGTGGTTGTATACAGCTGACAGTTTAGATATTCCTGAACGGGTTTGGCGCCATGCATGATATATGAGTTCGTTCTTTCGGACGATACTATTTAGGAAGATGACTCCAGATCTTAAGTTAATATTTAGTTTTTTTTAGTATCTTGTGGCGAAAGAAAAATACCCATGATGTAGTTTTATCATCAATTTCTTTATTTTATATACTATTGATTTATTGGTCTTTTTTTTACGGTCTATCAACACTTTATGAGCTATCTAAAGCCTAACATATTTCGTCATGTAAAAATATTTAATTTCATCAACTGATCTATACATCGAGGTATTCTAAGTGTTTAGTATTTATTAATTACACATTCTGGATGTTTTTTTTATGATTGATTATCATTACTGGTTCCATTCTAATTTCAAATCTTAGTTTCTCTTTTGTTGTATTTCTTGGAACACTTAGTAGATAAAGTTTATTGTCTGTTCAAGATCCTTCTTAATCAACTTTAAATACCTATGCCACTCAGCATCAGTTTCGTTAATTCGTAATTATCTAAGTCAGTTAATTGCCAAACGTGATACATTATCGACTAGGCAATTTCATGGCAGAATATTTTCTCGCAGTAGTTTGCTATTGCTTTCTGCGGTAGACTAGTTGCCAACCAAGGCAATAGAACCCACTCTGTCCTGCTATTCAATTCTTTTATCCAAATCAGTCAATTAACTGCCATACGTGATATACGTTCTGGCGATCATGTCTCGAAAGAGACATAATTGACAAGGCAGAAGATTTTTCCGCAGTAGGCTGCCATTACTTTCTGCGGTAGACTGGTTGCCAACCAAGGCAAAAGAACCCAATCTGTTCTGCTATTCAACCTACAGCTGAAGAGAGAAGAGATGAACTAATAACTTTCCCAATGGTATTTTTCGCGTGAATGAAACAAATTCAACTAGAATTCGAACTCGCCTCTCCGATTTTTCATTCCGAGCCGATATCCATCAACATACAAAGCACTTCTGAATGTGTTCCAATATAACCGAAAAATATAATTATGAAGAAAGTGAATATGTAAAGAGTTTTAAAAACCAAAACAGAAGTAAAAATATAAAGAAAGCATCAATGTAAAAGGGAATGTTTTCAAACTTACACAAAGATGTTTGAGACATGTCCATGTAAAAATCCTCCTGAAACGAGATAAGAAGCAAAAAAGCATTATTTTCATTCAGAACTTGCGGTTATGTGGCAAAAAAAAAAAAATGAAACATATATTTATAACAAAAAGTGATATAAATTACTATGATATATGATTGGTAGCCTGTCTCATATAATGGCTAGCAAATCCTTTTTGACGACACTTGCCTTGTCACTTATAATCAACATAATAGTATTGTCACACGCTGGGATCAGGCTTATAGCATCACCTTCGCTATAAATCGACCATGATGAGAATCGAATCGGGGTGACATGATCTAATGAATCACCCACAGATTACCATAATTACATGAAAAGACTGCTTGAAAACCTATATACCAGCTTCTGAGCTTCAAATGGATTAAGTTATGAAAGCTATTTTTTAATTTAATTTTTAAAATATCAGTCTCTTTAAAATTTAATCTCAGATCATTGGCTGCTCCATTATTTTAAGTCTCTGAAGCCTAAAGTGATATGGGAGTGGGGCCTTCGCAACAGTACAAGATTAATATTTACATACATCTACACATTCATACGTATATATAGCAATATCTATTATAATATAATATAATATAATATAATATAATATAATATAATATAATAATCAAACCCCTAAGTGAATTTCTATTCTGATTAGCCACACACACACACACACAAACACCCACATACATTCACAGTAAACCGAAAGTATTTGTCATTTAAATGTAAATCGTCTGCACAACCACACCAACATTGCCTGATGATGAGAATTAATCTCGAAACATAGAAATTTCCATGTAGCAATGTAAAATTGACATAACCATATAATTATATTATATTATATTAAGCTCTATAATACTCATTATATTGAGCACTGTTTATAATAAAATAAATGCCAGGGCACTCAAAATATAAAAAAAAACCTTGAGTCCTTTTCACTTTAAATTATATATATATATATATATATATATTCTGATTGTAAACATTTTAATGATTTAATATTATCGCTAGTGATTTGTTTTTAACGGCTTATTAACATTTTTACATTATTTAAAGATCAAACATATTCTAGATTAACAATTCGTTTAGGAATAACAATGATTCTTCCAGATACAAGTTTTACCCTTTCCCTTAATACTTTGGAGGAGAGGGGATGAATTAATACATTTTCCAAGATTATTTTAACGTAAAAGAATGTAACGAACCCTACTAGAATTCGAACTCTTGTCCTTGTTTTCTCATTCCAAGCAACTACACGAATTGCACATTCACATTACATAATTGTGATCTCAAATATAACCAGCTAGTAACAACTTTAGTTGCTACAATCATTGTAAATAGGGATAAATATTGTTATTTTATTAAACTACCAAGCATTATGTTATATAAATCAACTTTTTAGTTATGCTCTAATTGTCGTATAAACAAGCTGTGTAATGGACAGAGTTCTTTCTTTTTTATATCGTATTGGAAATTATAGAAATAACACAACTCCTGGTACTGTGGTTATGCGTACGTAAAATAGAAAGCAAAAAAAAAAAAACAGAAAAAAGATATACGGTTCATTTTTCTGAAATCTTCTCAACTTCTAGCTTCACAAAAAAGCAAAACAGAGAAAATCTCCTCCCGGAAACTTAGCGAATGCTTTACTAATCCTATTTATATATGCAGACATGCTTTTAGCGTAGATGTCATCATGTGCGTTGTGGTGCAGTGGATATCAGCTCGGAACGAGAAATCGGGGAGCCGGGTTCAAATTCCAGTTGAATTCATTGCATTCACTTACGCGCAAATACCCCTAGGAAAGTTATTAATCCGTCTCTTCCTACCAGTTATGGGTTAAATAACAGGACAGATTAGGTTCTATAGCCTTGGCAGGCAACCAGTCTACCGCAGAAAGCAATGGCAACTTAATGCGGGATAATCTTCTGCCCAGTCAGTCATGTCTCTTTAGAGACATGATCGTCCAAGCGTGTTTCATGTATGGCACTTAACTGAGTGTTATCATCGTGAACAATGTCATGATTCAATTTCGTTATGTTCACTTCTATACAAATGCCTTTGTGAAAGGCTGCGAATACATCTCTTCCCCTTTCAACTCTGGATTAAATAAGAGAGCAGACTGAATTCTCTATCTATGTTTGGCAACGAGCCTCAACATCAGACACTTGACTGCTTCAATCATCGTGGGGGTGGGGGCTGAGTGTCGAAGATGCAGACAAAATCCTCCTGGCTGATCTATTGATCCGGCATGATATTGTTTGATTCTTCCTTCTCATAATCCTTTCAGTGGGCTTTCTAATAGCTTGGCGGCACCCATTTTCACTCCAAGCTCTTTACCGACAGCTGAAGACCATGGAATAAGGTGTGGTTTTTAATTCAAACTTGTCCTTCTCTTAGACAGGTTGCCACACAAGGCTATAGGTCCCCAGTCTATCCTGAAATTTACTCGCCTGCAACTGACTTAGTATTTAGTTATCTGATTGAACGAGTTGTTATTTTCTTTTCTTTTAGCCCCTGAATATGAAGTACACTTTTCTTTGACCACTGTACGCTATAAGTATATTCCGTCTTCGTTACTCGAAAACGTAAGAAAATGAAAGAATTAAGAAAGCCGAAGAACTCACTTGAAGATGTTCCTCCAAAAGTGGAACCAATAACGTGGAATGTTTCGAGTTCTTAGCAATGTCTAAGCAATTCATGTTGTTATTGTTTTTTATGGTCAGTGCTTCTTGGGCGCCAGGAAGATTCAGCAAATGTTTTAGAACATTAATCATTCCGTGTTTGGAAGCAAAATGGAGTGCGGTTGGGAATTCTGGAAAATCTTTGTTGGGTTCTGCAAAAAATCATGCCAAAAACAAACATCAGAAAACAATAGAAACAACGCTTATCGTCTACTGCAAAAATTCTCAAACTATATTTTTAAATAGTATTTCCCAAATTATTTTCCAGTAAACATAATTTCAAAAGTTAACTGTTACACTCCTTACATGTCCCCGTTAATACGTTTCTGAGCCATCTTTATTTTATCACTGTTTGTTTGCTTTTTGGGAGAAAAACTCTACAGGGTGAAAAATAAGACTTACCGAACAAGTAAATTATATAGATATGACTACAATACTCCATTTTGGTTTTCATTGACGCATGCAATAAAAGTTATTCCATTATTTTTATCCGAGAAGATTGTTGTAAACATTTCGAATTTTCTGTTCATTACTGTTTTCTGCTTCAACTATCTGAAGAAAACCTAACTTTCGAAGCATTTCTCTGAAAAAATTTAGATTTTTTTAATATTTTCTTTGATTTTGTCCAAGTTTACGAAGAGTAAAATATGGGAATGGGGGCTTCGCAACAGTCCAATATTAATATTTACATACATCTACACATTCATACATATATATATAGCAATATCTGTTATATATATATATATATATATATATATATATATATATCCTGATTGTAAACATTTTCAATGGTTTAATATTATCGCTATTGATTTGTTTTTAACGGCTTATTAACATTTTTACATTATTTAAATATCAAACATATTCTGGATTAACAATTCTTTTAGGAATAACAATGATTCTTCCAGATACAAGTTTTACCCTTTCCCTTAATACTTTGGGGGAGAGGGGATGAATTAATACATTTTCCAAGATTATTTTAACGTAAAAGAATGTAACGAACCCAACTAGAATTCGAACTCTGTTCCTTGATTTCTCATTCCAAGCAACTACACGAATTGCACATTCACATTACATAATTATGATCTCAAATGTGACCAGATAATAACAACTTCAGTTACTACAATCATTGTAAATAGTGATAAAATGTTATTTTTTTATTATTTCATTAAGCTACCAGCCATGATATAAATATGACTACAATACTCCATTTTGGTTTTCATTGACGCATGCAATAAAACTCATTCCATTATTTAAATCCGAGAAGATTGTTGTAAACATTTCGAATTTTCTGTTCATTACTGTTTTCTGCTTTAACTATCTGAAGAAAGCCTAACTTTCGAAGCATTTCTCTTAAATAAATTTAGATTTTACTTTTGTATTTTCTTGGATTTTGTCCAAGTTTACAAAGAGCAGAATTATCGGCTGAAAGCAATTATTGTTCTGCAGCGATGTAAAAGGCAATTCATTTTTCTATAACAGAAAAAATATTTTACAAATGATAAAAAAGGCTTGTGGTTCACGTGATCGCCCGTTAAAGACTTTGATCAGCTGAACCGAAAAGATGCAACATGACGCTTCTACGTCACGATGTCACTTTTGAGCTTTTTGGATTTGTCGATTGGCGCTACAGAATCACAAGAAAAACAGAAAACTGCACCAACTCTCAGAAATCACATTACTCGAGGACTATTAATTGCTGCAATACGTAAAATGGATTGCACTTGTAACTCGATGATAAAATAATGACATAATCAAGATGTTAAAATTCCACAATACTTCAAATAAAAAATTAGGAAGAAACTCCTATCAGTAGTAGAAAGGTGTATAACAGCTACTGGTCATGAGAAATCTTTTTTTTTTTCCTGAAAAATTGTTTTAAGAGATAAATTTTCTACATATTAACCGAAAGCAGATAATGGATGCCAAATGATTCTATGCGAATGTTACCATTATCATTTATTTTAGACAATAGAAGATTTTCATTTAACCGTTTTCTAGTTTCATGGTTTTTTTGTTTTGTTTTGTTTTTTGTTTTTTCAAGTTGATAGTGTATCACATGCATATTAATGCTTATAAAGGACCTTGGAAAAGTGCATCCACTGATAAAAAAATGGTAACAGAAAGAAAATGTAAAAAACAAAATCTAAACTTATTTATAAATGGAACTTTGTGTGTGTGCGTATGTGTCTGTGTGTGTGTCCGTTATTTATAGACTCCGAAACGGCTGAACCGATCTTCTTGAAAATTTACACAGTTGTACTATAAGCGTCTGCGAGTGTTCTTAGCTAGGTTTTGTCTCGAGTTACCACCGATAAATATCGAAAATCGATAATCGAAAAAATCGGGTCATAGAAGGAGTGATCCGATTTTAATCAAATTTGATACACTCATAGACAAAGACATAAGAAACGATATTCAGAAGTTTCAAGGTTGCAGTTCTTACAATAGTGCAGAAAATCGATAATATATATAAGGCAAGATGTTTGTGCGTGTGTCTGTTTATCTGCCTGTATGTCTATTTTTTTTCAGCCCTTTTGTTTTAGTTTTTGCTTCGGGTTTGGCTCTAAGTAGGTATAATTGTAGTTCTTAGTCTCAGTCATGATATCATTTACTCAGAGGACTTATTTAGCCTTGAAAATTCAGTTGTAAATGAAAAAAACTAATTTGATATGGATAACAGGAAATCAAAATTTGACTTACATCCATTCATTTTTCTTTCAGTCTACGGTTTCGGTTTAACTGGAAATAACTATTGCTTTTTAGTCTTTCGTGCCAACGTTCAAAGAGTCTAAGCTCCAGGACCATGGATTAGTTTTAAAGCTTTCATTACACCCGAGCAACGCCGGGCTATCCTGCTAGTATACTAAAATGGAAAAAATACTCCATCCATAGCTAAATCCGCTGCTAAGAAGGTCAGTTCTCTGTGTAGGGCCGGGAAGTTTTTCCCGTCCCAAACAATCCTGCACATATATACATCTAGCATCAGCCCATGCATTGAATACTGCTGCCATATCTCGTCGGGTGCTCCTGCTATCCACCTAGGTGTCCTTGACAAAATCCAGCGGAGAATCTGTAATGTGATCGATCCTGACTTGGCAGCTAGGATACAGTCGCTTTCTCACCGACGCAATGTGGCTTCCCTGTGTCTCTTCTACAAATACTTTCACGGCTTCTACTCCGATGAACTTAGCACACTGGTACCCACCATATATAAATTTACTCGAGAAACAAGATTATCAACTAGGTCCCACACTTTTACTGGGAAACCAATAAATTGTAAACGCAAATTCTACTCCATCAGCTTATTTTCTCGCAATTTCAGCCTGTGGAATTCCCTTCCGTTTACTTGCTTTCCCGACAGCTGCAATCTTCAAGAATTCAAATGTAAAATCAATAGTCATCTTCTGTCTCACTAACTTGCATCCACTCTCTCTCATGCTCCTTTCTCTGTCCGCTCCACTCACATCAGTATTTTCATCCTTCTCTTACCCACTTCCTGACACCGCCTATAACCTGTCACTATTTCTCATAACTTTTCTCCTATGTGACCCCCTGCAAAACAGTGGCAGTAAAATGCCTTCTTTGGGGCGATATGATTATAAAAAAAAAAATTTTCTATACTATTATAATATGAATATAAATTGGGGATTAATTCTACATTACAATCTATATAAAAACTAATCTCTCACTTTATGTCCACAGTCATTCTTCTCTTATCTACTTCCTGCACCCCCTATAACCTGTCACTCTTTCTCATAACTTTCATCCTATGTCACCCCCTGCAAAACAGTGGCAGTAAAATGCCTTGCTTGGGGCTATATATATATATAAAGAACAAGCACAAAATACACTCACTGGAAATATTTTGGTAAAACAATCTGTTGCTGTAATCATGTTCCATGGAAATCTTCAAAGCTGTGTCAACCGGGTTTAAATCTTCTGAATCGAGCATTTGAAAAATGTAACCGCATGAACATTTGCTGGGTTTGGGGCTAATGACAGTGATGGACAGTTTAGCAGGAATCACTTGATGAGATACAAAGATAGTCAATTTGTGAGCGCCTTCGGTGAGTTCTGGAAACAGAATAGAAACGTTGAAGAATTAAATGCATCGGTGTATTTTTTTTTTTGTTTTTTAATGGGAAGAGCAATAAGAGTTCCTGAATTTCAAATCCCTATTTTCCTGAAAAATTGTTATTATAGAAAAAGATTGTAAATTCCAACCTCCAATTACACTGGCTTCTCATTCAATTCATGCCAAATGTTTCCTTATACGGAAACAGCTAATATTATCATTACCAATAAAGATAAAAATATACTACTCCTTGATATTAGCCTGGTGGCCAGATATTGAAAAAAATGTATCTTGCGTAGTAATTGCTAGGTAATTTTTAAATGTTCCCTTATAGAAAAACGGCTAATATTAACATAACCATTATTATCTAAGTAACAAAAATGGACGTCGCAGATGTCTAAACTGTCAGTTGTATAAAATCGTTTTCTCAGATCAACGATTAAAAATGGTTCTCAGTGAATGACCCTGTAGGTCTTAGAGAGAACCATCCTTCACAACACAAACAACTTTACCAAATAACAGAAAGCGTATTATTTGAGGATTTTCAACAGCCGCAACAACTAAAACGAATAGCATTCCAAAAGAAAAATGAAGAAAAGAAGGAAGAATTTATTGTCTTGTTGTTTTTTCTTTCTTTTTTTTTTAATCATTTCAACCCAAGCAAGGAGGGGACGCTGAGAGAAAAAACTGGTTACAGGGGATAAAAGATGGATGGGATTCAAGGAGATAGAGAATAGCAATTGACATTGCATTTAAACTTTTGGAGATTGTAGCTGTCAAAGAAACAAATAAACTGAAGAGAATTCCACAGGCGAGAAGTGCGAGAAAATAAACTAATTAAAGTAGAAAAGGCGGTTATATTTCATTATTTCAAGGTCAAATGGTTGGACCTAAATGCCAATCCAGTAGCATGCGTAAATTCATGCGGTCAGGGCACCAGGGAAAAAAGGTCGTCAGTGCAGTTGTCATTAAAATTATTTGTAGAAAAAACAGAAGGAATCACATCACGTTAAAATCTTCTGTCTAGTCAGTCATGTCTCTTTCGAGACATGATCACCCAAGCGTATGGCACTTAACCGACTGACTGACCAAATGAGAAGAAAAACAATATATTTTTAATAACTGGAACTTGGATGTAAGTTACTGCTGATATGAAATCTATTTTCATGATTAACGAACATTATACCGTGCCAGATCATACACACATGTGCGTGCTTATTTATTAAGCCAGAATTACATTGGCATTCACTTTCACACCTAACCAAGAAAGCCAGGTGGAAATGTGTATCCCACGGAATGCATCCTCATGAAATATTACCTGCATCTGGATTCCAAATATATATATATATATATATATATATATATATATATATATATATATATATATAATTGTTTGACACATTATTTTAAATTGATACTCGTATTTGAGTAGATATTCTGTTTTTAATCAAGCAGTATATTTATTTTTACAGGCTTGATTATTTATGATAAATTTTGTTACGGACATGTGTGTCAGTCAGCAGTATTTGAACCTGCGACCCATAACACTGGTGCGTCTTGGACTGCTCGACCACGAATGATTCCATAGTCTAGGTAAATTTTAAATGTTCCCTGAGAGAAAAACGGCTAATATTAACATTACCTATTATATTCAGTCAGTCAGTTAAGTGTCATACGTGATACACGCTTGGGCGATCATGTCTCGAAAGAGACATGACTGACTGGGTAGAAAATTATCCCGCAGTAGGTTGCCATTGCTTTCTGCGGTAGATTGATTGCCAGCCAATGCTATAGAACCCAATCTGTCCTGTTATTTAACCCATAACTGAAGGGAAGAGACGGATTAATACCTTTCTCAAGGGTATTTGTACGTAAGTGAATGCAAGGGACTCAACTGGAATTCGAACTCGGTACCCCGATTTGTCGTTCCTAGTCGATATCCACTGCACCACAACATACATCCTAATCATGATACTTACCAGGAACGTTGAAGACAAACGTTTGCACGTCTTTCTTTTTAGCAATCAGTTTTCTTGTGCAACCTTTGATCAAAATTTCCACTTCTCCCAAAACTGGTATCGCAAACATCAGGACGCATGATTGATTCGCCTAATGAAAGAAGAGGTTAAAAAGAATGAGAAGATTTAAAGAAATATATTGTTTCGTATCAGGGCCGGTCTGTACTATACCCGAACACCCAGACCGTGTGGAGAAAGATTGATTGAGGGCTCTCTGGTAGTACTTTGTAACGTTCGCTATTTTACATATTTATTTTCTCCCTACATTTATATATATTATAAATTAAACTAAGCACAACTGACTATTAAAAGATTATAATTTTTCGCAGATTTTGACGTCATTTTGGCTTTTTTTTTCAAGTCTGTGAATTTAGCTCCTGCTAAGTCTCGAACAAAAACTATATTAAATTCACTATTTTTTATCCATAATGTTGAATGTGTTAAAATTATCCAACATCTAAAAAGAAAAATCTCAAACTGATGTTAAAAATTGACACAAAATATTGTTAATTTAATTATGAAGGAATGATCTATTATGTCAGGTCTCTAATTTGTATTTAGATACATACTAGCAGTATAGCCCGACGTTGCTCGGGTGTAATGAAAGCTTTAAAACTAATCCATGATCCTGGAGCTCAGACTCTTTGGACGTTGTCACGAAAGACTAAAAAAATGAATTTTCGTAGTGAAAAATTTTTAGGCGATTCTCCGGAATTCAGAGGGTTGCTAATATGAAAGAAAGTCCAAAAACAAACAACAACATCAACAACAACAAAAGCACAGTTCTTTAATAATTACCTTTTGAACAATCGTTTCTGGTATGAGCGTGATGGTGCTTAAAGTCATTTTTTCAAGCAGCCTCTTCTCGACAGCTCTGTAGAATTCCTCTGCCGATTCTTCGTTGGACGTGACAGCTAAAGTCTCGCACTGTCTCCACGATTTGCAGAAAGCGGCTTGGTTGACAACTCGCTGCGGAACTCCGCAAAGGACGATTATGGGATTTTTGAGGTAACTACATGATTTCTGAATGAAATCCTTGTTTGACTTGAGCATGACCGGAGACAAAATGATGCAGATCACATCCCGGTTCATTTCATCCCAATGTTGCATGTACCTTGCATCCACCATATACTGATTTACTTTTCCCAATGTTCTGATTTCTTTGGCCAAAAATCTACCCCACTCCATTCCATCCTCAGCACATATAATTGATATTTTATTCATTTCTGGTTTTTAGATGAGATTTTCTTTAATAATATTGTCTTCAAACTGTTTTTCTTTTATCTGAAAACAAATAATAATAAAAATAATAAATATAAAGACCTGGAAATTAAAATAGAAAAAATGTGGAAATTGAAAACAAGAGTAGTGCCAGTGATAGTAAGTGCACTTGGAATGATAAAAAATGGAACAAAACGACACCTTGAAAGAACTCCTGGAAACCCCAGCTTAAGAGATATAAAAATTGTTTTGTTAAATACAGCCCACATACTAAGGAGAACTTTGTAACGCTAGGGATGTTAGGGGAGATATGAAAAACATGAAATAGAGCCATAACAACACACCACAACCTGCCTTAGGTCTTCCTGCAGACTTGATAGGTAGTGCGACCATAGCAGAAATCGAATTAATATGAAAAATGACATAGTAATAATAATAAAATCATTGACATAACTCTTCTAATATTTTTCAACATTTAAGATCAGAGTGCAGTTTCAGAAAAGAAAAAGAAAAGAAAAAACTGTTTGACAATGTTAAACAATATGCCAGCACTAAGTCTATTTTCTTCAAGTTATATTTTAAACATCATTTTTCAAGTATAAAAATATATAAATCTACAGCCAGTCAGTTAAATGTCATATTTGATAAACGCTTGGGCAATCATGTCTTGAATCAATCATATATGACTGGGCAGAAGATTTTCCCGCAGTATGTTGCCATTACTTTCTGCGGTAGACTAGTTGCGAATTGCTATAGAACCTAATTAGCTCTTCTATTTAACCCATAAATGGAGGGAAGACACATATTAATATCTTTCCCAAGGGTATTTGTTCGAAAGTGAACATCAAGGAATTCCACTGAAATTCGAACTCGGCTCCCCGATTTCTCATTCTGAGCCGTTCAAAATCTATAATATTAATATTATATGCGCATTCAAATCTATAATATTAATATTAATAATAATAATACAAAAATACAAAAATTGAACTCACAAGTACAGGTTACACATTACGAAAAGCTCTACTTTATGTAAAGTGTGTGCGATCTTATTATCGGGTTTATTTGTTTTCTACAAAAGGTACCAATGGAGAAGATCATGAAGCCATTTATGGCCTTAGGTCGGTGGTTGGGACCCAGAAGGAAATGTTCATGCAACAGAAATCAAAGAAAATTATTTCACTAGGAACTTTCAGGCAAATATTATACATAATAATGTGGATCGGAAATGCAGGTTCTGTAATAAATACCAAGAAACAATAGACCATCTAATCTCAGAATGTTCTGTACTTGCCCCAAATAAATATAAAAATCGTCACGATAAAGTGGGGCAATGTTTACACTGGACAATGTACAAACACTCTGGAAAATATCTAAAGAAACACTGGTATGAACATCACCCAGCACTGGTTACAGAAATAGATGTCACCATTCTATGGGATTACACCATCTACACAGACAGAAAAATTGAAGCAAATAGAACGGACATTATTGTTGTTAAAAATCAAAAAGAAAAAACTTGCTTATTAATTGATATGGCTTGTCCAGCGGATTGTAACATAGCAACTAAGGAATTCGAAAAACTGTCAAAATATAAAAACCTGGAAATTGAAATAAAAAAATGTGGAAATTGAAAACAAGAATCGTACGAGTGATAGTGGGCGCACTTGAAATGATAAAAAATGGAACAAAAAAAAAAAGACACATTGAAAGAATCCCTAGAAACCATAGCTTAAGAGATATACAAAAGATTGTCTTGTTAAGTACAGTCCACACACTAAGGAGAACTTTGTCTATGTAACACTAAAGATGTTAGGGAGATATGAAAAAACATGAAATTGAGTCATAGCATCACACCACAACCTGCCTTAGGTCTTCCTGCAGACTTGGTAGGTAATGCGACCATAGCAGAAATAAATTTTCATGAAAAATGACGAAGTAATAATAATAAACGAAATTATCTGACGCGAATAAATCCCATCAGATAAAATAATTGTCAATAAAAACGCATCTTTCAGACTTTGGTATTAGAATGATTGTCGATACCAGACCAGAAGACCTCATCTAGTCATTGTAAACGAGAAAAAAAATATGCCAAATAGATGTTGTCACTGTTTTAGCGGACAACAGAGCATAATGAAAAGAAAATAAACTACAAAAATATATATAATTTACAAGAAGTGATTAAATAAAATAAGGATGAAAACGAAAGTATTTTGAAATGTGAAAGTGGCGGTTGTACCTGTAAATGTCCGGAGAAATCGGAACCCTACAAAAATAATTAACGATGAGGTGGAAATAATTAGAGGAAGAATCAAAATCGATATGCAACAGCATTACTGAAAACGGACGAGATTATAGCGAAGAGTGCAAAAGTATTGTGGAGACTTGTTGTCACTTGGTTTCCATTGAAACACGTCAGACGCTACTAGTATGAACATGCAATAAGTATTTGGGTAATAACCCTTTCTTAATAAATGTTTCGTTAAACTATATTGACAAGATACATTTGTTTATTTTTTATTATATTTTTATTTTATTATGTTTTTCTTGTATGCGTAGAAATATGAACATGCAATAAATGATTGTTAGTGACAATAATAATAATAATAATAATATGAATATGAATATAAAATAATCACTTGTACGCATACAAGAAAAACATAATAAAATAAAAGCATAATAAAAAATGAACAAATGTATCTTGTCAATATAGTTTAACGAAACATTTATTAAGAAAGGGTTATTACCCAAATACACCCAAATATATGTGGGGGTGTATAAATGTGTTTTATGAAAACTGTATGGTCCGAAATAAAGATACATAAAGTAATTTCGTTGGGCTTTAATCAAATTTTCTATATGTATATAAATCAGTTACTATATATATATATATATATATATATATATATATACTACCTAATCTATTTTTATTACTTCAAATCTTATCAAAGTGTATTCTTGTAAATGGTGCGTCTATTTCAATTACAATTATCCCCAATCTATATATATATATATATATATATATATTATCCGCAGACAGATTGCTTCGCTGTATCTCTGCTCATCAGTACGGTTAAACATCCGATTATATAATTAAATTTGTTTTGTTTTTTTAATTAAAAATACATTGCGACACGGAAATATCTGTGTTTCTAGATTTCTACCTCGTCATCAGGCAATGTTAGATCAAAGTTGTGAAAATGATTTTCATTTAAATATAAGAAACAATATGTTTGTGATTTATAGATATGGAAAGACATAAAAATTTCTGTGGGCGTTCAATTTAACTAATCAGAGCATAAGATATAAAAAAGATTGTGTTTCAACAAAAGAGAAATGGTCGATTTTGGGTATTTCCAGATTATAATGATTTTAAGGTGAGTAGTTTCGTAATTAAAGTCCTCAGTACTGTAAATGCTCAATATTACTAAAAAGTCCGAGAAGAGACAGAAGTGAACATGTAATTTTCCTTTGTTTTTAAATGAATATTATATATATGGTCGTTCAAAATAGGTGGACAGTAGGTGGAATAAGAGAAATTTCAAGAAATTAGTACAAAAAAGAGACTTGTGCAAATATGTTTATCGAAGTGTTCGGGGTAGACTTCAAATCTGTGTAAATTGTTATGGACAACAGTTTGAGCACCTGCGTTAGAAAAATTTAAGTGCCTTTGTTTGTATTATTGTACAAAATAAAATTTAATTGCCAATGTAAGAATTGTATTAGTAATTGTATTTTAATTGGTATTATAATCGTATATGTAATCTGAAAATAAATGTTATATTTTACTGTTCACATTCTCTGTGTGTGTGTGTGTGTGTGTGTGTGTGTGTGTGTGTGTGTGTGTGTGTGTGTGTGTGTGAATAACAACACAACTATGTCTGATCCGTATTACAGAAAAAACATGCCCTTAATCCTTATCAACTCCCGTCTGTTGTTCCTTAAACGAACTTGAATGTGTGTTATCATAAATCGGATTGTTGAAATAAATGAACACCGGAAAGTTGACTCAGAAACACTTTTGTCAGAAGTAAAAAAAAACTTGATAAAAGTTAGTCAAACGGCCGTTGTCTGAACAGACGTTTACCAAAACCTGTTTAAAAGAATACTAAATACTCCTTTGATACGTGTGTGTGAAATCAGTGACTATGGAAGTAGAAAATATATATTTGTCAGTCGCGTTCGATTTTTCTTTTATCAGAAAAGTGATGTTTATGCTGATGTAACCACATAGACGTATGAAGGAGAAGAGACATAGATTATTTTTTTAAATCTGATATATATATATATATATATATATAGTCATCCGCAGAAAGATCTGTTTCACAGCTCATCAGTACGGTTAGACAGCCGATTACTTTTTACCCAAGATTGAAACCCGACCGAATTGGCCTCAGTCGGTGATTTTACCTCTGAGCTACGGGCGCTCGGTAGAAAGCGGCAGACTTTTTAGCGTGCATAATAATTTTTTTATTATATACTTTTATAATATGTATATGTACATCATTTATTAATATCCATATGATACATGTTTCATATATATATATATATATATATATACACGCATGTATAAATGAAATATGAATTAATGTATGTATGTATGTGTCAATGAAAGATATGTCAATGAAAAACTCTTGTCTAAAAAAATGCAACATATAATTTCTACTTACCTTTTACAGATTTAAATAATAGAGAATATGTCTCCTTTCTCGTTGACTGCCTGTTAGATCTAGTTATAAATTTTAAAGACTGTCCTTTGTTTTCCTTTCAAATAACCGGATCTGTGAACCGACCAATGAATGAGAACCCTCTTTCTGCTTCTTGGCTTTGCACAATATAGCGTGGGTGGAGGTGGGGAGGCAGCCAATGAATGATATTGGCTTTAAGTGTATGCGTCCCAATGTCTCGTGTCCCGAGCATTGTCATAAAAATAGCATAGGTTTTTTTACCCAACAAATATTTATTTTCCACTAGCATTTCCTTCTTTAATTCACCATTAATTACTCTAATCGATCAATTGGAAATTTAAAAATAAAATACATGCAATAAGTATCAACCTGTAAACTTATAAATTCACTATTTTTATAAGTACCTCCACTCATTCGCCAAAAAAACAGCATAGCCTGACGTTAAAACTTTTCACTTAATAAAAATAAAGTTTTATCATGAAAATGTTTTTAACTAATAGGAAAGATCAGAATATGTTATTATTATTATTTTTTTAATTAATCCTTTAACACATTCAATATTTCGGTTAATTTTTTTTCTGTTTTCGTCACTGATTCAGTCAAAGGTTACTACTTACTACTATGGCAAATGTAATATTACGCAAGTCGTTTTTTTTTTCTTTCTTTTTTGCGTTGAAAGACACATTAATTTGGAAATTCTTGCAAAAATCAAGTAATAGTCTGATTTTAATTAAACTGTCAGAGCTTATTCATAAATAATTAAAGTTATTTACGAAATTATTATTTTTATAAAATTTTGGTAGAAATATAGTTTTTTACCCAGTGAAGTTATCCAAAACTAGTCAGTGAAGATTTATCTTTGTTAGACCAAGCTGTTGTCTGTCAATCATCACAGGCAAACTCTCCTGCACCCCATAAGCATGGACCAAGCGAGTCTCCCTGAGAGTAATACACTGCGCCTCCTCGGCCTTACCCTCTCCTCTGATCTCAAATGGAACTCCCCCTGCTAAGAAGGTTGGGTCACTGTGTCGGGCCAGGATGTTCTTCCCGTCTGAATCCATCCTGCATATATACAAATCAACCATTCGTCCGTGCATGGAATACTGCTGCCATATATGGTCAGGCGTCCATGCTGTTCATCTCAGTGTTCTTGACAGACTCCAAAGGAGAATCAGTAATAGGATAGGTACCGACTTAGCGGTTCGACTACAGCCACTTCCTCACCAGATGTGGCCTCCTTTTGTCTGCTCTATAAATACTTTCCAACGAACTTAAGTCACTGGTGCAACTAGCAACTAGGTCCCACACTTTTACTGTGAAACCAATAAAATGTAAACACAAATTCTACTCTAGTAGCTTCTTTTCTCACACTTCCCGCCTGTGGAATTCCTTTCCATTTATTTGGTTCTCAACTACAATCTCCAAGAATTTAAATGTAAAGTCAATAGTCATCTCCTATCTCACTAACCTGCCTACTCTCTCTGATGCTCCTTTCTCCTTTTTCTCCACTCTCATCAGTATTCTCATCCTTCTCTTACCCACTTACTGACACCCCCTAGAGCATATCACTCTTTCTCATAACTTTCCTCCTATGCAACCCCCTGCAAAACAGTGGCGGGATTTTCTAAATATAATAATTTAAAAATTATAATTTCTTTTATGAATATATACTAAAAGTTTCATTAAAATCTGACAATTATTTGATTTTTACGAGAATTTCTAAATTAATGTGTTTTTCACCGAAAAAATAACTGAGTCATGTAATATTGTATTACTCATTGTAAACTCTGGTAAAATTTGGTTACCTGCTGAGAAAACATAAACAAATTTTTTACTAACATTTGGAACTTGTTACAAAGGATTAAAAAAAAATTTAAAATACTTTGAACTTTCCCCTTAATAACACATTGATAAAAAAAAACTTCGTTTTTATTAAGTTTGAGACTCTTTTATGCTGTTTTTCAGCGAATTAATGGAGGTACCTTATATATATATATATATATATATATATATATATATATATATATAATGTTGTGTTGTGATAATGTTTAGCCCCAAGATTACTTTTTTTTGTTCATTTTTTTTCAGTAGGTTTACTAATAAAAGGTATTTTGGCAAGCAGTTGTTTTTTATCATAAAGTGCTCAATATCAGGGTGATCATAGAGCGTTGATAGGTTTAATGCAAATGATTTGTCTTTTTAACTGAGCAGGTTCATGATGACTTCGAAGTTTCGTGAGGACACCGTTATGTTGTCTTCACACATTAGGTCTATGTATTTTGGCAAAGAAATACTTTGGTGTATGTAAAACGGAAATATGAATTGATTGGAATGGGAAAACTCAAAAATCGTACAGGTAGACAAATCTTTCAACACAAAGTAACTCTCTTTATAAAAAAGTATCTAAAAAAACAAAATATTCTTTTTTGAAACTTTATTAAAGGAATATTAGTTGATTTAAAATTTAATTAATCTGATTTTCAATAAATAACACTTTAAATACATTGGTGGATGCTTTTTATATTGAATTGACATTTTTTCGAAGAATCATGTTGAAATTTTTTCCTAAAAAGTACATAACTATGACAATTACTTGAATATAACGTGAACGGATATGTATAACACTACTTTTTCAAAAACAACACTAAATAAATTACAACATAACAGTCAAAATATGATGCGAAAATAACAACACCAGAGACATAAACAGCCTTGCAAATAGCTATAGAAGTGGCTGAAAGTGCATGGGATGATAAAAATTATGGATAACAAAACAGAAAAATGTTAAGATACTAGAAAAAATGTATAAAATTTCATTTAATCCTTCTTGTCGGCTTATGTCAACAAAAGAAAGATTGCTGCAAAATGTATATATATATATATATATATATATATAACAGCACGAAACAAGGCAAATTTCATAATTACAAGCATTTTAAAGACGGAAGAATAAAAAATAGGAAACACGAAAGTAGGAAACACGAAAACCACCGACCAGTTTCAATCTCTTTTTTCATCAGGGTCAACTGGGAATTTTTTAATTCTTCAATATTTTAGAAAATTAAAACTGAAGATGAACATGGAAATATGGTATCTATAATATATATATATTAAATAACTTTAATCCAAACGGAAAAGTAGGAAGGTAAATCCCCAAAAACCTGATCCTAATTAATATTAAAATTTTAATAATAAAAAATGATACAGGTGGAGAGCTCAATGTAATTAAAATTACAGAGCTAATTATAAAATAAAATAAATTTTTTTCAAAGTTCAAAGCTGTTGAATGATCATTTAATTGGAGTAGATAAACTATCGCCCGGTTCACACTCCACCCACGTCTATTGAACAGGTGTAGAGGCTCATTCCTTGTTCCCTGTTTAGTGTTTAGGGTGTGGTTTCCAGCTTTCTCTTTTCTAATCTTTTCACTCTTACGTAGCCCCCTGCACATCAGTGGTGTTACCGCATTGTTCGGGGTGATATGATTAAAAAAAAATAATTCAATATGAAATCCCTAAGAGAGATTTCACATCTCATTAGCAACTAACAGATTTTTTCAAAATAAAAATAAAAAAGAAAGAAGAGGAAAAAATGACGGTTAAGAATTAAGAAATTTACGTTAATTTGTTTTATACCGAAACCTAAAAATTCAAGTCAAATCGTTGGAGTTTAAAAATATCTATATAAATAAGTAAATATTAAATATTTGGTGTGGGGGGGGGATATGTTATAAGGCAGTAACTTTTGTTTATTTTATTTTATTTTATTTTTCTGTTAATGAAGGCATTGAATAAAAGGAGAAAAATATAAATCTGTGTGTGTGTGTGTATTAGAGAGAGGAGGAAGAGAGAGAGGGAGAGAAAGACAATTATATATAAATAATATTTATGTTAGAAAAATTAATAACAAACTGGCGGAAAAGAACTTCCTGATATTTCTGCTGATGTAATTTTAAGTACACGAATGGGAAGGACATATTAAAGATTAATTTTTTTTTAAAATATTTCTTTGCGTTTATAGTCTAGACAATCTCATTTAGTTTGTTGGGGAGTAGGGTACATCTCGGTTAATCTCATTGAGTTTCCTTTTCTTTTCGTCTTTATTATTTTTGTCAATTTTTACAACAACAAAACAATCAATGACTTATTTCCTCACCGTATATATATATATATATATATATATATATATATATATATATATATTACGGAAATTAACGAAATGATTATTAGTTATGAACAACCGACAATTTATTATTTGTTTGAACAAAAGAAAAAGCGAGAAAACAAAAAGAGAAATAAAAAAAACAAAAAAGAGGCGGGAAAGAAAGACGTAAGAGAAGGACACAGACATTGTTTCTTTGTTTTTTATGTCCTCTGTGTCCTTCTCTTTCCTCTTTCTTTTTTTGTTTTTTCCCGCTTTTTTTAATTTCTCTTTCTGTTTTCTCATCTTTCCTATCCTTTTCACCTAGTACGAATTTTTTTTTCAAAAAGGAAATGATTTTTCAATAATTTGCTTTTCAAAAATAACGTTTATTATTAACTACCTGATTAGACGTTGTTCTTTCAATGTGGAAACAAAATATGCAGTTTTGTAGTAGATTGTAGTTTGTACATGTTCTAAAGTATTATTTATAATATATATTAATTGCTCTAGTCTATTTTTATATTGAGCACTGTTTTAAATTAATGTTTTTAACGTTGCAAACATCTTCGTTCCTTATTCATTTGGACATATATATATATATATATATATATATATATATATATATATATATATATATATATATTGGAAATGAAATAGGGTTGTTCCAACGAGAGAAATTGGTACAGAATAAAATGTGTGAGAGGCCGCGAACGTTTTCTTTAAGGTGTATATTTATTGTTGTTGTTATTATTATACATGTTATGATACATTATGTGTCCGTAATGGTATTTGTGACGCTACACGTGTTTCAAGTATAAAATTGATTCTCTTCAGAAGAATAAATTTGTGGCTTTACGCATCGAGTTCCTTTTGTTTCTGATCGCCAAGTTGTTGTTTTATAAATAAGTAAGTAGAAAAAATAAGAAAATAAATAAAATCAGTAAAATAAAATAAGATAAAATAAATCAAATGTTGGCACGTTGAATGGTTTGTGTTTTTTTTCACATCAGCATGTGTATAAATGGATAAACAGATAAATAAATAAACAGATGAATGAATCAAGTGTTTACCCCATTTTGAAATGATATTGGTCTGGGGTTACCTTTTTAGTATGTTAAAATTATTTTCTAGTCGCCTTTGTTTATCTATCTACACACACACACACACACACACACACACACACACACGATGCTTTTCATCGGTCAGTAGGTTGTCAGTTTTTATTGCTTTGACGGTGTTTTGAATGTGTGTGTGTGTGTGTGTGTGTGTGTGTGTGTGTGTGTGTGTGTGTGTGTGTGTGTGTGTGTGTGTGTGTGTGTGTGAGCGATTTTTTATTTCGTCTTTATGTTTTAGAATTGTTTTTTATGGGTCATCTGGTTCTTTGTTTTATTGTTTGTGGTTATCGTTTGAATTTGGTGTGTGTGTGTATGTATATGTGTGTGTATGTGTAGGTGTGTATGTATGTGTGTGTCTGTATGTTTTTCGGTGTGTGAGTGTTTTTCATGTTGTTTTGTTGAGCGAAGATTTCTATTTTTATGAAAAAAAATTTCGGGAGATAATAACGACCCAAGATACTGAATAACAAAAACAAATTAAAATGACCCTGAGCCTAAACAAATTACAGGCAAATATCGACATACAAGAGGACAGAGCAAAAAATTATACCAACAAATACACAGAAATAGACAACACAACTCTTAAAAATATTAAACAACTATTAAAAATAAAAGACACATGCCCAAAAGAAACACAAAAATTCTTATCGGAATTATGGGAATCAAAATGTAAGGAGGAAGAAGAAAAATCCCGGAAAATTCTGGAAAAGAAGATAACCTGGTTGAAAGCACTACCAAATCAGGAAGAATCGGACAAAAAATGCAAAACACACCAAACAGGGCATTATTAAGAAAAGGAACCCTGGACAAAACACATATCCAGGAAACCAATATGAGAAACAAAATAAACGCAAACATTTCAGACCACAGCATTATTATAACACACAAACACATTCAAACATCAGGTACACTCACAAAACCACACCGAACCGCATAATAACAAATTCACACAACAAACAATTATTCATAACAATAATTATAATATTCACATACCTACACGTCCACCCATACCAGGCCAAACATCAACGAACACACGCAAAGTGCCGCTATCTCATAACACAAGCAGACAAAACTACAAAACATTCCCCAAAACACAGAAAGTACAACACTAAAACTACTACTGCAAATCCCTCTACGGAAATACACTCACCCACCAAAGACCACCCAAATATACAAACACCACATTCTTCAACCCAAACATCTACCACTGCAAAATGAATAGAGATACCTCACCAATTAATAAACATGTTTTAGAATATCCGATCAGAAGGAAAAGTCCAATTTCAAAAATCTAAAATATACAAAACCCATTCTCATCAATCTTTCTTCATGCCCTTTAAAAGAAGAAGAAATAAACATTCTAAAATTAGGTCTAAAATTCTGTCCCACCCCAAAAAAGAACATTACAGACCTAAAAAAAAAGGTCTTAAAGCATTCGAACGGAAATTTAGACTTCTTGAAACATTACACAACAACAACAACACTACTGATAACTCAATAGTAAAAAATAAATCTAAATATTGCCCTAACAAAAAAAAACAATTAAAATGAAATGAACATATTCTTTGAAAAAGTCTGGGATACAGGCTTACAAAACAAACACAACACCCATAGCAATCTCACACACAAGCAAAGACGAGCACTAGAAAACATCCGTAAGAACAATCATATAATAATAAAGGAAGCAGACAAAGGCGGTGCTGTTGTCATTATGAATAAAACATATTACAAAACAAATATTCAAGATATGCTAGGATACGAAAATAACTACAAAAAAATCAACCAGAATATACATGAAAAAATTACATCAAAAATAAAAAAATAAAAACTCTGCCTTACACGCAGTAGAATATTAACGAAAAAAGAAAAAGATTTCCTTACAAACTTTACTTCAAAAACCAGTAATTTTTACGGACTTCCAAAGATACACAAATCAAGCACAATTAAAGCAGCTATCCAGGAACAAAAATCGGAATATATTCACACCCCAAACCCCAGTGACCTTAAATTTAGACCAATTGTAGCAGGACCAGCCTGCCCTACAAGCAGACTGAGCAATTTAATTGATAAAATATTACAACCTTACATCACAAAAATAAAAAGTTATATCAGAGCCAGCATACATTTTCTAAACTTCATGCCAAAATAAAGTAGACCCAGATACACTCATAGTAACTTTTGACGTGAACAGAACGTACAGCAACATACCCCATGAACTAGAAAAACAAGCCATTGCATTTGGGATAGAAAAACACCCAGAAATACTCCCCACACGCTTCACAAAAGAATTTATTTTACAAAATATAGATCTAATTTTACACAACAATTCCTTCCAGTTTAACAACAAAAATGATATACAAACAACAGGTACCGCGATGGGAACAAAAATGGCACCGACATATGCAACACTCACCCTAGTATATCTAGAAGAAAATCTATACAACCAAATAGGGCCTAAATATGGGGAAAACATAAAAACAAAATTCACGAAATCATGGAAGAGGTTCCTGGGTGACTGTTTTATCATTTGGAAATCAACATGGGCGACAAACAAACTAAACAATATACTACAACACCTGCACTCCAAAATCAAGTTCACGCTATTATATAGTTATAAAGAATTACCGTTCCTAAACATACTCATAAAAAACGAAAACAATCACATCATCACAGACATTTACTACAAGCCCACAGACACCCAACAATACCTCCACTTCAAGAGTCACCATCCAAAAAGCTGTTTAAAATCCATCCCCTATTCCCTAGCACGACGAATTTCCACTAGAGTAACTGAAAACCCTCCGTAAAATACGCCTAAAAGAACTACGAAAAACATTACAAATAAGAGGATACCCCACCTCACTAATAGACAAGGGTTTCCAACTAGCAGAAAAATACCATTAGAGTCCCTCCGGAATCCAAAAAAATAACAAGAAAAACACGAAAAATAAGAAAACATTCTAGCATACGTTTTCGCTCACAACAAAAACAATCCAGAATTATTCACAAAGATCGAAGCCCACATGGAATTACTCAACAATAATGAAAAATAAAAGAAATCTTAAAGACAACAAAAATAATTAACAGCAAACGCCAGCCCAAAAATTTAAAAGACATTCTAACCTCATCGAAATTCGAAGAACAACACACAACACAGGGGGTCGCAAAATGCAACAAAAAAAGATATAGAGTAAGCAAAATAATAATAAAAGGAAAACACTTCCAGTTCGAAAACGCAACTACATTCGAAATAAAATCGGATCTGAGCTGCAACTCGAAAAATGTAGTTTATGCTCTAAAATGCGACAAATGCGCAAAGATATACGTAGGAGCGACACAATGCTTGAATAATAGAATTTCCCTTCATAGAAGCAATATAAGATTATCACATAACAGGAAATTATATGTTTCCCAACATTTGCATGAATGTAGTGATGGCAAATTCAAAGTTAAACCTATATATCAAAACACAAATTACGAAATATTAATAATGCAGGAAGAAAGATTCATAAAAAAATACAAGCCTTCGCTTAACAAAACAACATGAAAAACACTCACACACCGAAAAACATACAGACACACACATACATACACACCCATACATACACACACTCACATACAAACACACACACCAAATGCAAAGGATAACCACAAACAATAAAAAAGAACCAGATGAACCATAAAAAACAATTCTAAAACATAAAGACGAAATAAAAACACACACACACACACACACACACACACACACACACACACACACACACACACACGCACACCAAATTCAAAACCCCGTCAAAGCAATAAAAACTGACAACCTACTGACCGATGAAAAGGTTTATAGATAAACAAAGGCGACTAGAAAGTAATTTTAACATACTAAAAAGGTAACCCCAGAACAATATCATTTCAAAACGGGGTCAACACTTGATTCATTCATTTGTTTATTTATCTGTTTACCCATTTATGCAAGTGCTGATGTGAAAAAACACAGACCATTCAACGTGCCAACATTTGATTTATGTTATTTTATTTTATTTTACTGATTTTATTAATTTCTTATTTTTTTCTACTTACTTATTTATACAACAACTTGGCGATCAGAAACAAAATGAACTCGATACGTAAAGCCCCAAATTTATTCTCCTGAAGAGAGTCAATTTTAGACTCAAAACACGTGTAGCATCATAAATACCATTACGGACACATAATGTATCATGACATGTATAATAACAACAACAATAAATATACACTTTAAAGAAATTGTTCACGACTCCTCACACTTTTTGTTATATATATATATATATATATATATATATATATATATATATAGTGCTGTGCAAAATTATTAGGTCAAGAATTATTTTATCTTTTATGAGGCATATTGACAGAAAATTAACAATTTAATTAAAGTAATTTTATTTGATTTATTCAACAAATGCTTTAACAAGAAACAAAAATACTTGTTACAAAATAAATTTAATATTTAGTATAATTACCTTTTGCTTTGATCACAACCTTCATTCTGTCAGGCATTGACATCAAAAGCTTCTTCAATGTATCTAATAGTATCTCCTGCCAAGCAACTTGTATTTGTTCCCAAAGTGTGTCTTGCAAAGTAACATTAGATTTATCAATTCCAGAGGGAGGAATAAGAAAAAAGTATCCAAGGATAATAGAATAATGAATAGTTTCAAAATAACTTGTTTAATAGAAAATAGGAAAAATTAAATATAACTTCTTTTTAATACATTTCTTTTACACCTAGTTTTAAATAATCAATATTTATTAGCAATTTACTTGGCTTTTCACCCTCTATTTGAATTTCAGTGAAGTTTTTAGGAAAATTACCCCTGTCCTAATACTTTTGCACACTACCGGTAGCGTTCAAAAGTGTTAGGACAGGAGTGATGTTCTTTTTTTTTTTAATCATATCACCCCAAGCAAGGCGGTAATGCCACTGATGCGCAGGGGGCTACGTAAGAGTAAGAAGATTGGAAAAGAGAAAACCGGAAACCACACCCTAAACAGGGAACAAGGGATGAGCCTCTTCACCTGTTCAATAGATGTGGGTGGAGTGTGAACCGGGCGATAGTTTAGTCTATGTACTCCAATTGAAAGAAAGAAAAAGAGTGAAAAGATTGGAAAAGAGAAAACCGGAAACCACATCCTAAACAGGGAACAAGAGATGAGCCTCTTCACCTGTTTAATAGACGTGGGTGGAGTGTGAACCGGGCGATAGTTTAGTCTATGTACTCCAATTGAAAAAAAAAGAGTGAAAAGATTGGAAAAGAGAAAGCCGGAAACCACATCCTAAACAGGAAACAAGGGATGAGCCTCTTCACCTGTTCAATAGATGTGGATGGTGTGTGAACCGGGCGATAGTTTAGTCTATCTACTCCAATTGAAAAAAAAGAAAAGAGTGAAATGATTGGAAAAGAGAAAACCGGAAACCACACCCTAAACAGGGAACAAGGGATGAGCCTCTTCACTTGTTCAATAGATGTGGGTGGAGTGTGAACCGGGCGATAGTTTAGTCTATCTACTCCAATTGAAAAAAAGAAAAGAGTGAAATGATTGGAAAAGAGAAAACCGGAAACCACATCCTAAACAGGGAACAAGGGATGAGCCTCTTCACCTGTTCAATAGACGTGGGTGGAGTGTGAACCGGGCGATAGTTTAGTCTCTCTACTCAAATAACTTTTTAAAACTTTATTTTGATGTTTCATAAAAAGATAAAATAGTTCTTGTCCTAATACTTTTTCACAGTACTGTATATTTAAAAGATTCGTAACAAACAACTTTTGTTGGTCTTTAACCAAACACACACACACACACACACACACACACACTCACACACACAAATATATATTTGTGTGTGTGTGTATGTGTGTATATTTTAGGCAGCATTTTTTCATTGATGCATGTTTCATTAAATAATATAGACAAGTTTTGTCGATTTATTTTATGTAAACTTTTTTTCATATCGTCTCATAAGCTTGTAGTGGATAAGAAGTTAATTAAATCAACCTTCTTCTTCACTTTTACAAAAATTCACAATGACGTGTGAAATCCTGGTTTTCCCAAATAGAAAAAGGATTGACCATGTGCTTAAAGAAAAAGCCGAAACCAGATTTCGCAAGTAGGTGTTAAAATGATTTTTGACTAATTGGAGTGATTTGTACAACTTGAGGACTTAGCGATCCAGTGCTAAAATCAAAAAGATTATATAAATGACCTCGGCATCAATCAAGTATCAGAGATGGGAGAAGCGAGAAACACCGCTAAAATGTAACGAGAGAAGCTTCAGGTCAACTCGGACATTGTCCTCTTTCTCTTTCTCCTTATCTATTTCAACAATAACTACTAGAACATGTTGTACGAACTCTACTCTTAACCTCTTAATAATTTTTCTAATTGAACATTAACTTCTACAACTTATGTTATTCCTCCTTTTAATAAATTTCTATTTTAACATTCAAAATGTATATTTTATTATTCCACTCTTCTACACTAATCCACATATTCCATCCTGCCGACAACCAACCTTATGATGATGAAAAACCTTCTGATGATGATAAGTCTGCATAAAACTTGTAAGCCGTAGTGAGTTCGGTCACAAAAAAAACATTAACCAGCTGCCAACGCTACACTAGTGACTTCCGACGTTCAAGGAACACGCACCGCCACACAACAAGCTTAATAGCATTATCGTTGAAAAAGCAAAGAAAATAACAATATTAATACATGTTTTTATTTAATCCTTTCTGGGCTTTCGGCATACATCATCCATTATCAAAGATAACAATTGCATTACAACCAGCACAACTGGGAGTATCAAATTCTTCAAACACAGATATTTTAAACATGTGAAACAAATCCCTGTTTCTTTCGATGATGATTCTAGGCAACTCAAATGATTCCAACATAATTCTGCAATGCTATACTAAATTCTAAATGTTTACCGCAAATGATATTAACTCGGCTAACAATATCAACGTAACAAACGAATCAAAAAAGGGCCAAAGCATTTTTAAAGTCTTTCCCAATTAATGTAAGTCCCCACTTTCTTATGAATATTTTCTCCTACCTACCTTAGTTTTATTCTTCTTCTATTTGCAGTGTCCATTCGGGATCGTGGAGGTCCTAGGTATGACGGTAAGCTACATCTGGCAGCAAGGCCTCTGATTGGGATGTTGTAGGGAGCATAGAACCACCTCTTAATTGCTGTTGTTCCCAGGTCCACTCCGACTCGGAGTGGTAGCACCTGTTAGGGTCCCAGCTATTAAGCCTCAAACTGGGTTCAAATAACTGTGAAAGTATAAAAATACACTTTTATAGAATTTACATAAAGGTATACTTTTATAGAAAAATATATATTTTTGAGGGAAAAATATTACCAACAATACGTTCTTGAAGAAAACATTATTACCATAACACATTGTTGAAGGAAAAAATTATTCTCAGCAAAACATTTTTTAATACAAAACTAGAAGACATTTTCAGTTTTTTTTTAAATAAAAAAATAAAAATAAATAAAAACAAAAAAAATTCATTAAAATCTGACTAAATCAAGTAAATCTGAGTAAGAATTCTATTTCATTATCCGACTAATGAGTTTATATTACAACTCATATAACACACCTATATGTTTATATAGTGGAAAATCCCAACTGTATGTACTATCTATGAAATAATACGCACGCTTATATAAAAACACGATATTTTTAACACCCACCGATGCGTGAAAACTGGAAAAACCAACTTAGAAGACAAAATGTAAAATCACAGGCACATCGATATTTTCATGGAAAATGTGAAGCCGTAAGGAGATGGGTAATGTTTATCAATTCGGCCTTGTGTCATACATAACCGAACTCCCTACAGATTACAAGTTTTCTCTAGAATTATCAAAAGGTTTTCATCATCTGAAGGTAGGCATCAGAAGGTTGTAGATTGGAATGTGTGAATTAGTGTAGACAAATAAAATAAACATTTTTCATGTTAAAATAGAAATTTATTAAAAGAATAGCATAACAAGAATTGGTAGAAATTAATGTTCAATGAGAAACAAGTAATGTGTTAAGGGTATCAAGAGTTCGTACAAATGTGCGTAGTAGTAATTTGTTGAAAATAGTTTATGCGTACGTAGGTATGTGTTAGCGTTTGTTTGATAGGAATGTCTTTGAATGGAGAAGAAGAAGTAACAGGAATCAGCACACGAGAAGGAAAGAGAAAGAGAACGAATGTCCGAGTCAGCTTGGAGCTTCTCTCGTTACATTTTAGCTTGTCGTCACTGCTGCTTCCATCCCTGGCTGACTGGCACTGATAGAAGCCATTTATATAGTCCTTTAGAATTTCGCACTGGATCACGAATTCTTCTGAGTCTTACAAATCGATTCCATTTGGTCAAAAAATCAATTTAACATCTACTTACGAAATCCGGTTTCGACTTTTTCGTGAAGCACATGGTCAGTTCTTTTTCTATTTAGGAAAAACCAAAATTTCACACGTCTTTGTGAATTTTTGTAAAAGTGAAGAAAAAGGTTGATTTTAATTCTTAATTTCTTATCCACCATAAATGGTCTTTAGTTCCACTTGTTCTTTACAATTAATAGGAGTAGATAGGTTTGCCTATCGTGAGGTTCACAATCCTCCCCGGTCTTTTGAACGACACTAGATGTTTATCCGTTGTTCCTAGTTTAGGATTGGGTTTCCGGTTCCTTGTCGTTTATTGAGAATTTTGTCAATTTTGTTTCTTGATCATTTTGCTAATTAAATGTGGACAGTTACTACACACACCTATTTCTCCTTCTTTCTCCACTACCCACTTCCATGAACAGCCTCAATCGGAAAAGGTAGTATTAGGTGGACAATAGATAATGATATGCGCTAAAAAGTCTCCTTACTTCCACCGAACGCCCATAGCCCAGGGGTAGAGTCGCCGACTGACGCTATTTCGGTCGGGTTTCAATCCTGGGTTAAAAAGCAATCGGAGTCTAACCGTACTGATGAGCTGCGAAACAGATCTGTCTGCGGATGACTATATATGCCAGTTTAATTAAAAAAGAATATAACCCTTTAAGTAGGAAGTACTTTGAGAACATATTAATAACATTACTACGAATTTTTGTGGTGCAGTGAATATCGGATCGGATCGGAACGAGAAATCGGGGAGCCGAGTTCAAATTTCAATTGAATTCATTGCATTCACTTACGCACAAATACCCTTGGGAAAGGTATTAGTCCGTCTCTTCCCTCCAGTTATGGGTCAAATAACAGGACAGATTGGGTTCTATAGCCTTGGCTGGCAACCTACTGCGGGATAATCTTCTGCCCAGTCAGTCATGTCTCGAAAGAGGCATGATCGCCCAAGCGTGTTTCACGTATGGCACTTAACTGACTGACTGAGCAACTATAAACACACGATTAAAACATTACATAACTTCCAAATTTGTTCACAAATAATTAATGAATCCAAAATACTAGTAAATGTTACTAAATAATTTAGAGATAGTTCCTTATATTCTTAACAATGTAAGAGTTTTCTTACTATCATTATATATCGGGTTGTTTATTATTATCATTTTCTTTCTTCTTCTTATTGTTATTATCATCATTAATTTTTAGTAATTTATTATTTCATTGAAAGATTCTAACCGTTAAAAGCTTTTCTAATTAAGTAATGTCATAGTTTTATTACATTCATTATTTTTCAATTCAGCGCAGATTTTAAATAGTACAATTTTTTTAAAAAATGTAGGTGATTTACAATCTCCAATGACTCCTACTTTTAACAAAAAAAATAATTTCAGTAAATAAGGTTCTGCACGAAATTTCATGAAATTAAGTAAGTTGGGTGGGGGTAATATATTTAAAGAAATTGTTTTACCAAACTTTTCTAAAAAACGTCAAAAATATTTTCATTTGTTTGTAAATAAGTCCTGAACATTTCATTAAAATCAGACAATTATTTGATTTTTACATGAATTTTCAAATATATGTGTTTTCAACGAAAAGCAAGCGTAAAAAGGTCAATGTTAAAAATTAGCCACGGCGATGACGTAAACAAAACAAAATTTCGAACGTGTTGGAAAGAATTCAAAAAATTCAAAAAATAATTCAAAAACTATTTTGATCTTTCATCTTAATAATAGCATCATATAAAACTTTATTTTCGTTAACTTTGTTGCCTTTTTCATTACGCTATTCTGTTTTTCCCGCGAAATAGTGAAGGTACCTACTTTTAATTGGGTTTGTAAATAAGTAATATTAAGGACATTATTGTCTAAAGAAATAAATGTTTTTTCTGATGAATAATGACTTTTTTAAAATAATTTTTTCATTTTAATTATAATAATTTATAACAGTTTAAAATCGAGTAAAATTGCAAAGATTAATAAACATAGTTACCTATCTATTTTTAAAATAATTTTTTATTTTGTATTTTTTTACCTTATTTTCATGTATGGTAGACTGAAATTGCCATTATCATGAAAAGATTACGTAATTTAAAAGTTTTGTCTCTTCACTTAGATTTATGAAAAATGTCATTTAGTCATCGCTTCGTCATTCAGTGATAGTCCGGCAAACGTTCGATCAGATGAACACGACCAATCGTCAATAATTGGTTGTACATTACTTTTTTATGCTATAAGTTAAGTAACATTTCTTTAAAATCAAATTAATTTAACTCTCAATTTTCTAATTTTACTAAAATAAAGGTGTCACAAATCTTTTGAAATATTTTTAAAATCAATGAATTTTTGTTTGTTTAAAGATTTCTTAAAATTAAGAAAATGGCCGTTTTTAAGAAAATTTTAAGAAATCGAAATTAAATATGACATTCCAATCTATATAGTTTCTATCTGAAATACACCAGAATTTTTTACTTAATGGAAATAATAAATTTAATCATTAAGCTTTTAATTAAATCTAAAATGAAATCTTCAAGAATGTTTTTTCATTTTAAAAAATTCATTTTAAAATCAGGTATCGAAAATTTATGCCGAAATAATAAAGGTACCTAATTTTAAAAGAATTGTTTTCAATTTTTTTATTTTTTTATTATTATAATAATTTATAGAGTTTCAAAAATATTTTTAAAATATTCAAAGAACTGTTCCGGTTACATTTCTTAGTTAAGAATTGATGATTATATTGTCTATCGAAAATTGAAAAGTTTAATACAAATCGTTTTGCCTTGATATTTTTTAAAATAATTTAGAATTATTTTTTGTGTGTGTAACAAAGTTCATTTTTATTAAGTACAATCTTCCGTTGGGGATATATTGATTTTATAAGTTAACAAGTGTTGTGGATTATTCCCCTTACAGAAAACTGCAGTATTTTCTTATGTTTATGGTATTGGCTTACAATGAAATAAAATGAAAAAGAATAAAGTGCAAACATTTGTGTAAGTACTAATAAAATGAAAAGTACTAATAAAATGAAAAGTACTATAAAATTTAATAACATATCATAAAGATTATGCGAACAATTCCTATTAATAAAGAATAAAATATTAAAAAATATAAATTAATACTAAATTAATACTATAACATTTCATGAATTTTCATAAATTAATAACAAATAAAACACTATAACATTTCAGGAATTACTAAGTTACCTCAGTATCTGTTAAATTTAAAGCTATTAAATATTTAAATTAAGAAAAGTTTACATTTCTTTAAAAGAAAATTCAGTTTTTCAGAAACTATATTCAAACGTAAGCTAATGCAACTAAGATTTAATAAAATATTAGACTGCTGAAAATATTAGTTCTTTTAAATTACTGGGTAGATATCATTCAAAGGTCACTTGTTTCAAGGGTTGTTTCTCTTAGAAAATGGTTACGTTCATATTCATCAAATTATATCAATTATGGTGAACCATACTTAAGCTGTCTGCCATCAGCTCGTCAATTAGCATTTCATGTCTCCGTGACTAAGAAACACATTTTTTTCTTAATTCTATACCGTAAATAAGTAATATTTTTGTTTCAAATTAGATTAATTTTAATTTTAATTTGCTATTTTTCCAAAATTAACAAGTTACAGAAGTATATTTTCTTTTTGCAAGATTTTTAAAACCGAGAATTAACTTTTGTTTACAAATGTGTCGATCGCTTAAAAATGGCAGCAATATTAAGAAATTGAAAGAAAATCTCAAACTTTTAGCCAATCAATATAATTTATATTTGAAATAAACCAGAGTATTTTGCTTACTGGAAATAGGAAATTTAATCATTTAGCTTTCCATTAAAACTAAAATAAAAGTTTCAAGAAAACTTTTCATTTTTAAAAATTCAGTTTAAAAGTTAGATATCAAAATGTTAACAATCTGGCAATGTTGGGATCGTCAGTAGAATTTAGAAGTTACCTCCCTTACATATATTTTAAGGAGTTGCTCCCCTTTGCAACTTTTATTCATTTTGTCAAAACTCAAGTATATTTAAGTATTTGTTAGTTTTGACTTTTTTATTTTATTATTCAAGTCTCGTTAAGTTATTAACAATTCATTCTTCTTACTTTAATAAGTCACAGAACTTATCTTAAAGAATTGTTATATAAATAAAAAAAGGCCTCTATAAAAAATATATTCCTAATTTTGATATGCATTTTAAAAAATTAAAAATATTTCAATTCCAAGCTAAAAGATTAAATTTAATATTGTCAATAAAGAAAATACCCTAGTGTATTTCAAACCAAATTTAGACTGATTAAGATTTTTTTTTCCAGTAGTTACCTACATGATGACTGAAAAGTAACTCTCCATTTAAAAATACTTATGATTTGTTTAACTATAATTTTTGCAAGAAATGGATATAAAAAGTAAGTGTTTAACATGAGATTTTATTTAAGATTCAATATAGGCACCAGATTTCACTACCAGCTTCTCAAACGGCCCAGGAATCAAGTCAACTAATTTCACCAAGAACTCTTGTAGTATAGAAGACATAACTTTTATTCATTCATGCCATCATGTTCTTCCAAAGTCTGGGTTTAGTAAAGTAAAGTTGCTTCTTTAACCAACTCCAAAGAAAAAGGCCACAAGGTTTTAAGTCAGGAATCCTGGTCAGCCACTCATACATAAAATAGGGAGTTATTTTTTTTCAATCACCCTGTATATTAAATTGTATATTGAATTGTACATTAAATATAAATTGTATATTAAATCAACCTGTATATTAAATTCGTCCATATTGACAAATCTGTCAGCCCAAAATAATTCACTTAGAAAAAATCTTGCAAAAGTTAAAATTCAAAATTCAAGTATGTCCCCCCCACCACCACCACCACCAGGTAGACATACTATTCCTCTTCTGATACTAATTTCCAACTATGACTACTGAGTCCAGTCTGCTCTATTTAACACATAGCTGGGAAAGTGAATTTAGTGATATCAACCTTGCATTCAGCTCATTAATTTTTCCTAAACATTTAATAGTTACACCACCTGCACACCCATTAAGAGTCCTATTTTTTGTTGAAATCATTTCATCCGAACCAAGCAATAAAGCCACTAAGATGCAAGGGGTGAGAAAATCAATGTAAAAAGGAAACATTATAAAGGAGAGAAAGAATGAAATTAAGAAAACAATAACAATATTGCATTTAAATTTTTCAAGATCAAAGTTGACTGAGAAGCAAGAAACTAGAAGAGAGTTCCACAAGCAAGATGTTCAAAGGAAGAAACTCTTAACATAGAACTTACGGTTACAGCTAGCCATTTCAACGGTAAAATGACAAGACTTTGTTGCCAATCTGGTACTGCACTTAAGCTGATAAAATCAAGTTCCATAGAGGAAAGTTCATCAGAACAATTACCATGACGGTATTTATAGTTGATTTACTAAGCACTGCTTAGATGTGGCACAAGGCTGAAGGTATGGGGTACACAGTGAGGATCAAACTCACTACCCATTTGTAATAGGTTCTAGCAAGACAAGCTTGCTAACCATTACACCACACAGAGGTGCCCAAAAAGGTATTTACAGAAAAGTCACAGAGAAACAATTACAATAGAAGAGACTGAAGCCAAGATGCCAGGTCAGGACTAATAACAATGCAGCTTCTTATTTGCATTTTATCTAGAATCCCTAAAAGCATAACAGGCACATGTCAATTCATTTAATTTAAAAAACAAAAACTAGCAAATCATGTTTTATTTAAATTGCTTCAGTTAAGTGCCATACATGATACACTTGATCAATCATGTCTATTTAACTCCTAGATAGAGGGAGAAGCAACGGATTAATACCTTTGCCAAGGGTATTTGTGCACAAGTGAATGCAACAAATTCAACTGGAATTCAAACTCACCTTGTTTACAATTCAAACAATTTATATTTGGGATGTGAAATGAATGGGCAAAAATCAATCAGCTTAATCTATTTTTATAAAATTAACTGAACAAGAAAAAGATTTGTCAAATAATTTGCATAAACAGTAGTAGCCATTTTCTACAGGAACCATATTAGCAGAGTGAACTACTGTGATAGAAAGCTATTTTATTCTCCCAACTTATTTCTTTCCATCTTCAGATTGTTAGGGGCAGTAAGATTTGATTCTCAAAAGAATCAGAAATCCTTTCATTATAAACTTTATTAGGCATCATGTTTTGAATGGGTAAATAGGACAAACTGGGTTCCATAGCCTTGGATGGCAACCAGTCTAGGAGAAGGAAAAAACTAAATTCAAAAGCAGCCTAGAGATGGACCACCTCACCCAGAAGATAAAAGGGTTCAATACCCCTACCTGTAAAAAAAAAGTTACAGAAACATCGACAAAAAAACCAGCCCAGAACAGAGTGCAATGGCAAGGGGTTATCTATGGACCATGCTTCACTGGGAGTGATGGGGTTAAGACAGACAGATGTTTTGAACATCTATTGTCTCAAAATTCACATTAAGACCTTTAGATTGATTTGTTTTATATTGCTTATTAACCCTTTGCAAGCCAGAAAATATATTCGGATTGTAACAATATTTTTTTTTTCCTTTTTGAGATAATTTAGTGATACAAGTTTTATTAGTTAACCCATAACTAGGAGAAGAGGTGGTTTCATACCTTTCCCAAGCATAAATGAACATAACAAACCCAACCAGAATTGGAACTTAACTCTGATTAATAGTTTTGAGTCATTATCTTACACAACCCACACCTCCTTCGCATACTGCTGCCGAAAATGACATCCTATTCCAGTGTCTTAGGAATGGATCATGAAAGTTTGGACAGCAAGTCTTCGAGAAGGTGTGATGACAAATGATGATTGGCCTGATGGAGACCCGCATTCTTCAGATGCAGACTATCAAAGTGAAATACAACAGCCATCAATGTCTATGCTCAAAGATGTAAGAAATGATATTGTTAAATAGTCTTTATTGAAATTGTTTTTTCTCTTAATTTCTCAAATTTTGTTTTGTTCTGTTGAAGCTGACACTGTAATATTTGCATTTTCCTCTTGCTCAAGGATTTACTTCTTTTTTTTTTTTATCGTATCACCCTGAGCAAGGCTGTAATGCCACTGATGTGCAGGGGGGCTACATAAGTGTAAAAAGATTAATTAGAAGAGAGTGAAGAGGAAGATGACCCAGTTCCACAGGCGGGAAGTGCGAGAGAAGAAGCTGCAGGAGTAGAATTGTCGTCTGCATTTGGCTAACCTAACTGTGAATGGGTGGGACCCAGTTGCCAATCTGGTTGCACGAGTAAACACCTGTTGAAACACTTGTTCAAATAACCATGAAACATTTAAAATTAAGCAAAAACAAATAAATAAATAAAAACAAAGTCATGGTTTACTTTTAAAAATATTTAAAATATATGTCTCCATCCCAAACACACATGCTACAATGCCAGTAGATAAAAAAAAAAATGATTTTATCTTTTGGCCGTAGTCTCTTAAGACACTCTACATTATTCCAGCACTTACAACTAAATCAACAAGTTTACAGAACATTGTAGTGTAGTGTTTCTCAAATGGTGGGGAGTTGTACATTCTAATGGTACTTTCTAATATTGCAAGGGATACCTGAGATTCCCTGTTTCATCCAAAACTTAAATGTAAAGTTAATAGTCATCTCCTATCTCACTAACCTGCATCCTCTCTTTCTCTCATGCTCCTTTCTTCATCCACTCCACTCTCATCACTATTCTCATTCTTGTCTTACCCACTTCCTGACACTGCCTATAACCTGTTACTCTTTCTCATAACTTTCCTCTTATGTAACCCCCCTGCAAAACAGTGGCAGTAAAATGCCTTGCTTGGGGCGATATTATAAAAAAAAAAATATAGATAGATACGAAAAACATGCCTATTTAAATGTAAGGTCAATAATCACCTATTTCACTAACTTGCATCCTCTTTCATACTCCTTTCTTTGTCCACTTCAGTCTCATCAGTATTCTCATCCTTCTCTTACCCACTTCCTGACACCCTCTATAACCTGTCACTTTTTCTCATAACTTTACTTCTATGTAGCCCCCTGCAAAACAGTGGCAGTAAAATGCCTTGCTTGGGACAATATGATTATTTAAAAAAAACAGACTTCAATAGTCTTGCTGTCCAAACTTTCATTATCCATTCCTACGACACTGGAATAGGATGTCCTTTTCGGCAGCAGTATGCAAAGGAGGTGTGGGTTGTGTAAGAGACAATGACTCAAAACTATTAATCAGAGATAAGTTCCAATAGACCATAGACTTCAAGCCAATAATAAAGCAATTCTCTAAAAAGAAATGCAGCAAAGACTTACATAAATAAGAAGTTTCTAGTAATTTTATACTGTGCCATCTGTGGGGCTTACTGAGTATTATTGGGATTTTCAAGCCTTGTGCATTGTTCAAATGTTTACCATATTGGTTAGTTGTGACTGTACTGCATGTTTTTAATGTTTTAACACCATTTTTGTTGAAGTGCCAATAAAATAAATATATGTTTAATATTATCGACCATTTACTTTTTATTCCTGTGAGTGGTTGCCAAAGGGGCCCCACCCACTGGTTAACATCACCCTGGCAGCAGCAAGGATATCATGAGGTTTTCACTTGTCAGATGAATTAAACCCAAAATTATATTAAATTAGAAAATTTACCAAAATAGAAGTAATTATTAAAAGTGATGTTTATCTTAACTGAAGTTGTTATTTAGTTTCACTGTATTCTCTTTAGTCTTTTCAAAAAAGATAATTAATTTGCAACATGCAACTTAACGAATTTACAAGTGCCATAATGGTTATTTGTGTAGAAAATGGAATAGGCCATCAGAGTTCAAATTATAGTTGAAGCTGTTGCATTCTCTGCTCACTAGAATCCATTTTATCTTTCCCTAGCAAGATAAATTCTTAGCATAGATTTTTTTTTTTTTTTTTAGCCTTGGAAGGCAAACCAGACTAGAATAAAACTGAATTCCAAACTATGGAAAAAGTAATGTGAAACTATGCAATGAACTTTCTCAAAATAGATGTCACAATTCAGATATTAAAGAAAAAGGAAGCTGTGGACTTCCATGATTCAATGTTTTGTACCAAGAAAAAAAGATTTTTTCAGATATTGGTAAAAAAGCAAAGATTATTTAGAGCAACAAAAAAGAAAAAGTTGTGGAGAGCTATGACCGCTTATATCTTAAAAGGAGTTTGTGCATAAAGTCTTTTCTGTATCAATAAAACGTTTAACAATAATAATCTGACCTTAAGAATATCCAATAGAAATGTAGTTGCCTGTGAATCTTACTTTAGAGAATGTAATAAATTTTGATTTAACTGAAGATGAGCAAATATTTGCGTAAGTTTTGCTATTTTTTGCAAGATGCATTAAAAATACTGAACATTCTTACTGGATTACTTTTTTTTTTCCATTTAAAAAAGAAAAACAAACAAAATACCTTTTGCAATGACACCAGTTAAATAATGATTAGAAAAAAGGAAAGAAAAGAATAACAAAATCAAAGACAGACAAAGCATTTTTTTTCCCTTAGTTTATCAACATCCACATGAGCCTGACAATTTTATAATTATCTTTTTGAGAAAATGGGGATGATTAACGATATAAAGCAAACTGTCATTTTATTGCTTCTCATTCTTCAATATTCTTATTCACATCCAGATGAGCATTTTTGTTTAAGAGAACAGTATTAAAAAAAAAAGGAAAATACAAAAAGAAAAAAAGAAAACAAAAAGAAAAAGAGAAAAAAAGGAAAAAAAAAACGTGAAAAAAAAATTAAATAAACGGCAATGTGAAACAGTATTTCTTTATTTGTATTTCTTCAAAATTCAGATGTGTTTTTATTTTTCTTTTGTGGGGGGGGGGATGCTGCTTACACCATCGCTCATCATTTAAATGTTATTTTTGTCCAACCATTTTTCTTTTGAGTTTAATTAAAAAAAAAAAAAAAAGAGAAAAATAAAAGATGGTGAAGAAAAAAAAAACAAAAACAAATGCAGCAGCCAACAAGATGATGCAATTCAAGAGAGAAAATTTAATGTTCTTCCTACCCACCCCCACACTATCATTTTTTTTTTTTTTTTTTTTAAAGAGGGTGAGTAGGGACAGCCTGAAAAGAAGGCCTTACAAGGGATAGCCCCTACCAACACCACCTCTCTCCACCGTTTCCAAAATTATGCAGAGAGGTAGAAATGGTAAGAATGATCCTAACGTTGGTCATTATGATGATGAGGATGATGATGATGATGATGACATGAGTCAAACAATTTAAAAAGTACGTTTCTGAGATTTTTTTTTCCTCTGCTTGTTCTGTTTCTTTCACTTAAAATTCACAATTAGATTCAGACATGTCCTGGAAAAAAAATACATTTTTTCTTTTTTTTTTTTTTTCTTATTTAAATTTTAAAAAATGTAAAAATTTCATGAGGCAATACAAGTTTTTTTTTTCTTTTTTTTTTTTCCTTTTGTTTGTCATCAGACAATATTTTTCTTTTTAATCTCTTGCCAATGGTTGCCTTTCATTTTCCTCTTGAAATATGAAATCCATATATTTTTTTTTACGTTGATACCATCGATGGTGTTGGTGGCATTGTAGAAGCAGCAACACCTTTTTTAGGTCCTTCAATGCATGTGTTGCTTATTTAGTCTTACTGAAAAGTCAAGTGTCTTACATCAGAAGCAATCACAAAGAGGTGAAAACAGTGAACCCCTGTCTTACAGATTACAGTTGTTCTTAAGTTTGGTAGGAAATTGTAGAAGAAGTAGAAATTTGGTGATGACTATGAATTATGGGATGGAAAATATATCATAGAATACAGAAAGAGAGATAAAAATAGAAAAGACTCTTCAAGAGGCCCTAATCCTGATAGTTTCCTGGGAAATTTTGAACAAAAAGAAATGAAAAACATACGTTACACATACACACACAATTTTCCATTATGCCTAAACATAAGTATTTGTTTTAATATTTATAATGAGAATAAAATACCTTGTGAAATTTGCAGACTAATGAAAGAAACAAAAAGTTTTAAGATCAGAGAAGGGAATTGAAATGTGTAAAGTTTCAAATCTAAAACTAGGTATAAAAATATAAGTAATCAAAAGCAGTTTTACAGCTTAAACTGTTATATTCAAAGAGCGCTTCAAAATAAAGAGGCAAAATAACTGATTAATATAAAGAATTAATTTACTGAACCATTTCTTTGTTTCAAATCTCAAATTAAAATGATTTAGTCAGTATATTTGCAAGACACTCTCCTGAAAAGTTCAGTCACTTAGCTAACACTATTTCAAGTTGGCATTTTGTGTAGAATTTTTTATAAACACAAAAATATGATCCTTAATTCCCAATTTTTAATTAATGCTTGTCACAGTATTCAAAAGTTGCTATATTGCCAAAACATAAAATTAAAAAACTAACATAAAAAACGTCTCTTTATAAAGAACAAACATTCTGACTCAAATTGACGTGTAATAGCAACAACTGATTTTACTTACAGACTTGCTGCAGGTAAGTCTTTGATAGTCAACGACTGTCAGAATTACATCAAATATGGCAAAAGATTTCAGTCTTTATAAAATTAATTTCTAACTTAAGTAGTTCTGTAATATATATATGTGTGTGTGTGTATATATACATATTGTGTATGTATATATATTGTGTATGCATGTATATATATATATATATATATATATATATATATATATATATATATGTATATATATATATATTGTGTATGTGTGCATATATATATATATATTGCATATGTGTGCATATATATATATATATATATATATATATTGCATATGTGTGCATATATATATATATATATTGCATATGTGTGCATATATATATATATTGCATATGTGTATATATATATATATATATATATATATATATAGTGTGTGTGTGTGTGTATATATATATATATATATTGTGTATGTGTATTTATGCTGGTATCATATATATATATATATATATATATATATAACTAAAAATGTCATTGAGCAATATAAAACCTTTAATTTATAAACTTATTTGAATTTAGCTTGATTTTTTTATAAACTGCATCTTTAAATTCATATTTTTCTCGTATGATTTATTTTTATTAAAATATATTTTAATCCTCTTTTTTTCTTTTCACTTTTTAGAGATTTTTATTCAATGACAAGTAAACCTAGCAGGCAACACACACAAGCACGCATTGAAACTGCTGATCTTACAAGGTTAATCCATTAACTATCGTTCCATGGCAGAGAGATACACAAATGCCTGTTTGCAGAGAGAGAGAGGGGGGAGAGAAACAGGCCATTCAAGATCAAATCACAAATCTTGTCGACTCAGTCAGTCACTATCATCTTCCACAGCAATGACACCTTTTTTCCTCTTCTTTGGCTTCGGCTTGATATCTTCCTCCTGTAATAAGACAGAGACAGACATAAACAAATATTTGAGAGCTTAGAACAGCATTTCTCAATCATAATATCTTAGTGCCATTCTTAAAATAGTTATGTCCTGGCTAACCCCTGCACAAAAATTATGATATACCATTATTAATATCTCTTACGTTTTTATCATAGTTCCCAGGGTAAACCTATTTTTTCAGATAATTGGTTTAAGGGGAAAAAAAATGAGTCCCTTATTAGTCACATATATTGGCAATGCAAAAAGAATCATATTACATGTTTATGAAACCTCACACCAAGATTTTCATTCACAAAAAAGAATTAAATAAAATAAAATGTAAACACACACAAAAAATAAACAGAAATAACCAATATAATAATAATTTATTATACAAGGTAACCAAAAATGTTCTGTCCGTTTTTTGATTAGTCATTGAATGAAGTTGAAATATATATGAAATGCGTGGAGCAAATGTTTTCAAATTTGAACAGCCGGAAGTAGGAACATCAGACGTTATAAAAAACATGCGCACTGTGCCCGGACATCAGTTATAAGCTCGACAGCTGTGAGAAGGATGGAAGTGTCTAGAGATCTCGTAAGGGGCTGTTTGCTTTACGACTTCAAAGTGGGCTGATCAGCAGCTGCATCAAATCGCTGCATATGTCAAACGTTTGGGGATAGTGCTGTGGATGAATGTAATACAAGGCGTTGGTTGGTCTCAAAAATTCAAGTTGGGAGATTTGTCTCTCCATGATAAGCCTCATAGTGGATGACCACAGGTCTTAAATAATGGAATCCTAAAGGCAGCCATTGAAGAGGACAGTAGTCTAACATGTGATGAACTTGCAAGACAGTTCAATGTTTCCGATGAAACAGCCTTCACCTGCACCATCTAAGTAAGACATACAAACTGAGCAAGTGCGTTCCGCAAAAGCAGTCGGAGGTCCACAAGGAACAACAATTGGCAGCCTGCGTATCGCTGCTTTCTCACCACCGTACCACATCCTTATTCAATTGAGTGCTTACCAGTGATGAAAAGTGGGTTCTGTATGAAACACCCAAGCATTCCAGACATTGGCTGTCTCCTCAGGATGTTGTCCCTCACACCGCAAGACAGCCTATGCACCCACACAAGATTATACATTGTGCCTGGTGGACAAGTCGTCAAGTGGTCCCTTATGAACTGCTACCAATGAGCCAAACGGTCACTGGAGACCTATACTCGCAGCAATTGAAACGTGTGCAACAGGCATTGTGCCAGAAGAAGACAGCACTGGTGAATCGCAAAGGTGTGCTTCTCCACCATGACAACGCCAGGCCGCTTGTCACGCAAGTGGTCAGGGATACCATACAGCAACTTGGGTAGGAGACATTGTGCCATCCACCTTATTCACTTGACCTTGCGCCATCCAGTTACCACCTCTTCCACTCCCTGGAAAATAATCTTCGTGGGAAATCCTTCACCAATGAAGCAGACTTGTGCAAAACCCTCACGGACTTCTTTCCATCAAAACCTCCGAGTTCTACCACAAGGGCATTGAACAGCTGGAGACATGTTGGCAGAAGGTGTTGGATGCCAATAGCGATTACTTCAAAGACTATAAGCTACACATACTGTGAAGCATTTTCTTTCTTTTTCTTTAAGAACGGACAGAACTTTTTTGGTTACCTTGTAATAACCAAGGACAGTTTTTAACTGTATAGCTGTATGTGTATTTTTTAACTGTTTTAGCTGTATGTGTATAATAAAATTATGAAATTAATAAAATATAAATAAATATAATTAATATTAATTTACTATAAAATTAAAAACAAAAGTTACTCAAAAATGCGTTAGCTTATTTTATTACTGTTTCTTACAAAATTCTAGAATTCTGGGAAACACTGATTTAGAACAAATTTGCTTTTAAGCAAAATTGCTTCCAGTAAAAGTTAAATTATTTTTATACAAGAATAATCTCTCTAAATCTAAACTTATTTATAAATGGAACTTTGTCTCTCTATGTGTATATGTGTGTCCGTTACCTATAGACTCCGAAACAGCTGAACTGATTTTCTTGAGAATTTACACAATTGTACTATAAGCATCTGCGAGTGTTCTTAGCTAGGTTTTGTGTCAAGGTACCCAAGATAAATATCGAAAATCGATAATCAAAAAAAATCGGGTTATAGAAGGAGTGGTCCGATTTTAATCAAATTTGATACACTCATACACAAAGACATAAGAGACAATATTCAGAAGTTTCAAGGTTGCAGTTCTTACAATACTGCAGAAAATCGATACTATATATATATATATATATAAAAGGCAAGATGTTTGTGTGTGTGTCTGTTTATCTGTCTGTATGTCCTTTATATAAATCCACAATTTTTATCCGATTCTCACCAAACTTCACACAAAAATCCTTTAGGCTGAGTCTGAGCTCCAGGACCTATGGATTAGATTTAAAGCTTTCATTACACCCGAGCAACGCCAGGGTATACTGCTAGTTGTTTATAAGAGAAAATACAGATTATACTTAATTTATAATCTAACTGCTTAAAGCATATATATATATAATAGGATGGGTTGTAAGTAATTTACATTTTAGGGACCAGTTGTAATAACAAATGTATGATCCTAACATTCTGACTCATACACAACAGTCATAAACTTGAACTAAACTAACAGATCTGATATGTTCCAGAAAGGGATATATATATATATATATATATATATGATTCGAAGTAGCTAAGTGGTTTTGGCAAATGTAACCGAGTAGGATAACCTAGCAAGTAGTCGTAATGGACCTGTACTCGACGTAGGCTTATGCAATAAGCGTAGTCAATAGGCGTTCCAATAGGCATAGTCCTTGGCATCCCCACCTTAGTCTGTATTTATGGCTGACACCAGCCAATCATATTATTGTAAGGGGGAACCAAGGTGTATGCATATTCATTACATCAATATCCTAGTTGTTTTTGTACGGAAGTGGCAGTGTACACAGCAGCTGAAAGGGAAAATGCTGTTCTCCATGACAACACAAGATTGCATAGAGCAAGAACAACACAAGAAAAAAATTGGGAACACAGTTGGTCTCTTCTACCCAACTCTTCATATTCACCTGATCTTGCACCAACTGGTTATTAACTTTTTAAGTCGTCCTAAAATGCTTTTTATTCAAAAGGTATCAAAGCGCTGATAAGTGGCAATAAGTAGCTGTAAATAATGGTGAACCTAGACTAACAACTAAGTTCCACCCTTTCACAGTGAAACCGATAAAATGTAACCGCAATTCACACTTTTCGCCTGTGGAATTCTCTTCTGTATACTTGCTTCTCCGACAACTACAATCTCCAAGAATTTAAATGTAAGGTCAATTGTGACAGAGAGAGAGCACCCTCCCTCCAGGTAAATTGATTAATTAACAGTTCTAAAGGACTGAGATGAAGGTATTAATTAGTTGGATAACAGAGATCCTGGAGTAATGCCAGAGATAAGTTTTTTCTTGTTTTTTTTTAATAATTATTTCTGGGGTTGCGTCGTTAATTAATTAGGTAAAATAGTTCTAGAATGATTAACTGACAGGTTCATTAAGTAAAGTTTATAATCAGTGGTGATTTCGTAGAAAGTATGGTAAATGGTGAAATTGTATTCTGGGTGGTCCGAAAGACCAAAATCTGGCCAAGTCCGCAGACAAGATAAGTGGTTTTGACAAAACTCAAGTGGGAGCTGTCTGAAAAAAGACCACGAGGAACTCCACATTCATTTTTAGTACCACTTGAGAAATCATCTCCCACGAAGATCCAGAGATTAGGCAAACGTCCATGGTGGTCAAAGCGATTTCCATATTAAAATTAGTGGGCAGAACCTAAACACTGTCTAGTCCCGCCCCACTCTCTATAAGCGGTCCGCACGCTGGAGTAAACCAGTCAGAGAGTTAGGTGCAGGCTGATAGAGATCAAGTAGGGGATGAGAGATCGACAGAACACAGCAAAAATGGTGGGGTGAATGAGCTCTGTGGTTGTCAGGTACCCAAGTATCTGATCCATGTAAGAGACAGATAACACCCGCACGAATCTAACTATCAACAAAGCCGAGAAGAGAAACTGCTATGTATTGTGAATAGGCAAAGAATCACGAAATTACCTCCCTTAGACCAGTGAAGACACCTTTTTTCTCTCTGTAACCTTTTCAACCCAGACAAGGGAATCTCATTCAAACATTTGTATTCTTGTAAATTCTTAAGTAGCGACATAAAGGCAGTAGTCTTGAAAGACTTTTTGTACAGGAACTGGCAGTATTGCTGATTTTTTTTTTTATATACTTGTGGTTGTGGCCGGAACCCTTTTCTGCATAAATAGTGATTTTCTTTCAGCGTAGACCCCAGCCACTTGATCCTTTATCATCGAACCATCCTGAGGGGCCTGGAAACCGCTATTCAGATAAAAAATTCACAATGTGGTGTTCCCTTCAGCTCACTGGGGAAACAGGACATAGAAAGCAGAGGCCAGGCTGGTGTCACGTTAGACAATAGTCATCTCCTATCTCATTAACTCGCATCCTTTCTCTCAAGCTCTTTTTTCCATCCACTCAACCCCTATCCTACCGGTATTCTCATCCTTCTATTACCCTCCTCCTGACACCACCTATAACCTACCCCTCTTTCTCATCACTTTCTTCTATGTAAGGCAATTTTACTGCCACTGTTGCGCAGGGTGGCGCAACAGTGGCAGTAAAACTACTTTGCTTGGGGGTGAAATGATTCAATATATATATATATATATATAATTAAAATATAATTGTATTTTATTTTTTTCTTAAGAAGAAATTGCTAAACAAAAATTATTTATGATTCAACATTATATAAGCCATCTTGTTACATTTATTATTTCCCACAAGCTGAAAAATGGCTCAGTAACCACAAAGAAAAAAAAAATGATAAAATGACAGTGTGACAGCTATGGTCATATCACTCATTCATTAATGAATGAGAGCACTCCAGCTATTGGGCATGTATAATGACAATATACATGCTAAAAAGTCTGCCTTCTTCTAACGTGCGCCCATGGCCCAGAAGTAGAACCGCTGACTGATGCCACTTCGGTAGGGTTTCAATCCTGGGTTAAAAGCAATCAGAGTCTAACCGTACTGATGTGCTGTGATACAGCGAAACAGATCTGTCTGTGGATGACTATATATATATATATATATATATATATAACACTCTTTCTTGTTAAAGTATTTTTTCCATATACTTAAACTTTATCACTCTCAAAAGATTTTATACAAACTCCAACACAAATAAATAATTTCATAGTTTAGTGATGACAAAAAAGGCATTTTATTTGAAAAAATATTTTTACATTATTTTCCTTGTTAAGGAACTTAAAACAATGAGTCAGTCAGTTAAGTGCCATATGTGATACACACCTGGGCGATCATGTCTCAAAAGAGACATAACTGACGGAGCAAATGATTTTCTCGCAGTAGATTGCCATTACTTTCCGTGGTAGAATGGTTGCCACCAATGCTATAGAACCCAATCTGTCCTGTTATTTGACACATAGCTGGAGGGAAGAGACAGATTAATACCTTTCCCAAAAGTATTTGTACGTAAGAGAAGGCAACGAATTTAACTGAAATTTGAACTCAACTTTCTGGTTTCTCATTCCAAGCCAATATCCACTGCACCACAACATCAAAAACCAAAAATACTACAGCATATTTCAGATTAAAAATTCACCAAATAACTACCATATGAACTTGTCTATCCAATAGAGTCGAATTTTGCAAAACTAGTAAACATCATTAGAAAAATACAATAGATGACATTTTTTAGTGTTGCTCATAAATGACCCGAGAGAGAGAGAAAACTAAAAAGATTTTTAATCACTGACTCACCTCACTGCTACTAGCATCACTTTCTGTCTCTTCCTTCTTAGGTTTACTTGCTTTCACTGATGACGATGTGTCACGTGTTCTTCGACCTCGAAGAACTCTTGTATTCTTCATGTCATCAAAATCTTCCGCCAGAGCCAAGAGATCACTGTATCTGTTATGACAAAAACAACAAAAGAAAAATCAGTTTCAATTTTAAAGCAAATTTCACAAAAAAAAACAAACTTGGTAACAGGAAAATGCATTGCAGCAAGTTTCATTTGCTCAAAAAATTTAAATATTATTTACTGTTTCTCAATGAAATAACTTCATTATTTTTTTTTTTTTATAAGCGTTTCAGCCCAAGCAAGGCATGTCACTGCCACTACTGCGCAGGGGGCTACATAGAGTGGAGAAAGGAAAATTAAATAGGAAATTAAATAGGAATTAAATATAGGAAATGTCAGAGGGTGGGTGATAGGCGGGTAAGGTTACCAAGAATGAGGGTTGGGTAGATGAGAGTGTTCTGAGAATAATTGGGAGTTAAAGTGATAGGTGGTGTCTATAGACCCTACATTTAAACAGCAGGAGATTGTAGCTGTCAGGAAAGCAGACTTGTGGAAGGGAGTTCCACAGGCGGGAAGCACGAGAAAAGAAGCTGTTGGAGTAGAATTTACGGTTACATCTTAACTGTAAAAGGGTGGGACCTAGTTGCTAATCCAGTATCTCGTGTAAATTCCTGCTTAGGCGGCACCAGTGCTCTAAGTTCATCGGAGCAGAAGCCATGAAAGTACTTGTAGAAGAGGCACAGGGAAGCCACATCACGCCAGTGAGAGAGTGGTTGCAGCCGGTCTGCCAAGTCAGTATCAACCACGTTACAGATCCTCCATTGTATTTTGTCAAGAAGCCCAAGGAGAGCAGCAGGGGCACCCGACCAGATATGGCAGCAATATTCAATACATGGGTGGATGGTAGATTTGTATATGTGCAGAATAGATTCAGGTGGGGAAAACTTCCGGGCCCTGCACAAAGAGCCGACTTTCATAGCGGCAGATTTAGCAATGGATTCGATATAGTCATTCCATTTGAGGTCCACCGAAAGTGTAAGGCCAAGGAGGCGTAGTATTTTACTCACTGGGAGGCTAGCCTGTCCCATGCTAATGGGAGGTAGATACGATTGTCTATGGTGGTTAGTTAATAACAGCTTCATTTTAGAAGCATTGAAAATTGGAGGTCCTTTTCAAGCATGGCAACGAGGTTCGCTTTGTCGCCCACACCTGATTTTTGAAACATGCGAGAGTAGATTGTTGTGTCATCGGCATACATGCCAACTTGGGATCTAATGGTGTCGGGAAGATCATTAATGTATATCAGAAAGAGCGTGGGACCTAGGATAAAACCTTGAGGGATGCACACATTCATATGGTAGTTTTGGGAGGCATGCTCATTTAATACCACCTTCAATGTGCGGTTAGAGAGGAATGACTGGATGAGGTCAAACAGATGTCCAGTTTTTTCGTAGCTCCGCAGTTTGCTCAAGAGGCCAGCGTGCCAGACCCTGTCGAACACTTTGGAGATATCCAAGGCAACAGTTCGGGCTTTGCCATTCTTGTCAAGTGCCCGGTATATGTACTCGGTAATGGTCGTTAGCATATCAGCAGTAGACCTGGTGAAGCGAAACCCGTACTGTTTGTCAGAGAGAAGTCTGCGGGCCGTGAGATGCTGAATCACCTCGGAGTTGATAATGGCTTCGAAAACTTTGCCAAAGATCGGAAGGAGATTAATAGGACGGTAATTGGCAGGGTCTGAGGGTTCACCAGAATTCTTAAATATAGGAACTTTACTGTAAAACATTTTCAATTGTGAAAACTGTTTACTTTACCAATACCAAGAATTATTATGATGAAACAAAATACATTTTTCTTTTTTGAAACTAGATTAACATGTGTCTTAATAGAAATTCTGAATTGGAATAATTATACATGATTCTGTCCATGTTGTTTTTGGCATTATTATTATCATTAAGGTTGATGTTGGTATTATTACTGTTTTTGTTATTCTGGGGATCCTGGACATGACGGCAAACTGCAACAGGCAGCAAGGCCTCTGATTGAGGGGTTGTGAGGAGCATGGAACCACCTCTTAATTGCTGTTGTTCTCAGGTTCACCCTAACCCAGCAGCTGTTAGGATTCCAGCTGTGGGCAAATATTTAACCCCAAAACTGGAGTCAAAACACCATGAAAGCATAAAAATACTTTTATAGAAATATATACATAAAAAAAGACTTTGAAGGAAAAATATTATCAACGATACATTTTTGAAAAAAAATTTAATACCATAACACATTTTTGAAGGAAAAAAATTATTCTCAGCAAAACATTTTTGAATACAAAACTAGAAGACATTTTCAGTTTTCTAAATTAAAAAAAAAAATAGAAACAAAAAATTTTCAGCAAAATCTGACTAAATCAACCTTTTCACTATAACCGAACATTAAAAAAAATACCTTAAAACCCCACGTTTTTGGCATTAAATAACCCATAGAGGTTGATATGCTGTTAAACAAAACTCAAACTCAAACTGATAGCTAGAATCTTCGAAAATTTAAATGCAACCTCAATCACCATCTTCTGTCTTCTTGAATCCCGTTCATACGTTCTCTTTTCCTAAATCTTTTCTTTCGCATTCACTCTGTTACCCACTGCATATTAGTGCCATTATTGTTTTGCTTGGAGTGAAATGATTAAAAAAAATAAGAAAAAAGTTAAAGGATATATTCTTGATGGCGGTGGATTAACGGAAAAGTAACCAACAAAAGTTCATTGAAAATTATGAGCATCAGTCTTTTTCTTTCTTTAGTCGCCTTATACGTGGTTAAACATTGGTGTCTATTCTATTCCCATGAATATTTTAATCGGTTTTCATTTATTCATTTATCCCAGTCTATTTTTATCTGTCATTTGATGTCAATCTGTTCATAAGTATTACAGCTCATATTTATCTCGGTCTTTTCATGTATATCTCTGTTCACAGCGAGCAAATGTCTTTGTATTCATTACTTTTACCATCACTGTCTCGAACAGTTCTTATTGCCCACCTCATTATTTAATATCCTATTCACTCCCCTGCCCGTCCTTCTGTATAAATCCGACCTCCGTACCAAATCTATTGGTCATATGTCTGTCGGTCTTGTTTACTGACAACCGTGGTCTGTATCCGCCTAATAGAATTCTCTTCATGCTGCGGCAATTTCTAATTATGTGTTTGTCATCAGATCGTCACACTACGCTAGGCCGCCATTTTGACCGATAGTGACGAAATAATAATAATGATAATAATAATAACAAAAACGACAACAACGATCATAAAAATCGGGAAGTTGCTTGATTGGAAAATGTCGATTAAAGGGAAAATAACTCGCTAATAAAGTGTTATCTATCATATTGTGAAGCGAAATTCACCTCTGATGCCGTTAAACAAAACTCATACTCAAAGTTATTCTGGGATTTATCCCTGACTCATAAGATTTTGATCCTTTTCTTAAAGAGATTATGTTCCTTTTAGATTTGTGTGTAGTAATATTTAGACAGTATTACCAAAGTAATTTTCCAATTTTCTGCAAAAATATCAATTTTATTAGACTTCAATAGATCAGAATTCTAGATCACAAACAACCCCTTCTGCTCCCATAAGCATGGGCCAAGTGAGTCTCCCTGAGAAGAACGCACTGTGCCTCTTTGGCCTTACCCTATCTTCCAATCTCAAGTGGAACCATGACATTGAGTCAATAGCTAAATCCACCGCAGGCCAGGACGTTTTTTCCGCCTGAATCCATCTTCCACATATACAAATCAACCATTCGTCCATGCATGGAATACTGCTGTCATATATGATCAGGCACCCCCGCTGTTCATCTCAGTGTTCACGACAGGCTCCAAAGAAGAATCAGTAATGTGATAGGTACCGACTTGGTGGCTCAACTCCAGCCACTTCCCCACCAACGTGATGTGGCTTCGCTCTGTCTGTTCTATGAATATTTTCATGGATTCTGCTCCGATGATCTTAAGTCACTGGTGCCCCTGCCACATGAGTTTACTCGTGCAACCAGACTGGCAACTGGGTCCCACTCATTCACAGATCAGCCAAATGCATCTGACAATTCTACTTCTTTTCTCGCACTTCCCGCCTGTAGAACTCTCTTCCATATTCTTGCTTTTCTGATGGCTACAACCTCCAAGTATTTAAATGCAATGTCAATACCCATCTCTGAACCACTTGATTCTAGTTCTTTCTACATCACTCTGTATATCTTTTCCTTTCTCTCTACCTTTGCAACTGCCATCACACTTGTATTCCTATCCTTCTCTTGCTCCCTTCTCTGACATCCCCTGTAACTGGTTCGTCTTTCTCTTTACTCTCTTCCTATCTAATCTTATTCTCTTATATAGCCCCCTGCACATCACTGGCATTACCGCCTTGCTTGGGGTGAAACAAAAAAAAAACATTTTGATTATGAGCCTGGATCATTTTATAAGTTAGAATTTGGTCTTCTCTATTAGCACAAGATGTGTTGGCTTTTAGGAAGGTATCAACAGGTGTTGGTTTTTGTGACAAGTGCACACACACATGAAAAATACAAAAAAAAGAAACTTACTTTGTTTTCTGCACTTCAGAGGCAGACATCTGCACTTGCTGTAATGCATGTTGTATACTTTCATGGTTCAAAACTGCAAGCAGAAAAATATCAATAACAATCCTTTGTATTCATTAAAATTCTGACTGAAAACAAGGAAAATGATCCAAACTTAGCAAAAATCAACAAAAACTTTCTTGGTCTTTAACCAAACTTGTATAAATTAAAAATTGCTGCCCAGGAAAAAAAAGGGAGGGTTTGGGCAAAGAAAACAACATTTCATGATGACTGGCAGTTCCACACTTCAAGTGATCTTGAGGCATGAAACTGCTAGTCACCATACAATGTTGATTCCTATGTCTACATCTACAAATACTCTACTCCAATATTTAGCCTTTCCCCCCCATAATAATAGAAAATGTTAAACATATATATCGACTAGTTCCTTTTCATAAAATATAAATCAAAAAAGTATTATCTTTTAGGAACACGAAAGCTTCTGAATAAACAGAAAAACCAGAATTAAATTTTGGGAAACCAGATTTGTAATTTTCATAATAGATGTTTTACATTTATGAATGAAGGAATTTTTTTTTTTATAGACTATACTAATATTGATTATAGCTAAATTGACTCAAATATTCTTATTTTTACTGTATGCAATACCATAAAGGCATGACTTTTTTCTATTATTAAAGAAAAAAAGTTAAAAAATATCTATCTAATGACAAAAATGGAAAAAGAATTAACATAAGAAAGATGCAAGCTAAAACAAAAAAAAAAAAGTTAAAAACCCAAAAAAGGAAAAAAACAAAAAAAACAAAATGGAGACAAGGAAAAGTAAAAAAAAAGATAAAGATCATTTTGGAGAAAACTTGAAACATTCCCATCTCCATTGTAAAATCAATATAACGACTGTCTATTCTAATGACATCTCTTGTAATGAATAATGTAGAAATTGAAAAGGTCAAAAAGAAATCAGATTGTATCAGACAATATGTCTGTTGGCTGGCAGTTGAATTTAGAGAGAGGCTGCACTCTTCCTGTCTGCTATGGATGAATAGATACTCACTCTTGACCTCCAACTGGAAAGGAATTGTCCAATGATCATGTGGAAGGTTAAGGTCAAAGTTAACATGTTGACTGCGAGGGGCCAATTATGATATCTGACTTCAAACACCAACTTTATAATCACCAACTAAAAGATTCAATGAGTTGATTTATATCTTCAACTTAATATTGTTTGCACACAAAAAGTATCACTGCAAATAAACTCATTGTTGGTACCTGCAGATAAAACTTTATCAGAAAATTTCAAACTTGCAATAACTTGTAATCGGCATCATAAAGAAAAAATGCCAACAAGTTAATGTGTTAACTAAGAAATCTATTCTTAAATGGGATGACTGTTGTGACCACTTCATACCTTCATCTATCTATCGTGTACATACGTCCACTCTCCAAAGAGAGAACCCTGTTCAAACATCTTTAGGGTTACAGGTTTCCCATAGTGCACTCTGAAGTTTGTTGCCTCTATTCTTTTGAGGGCAGTCTACAGATGACAAGTGTTAAAATCCATTTCCTTGGTAAGATGTATGTGCAAGATGACAGCAGATTATAGAAAGAAGAGGCTAGGAAAGCTTTTCTGACTTTGAGAAGGGTGTACACAAGAGACCCACTCTTTGTCTTGAAATGAATGCTCCTTTCACTAGAAATTTGTACTCACTACAAGTTTTCTCTCTCAGGTGAAGACGACTCACTGAAACCTGACCACTGTTGAGAAAAACCTATCAAGTGGCTAGTAAAGAGGGCATATTATGCAAAACCATTTATTTGAGTAGCTTGGCCTGACAAAGAGAAAGTACCACTCCTTACAGATTTAGGTACCCTAGCTGAAATGGCAAAGCATCTGGGAAGTAATTCAAAACACGCTCCAAGTTGATAAAAAGTGTAACCCTGATATAAGAGAGTTGTCGGGGCCGGATAAAAGTTATCTTATATCCAGATTTCTCTTATATCCGTGTTTGGTCTATTTTATATACGTGACGATAGACTGTAATTTGGGAACATTTAAATTGTCTCTTATATCCGGGTTTATACTATATACTGGTCTCTTATATCCGGGTTATGCTGTATTTTGTAACAACAATGGTGGTTTTAGCAGTATTACTGTTAGAGGAAGCTATTAAGCACACCTTCTTCACTGTGCAATCATATAAAATCACATGAAGAAAGTCGGTTCTCTGTGTAGGGCCAGGCAGTTTTTCCCCGTCTGAAACAATCCTGTACATATATAAAACTACCATCCACCCATGCATTGAATACTGCTGCCATATCTGGTTGATGGGGTACTCCTGCTATCCACCTAGGTGTCCTTGACAAAATCTAATGGCGAATCTGTAATGTGATCGATCCTGACTTGGAAGCTCAGATACAGTCACTTTCTCACCGGAGCAATGTGGCTTCCCTATGTCTCTTCTACAAATACTTTCATGGCTTCTGCTCCGATAAACTTAGCTCACTGGTGCCCCTATATATGAATTTACTCAAGCAACAAGACTAGCAACTAGGTCCTACCCTTTTACTGTGAAACCAATAAAATGTAAACACAAATTCTACTCCAGTAGCTTCTTTTCTCGTACTTCCCGCCTGGGGAATTCTCTTCCGTTTACTTGCTTCCCCGACAGCTACAAATCTCCAAGAATTTAAATGTAAAGTCAACAGTTATCTCCTATCTCACTAACCTGCATCCTCTCTCTCATGCTCCTTTCTCCATCCACTCCACTCTCATCAGTATTCCCAGCCTTCTCTTACCCACTTCCTGACACCGCCTATAACCTGTCACTCTTTTTCCTAACTTTCCTCTAATGTAACCCCCTGCAAAACAGTGGCAATAAAATGCCTTGCTTGGGGTGATATGATTATAAAAAAAAATATAGCAAGACTGCAACAAGACTGCATGGTTTATATGCTTCCAGGACAATTTGCGTTAGTGTGTAGCAAGAAAGGCCATTGATTAATGACAAAGAAATTTCTTTTTTATTCTATGTAATGTAGATCATGATATGGGCCAACACAAATGAAAGATGTCAACAGAAAATTTTTTCTCTCTAAAATAAATATGTAAACCAACTACAGTGCAATATTTATTATTTACCATTTTATAAAGAATACAAAAAAACATCTGCTGCCATCAATTTGAATAGTTATATTTTTATAATCTTGTAAATGTAACATTAATCTTGTAAATAAGCCATCTAACAACTAATTAGTATGTAATATTTTTATTGCTATTAAAATTCTAAACATAGCCTTTTAAAAACAGAAAAAAATCATTGCCAAGGAAGTTGAGGAGTATATAGTAATAGAAATTTCAAGAGAAAAATTATATGTTTGATATTTTTTTTTTTTTGCAAGTACATACATTAAACATTTATTTACCCAGGGTAGTCTTAATAATCTCAGAAGGGAGATTTTAAAAAAAAAAAAAAAAGCCCACTTTTATTAGGTACCTAAGAACATGTAACTCATCATTGTCATTTAACGTTCATTTTAATGTTAGCGTCGGTTGGATGGAGTTTTCTTGATGGCTCCGTAACTAAACCATCATGAAGTATTGGAGAGAGTTTTACAGCTGTATGCTCTTACTAACACCAACCAATTCAGGAGACTGAAAACTCAGTGCTTTTATTGAGACACCATCTGTAGGATATCTATCTACCAAGGTTAAAGAGTTCAGCCCACCCTGTTCTATACAGAGTAGGTGTAGAGATTTCCTTCCCTTAGACAAGTTGCTATCCAAAGCTCAAGACTCATACCCAGCCTAATTTTTTCTCTTAAATGACCCCCATTTGGGGGTTAACTATTTGCTCATAACTGGGACCTTAACAGGTGCTATCACCCTGTTACTTGTTAAATATATTTTATCACAGAAATGATGTTAACATTTGAACTCCTTTGTATTATAAACAAAACTTGCTGCAAAATCAAATATATCTGTAAAAAGTTGTAGAAGGAAACAAGCAAAAATACCAATAATATAAACAAAACTTCATAAATAAACTTAAGATTCACCTACTAGAAAAAATTTAAAAAATCATAGGAAATGAAAAAATTAAAAAAATCATAGGAAATTAAAAAATTAAAAAAATCATAGGAAATGAAAAAATTAAAAAAATCATAGGAAATTAAAAAATTAAAAAAATCATAGATAATGAAAAAATTAAAAAAATCATAGGAAATGAAAAAATTAAAAAAATCATAGGAAATGAAAAAATTAAAAAAATCATAGGAAATGAAAAAATTAAAAAAATCATAGGAAATGAAAAAAACAGGAAATGAAACAATGTTTTGTTTTATACTTACAAGATACATTTCGGCAAACCATTCTCATATGATCTAGATGAGACAGCACCTGGTCAGGTGTGGGGCTATTGTCACGTTTAGTAGAATTATTTCTGTAGGTGAAAAAAAAAAATATTTGCATGATAAATACTTTCTTAAATAAATTTCCATCAGATTAATTTGTCATCCCACACTGAACAAATCATAACATGTGAAATGATTTTATCAGACAAATCAAATTGCTAAAAGACTTTGTAAGATGAAGCCATATCCAATTCCACAAAAACTTCTACCAAGTAATACTGAAAATCATTAAAACATCAAAGCCCACCTTACCTTTGTCGTTTCTTGGGGGTGTTATTGGCTTTTGCAAGTTGGTTGTAAATAAGTTCTGCTAAACGGTCCTCATACTCCTGTGCCCAAAATTTCAACACAGATACTGTAAACATGTCTTGTTTTTTGTACTCCCGACACATAAGAGGCCGTAACAAATCTGCAGTTGGACTGTAAAAGAGTAAATTAGAATTTCATTTCAATAACTGAAGATTAAAAAAAAAATTACAAAATAATCTCCCTGTATCTTTATTATTAAATAGGTAGGTTTTTTTTTTGGTGGGGGGGGTACAATCACTAGTCTATTACTATAAAGAACCTGTGCACTATCAAAACATGCTGATCTGTCTTTTCTACAGATATTTCCATGGTAAATGCTTTGACAAGCTTTTTGCCCTGGTGCCATGACCACATGAATTTAAGCATGCTACTAGATTAGTATCTAGATCTCACCCTTTTGCCATTGAAACAGTTAAGTGTAGCTACCACTTCTACTGTAACAGTTTCTTTTCTCACACTTCCTGTCTGTGGAACTCTCTTCCATTTAATTGTTTCCCTGATAGCTACAGTCTCCAAAAATTTAAATGTAACATCAACTATCATCTTCTATCTTGTTGAATCTTGTTTATCTTTTCTTTAATACACATGGTACCTAGTTTTTTTCTTACAGTGTAACCCCCTAAAAACTAATGGTGGTCCCGCATTGTTTGGGGTGAAATGATGAAGAAGAAAAAAAAAAAATTTTTTTTTAATTTTTAAATTTGAAGACGATGTACAAAATTGAGGTTTTAGTTTATTAAATAAAATTCCTCCTACTCAACTGAAAAAATAAAGACTTAGGAATTTTTTTAGCAAGTTGATTGATAAGATTTATCAAGAAGTAAACTGATAAATTTAAGCTCAGTCCAAATAATTTTCAATTCAATGTTCTAATCCTTTTATTTAAAAGTTGAAAATGTTACAGAATAAGTCATACCATTCTTGCTTCAGCAGTACCATGACAGATGTCATTGCTTCAGAATGGGCTGAAAGAGAAACAGGAATTGTAATTAGAAGAGACAATAGAAATTTAATCCAAGTAACACAATGTAAAGCAAAGAGAAAAAAAAACATTCAATTTATAACCACTTAAAAAATGTCACAACAAAACTACATTTCCTTTAATTTTTCATAATTCAAAAACCCATGCTTCAATTAGAATTTAATGGTTATTCTGTAACATGTGAAAAAAAAAAAGAAAAATTTTACAAATCTGAAAAAGGATTTTTTTTTTTTAATTAGTCATGCCATTATTATTTTTAACAGACAACATTTGACTAGCAAAATTTTTTGATTCAATTCAAGTTCTAAAATAGCTTTGTCAAATCAAGATTTTCATATGGATGTCATGCATGGTACCAAATCCATTCAGAAATATCTCAACTGTCAGATGCATACAACCGCCTTCTTGGATCAATGTTTAAAAATGGCTTTGAGAATGAAGTCCATGAGTCTTGATGAAGAATCACAAACAAAGGGTTCAGAAAACAATTCTCATCAATACCAGAAAGAGCAAGAACAGCTACTAAACTTGAGAAACCCATTTTCCTAAAAAATTGTTTTAATAGAAAGATTTTTAAAATTTCAACTGAATGCTTAGTCAATGAATGCCAAATTCTTCCTTATAAGAAAACTACTAATATTCATGGACCAGGCTTGCCTCCCAGAGAGTAAAACACTACACCTCCTTGGTCTCACACTTTCAGCGGACCTCAAATTGAATGACTATATCGAATCCATTGCTAAATCCACTGCTATGAAAGTCGGTTCTCTGTGCAGGGCCCGGAAGTTTTTTTCCGTCTGAATCTATCCTGCACATATATAAACCTACCATCCACCCGTGCATTGAATACTGCTGCCATATCTGGTCGGGTGCCCCTGCTACTCTCCTCGGGCTTCTCGACAAGGTACAGCGGAGGGTCTGTAATGTGATCAATACCGACTTGGCAGACCGCCTGCAGTCTCTCTCTCACTGGCACGACGTAGCTTCCCTGTATCTCTTCTATAAATGCTTTCACAGCTTCTGCTCCAATGAACTTAGATCACTGCTGCCCTCTAGATACAAATTTGCACGAGATACTAGATTAGCAACTAGATCCCACCCTTTTACAGTGAAACCGATAAAATGTAACCACAACTTCTATTCTAACGGTTTCTTTTCTTGCACTTCCCAACTGTGGAATTCTCTTCCACATGATTGCTTCCCCGATGGCTACAATCTCCAGGAGTTTAAATGTAAGGTCAAAGACACCTCTTAACACACTAACTCACTCACATTCTTTCAAACACTTTTCCCATCTGCCCAACCCTCATCCTCGGTATCCTTACCCATCTATCACCTTCCTTCTGATATTTCCTACACCTAACCACTCCTCCTCTTTACCTTCCCCTATGTAGCCGCATGCGCAATAGTGGCAATGGAATGCCTTGCTTGGGGTGAAATGATTTTTTTTTTTTTTAAATCATATCACCCCAAGCAAGGCGATAATGCCACTGATGCGAGGGGGGCTACGTAAGGGTAAAAAGAATGGAAAAGAGAAAGCCGGAAACCACATCCTAAACAGGGAACAAGGGATGAGCCTCTTCACCTGTTCAATAGACGTGGGTAGAGTGTGAACCGGGCGATAGTTTTGTCTAGCTACTCCAATTAGTTTTGTCTATCTACTCAAGAAAATTACCATTAAACTGATGTACATCAAAGCTTGATATCAAGACAGATCCTGACTTCTGTAAGAAATTAGCAGGGAAACAAATGGTATTACTTACTAGAAAACTCCAATTTCGGAAGAATTGGCATAATGTAATCAACAGGAATGCTGTGAGAGGTGATCAGCTGCCATAGAAAATACTGTTCTAACGTTTCCCATTCTAAACTGGCATCTGGTAACAAAAAAAAAAAGAACATTTAACAAGTCAGAAAAAAATATTAAAATCATTTGTATTTCACAACAAAGTGGGTTCTAAATAGCTCCAACCTAAAAGATTTCAATAAACATTATTTTATTTCATTTCCAATGATGCTTTAGCCATAAATAGATTGATAAATCTCTGTGGTATTCAACATTTTCTTAGGAGTTATAATGGTCTGTAACCTTTAATATTCCCCTTCTGAATTAATGGAATTCATTCCATTGAAACATTTTTTTTATTTATACTTTCCTTCTTCAGTCATATAGAAGATTTTTATTGCAGAAAATTAACTTATAAGAATTCAAATCTTTAAAAACCAAAAAAATTAAAAGCAAGTTTAAAATTATTACAAAGATTGTTCAGGACAAACATAAACAATGTCAAAATACAAAATATCTTATTTATCATACAACACTCAGTCATTTTTCTCCAAACAGACTTGACTTTTTTTTTACTTTACTAAGCAATTGCGTTATGATTTATGAATGAAACCAAAACTGAGTGTATCGACATTTGCAGCAATCATGAAATTAAAACTCTCTCGAATAACATCCTTAAATGCGTTGAAGACTACAAATATCTAGGATCACACATCAAGAATTCTGAAAAAGACTGATATCAGAAAAGGCATAGCATGGTCTGCTTGTAACAAAATGGATAAGATCTGGAAATCTAATCTTGATCATAAGATCAAAATCCTAGTTTTTCGCGCACTTATTGAACCAATCTTGCTGTATGAATCTGAAACTTGGACTCTTTCAGCAAAACAACAGCGCCGTTTAGATGGATGTTATACTCGTCTTCTCAGAAGAGTACTTGACCTTTCATGGCAAAACCACCCAACTCTAGAAATGATATATGGAGACCTACCAAGAGTATCAACCTTAGTTCAAAAGAGACGTGTCCATTTTGCTGGGCATTGTGCACGTGCCACAGATGAACTTGTTTCATCGTTTGTATTATGGAGGTACCCATCATCTCACAATCAATCTCGTAAGTTAATCTTTTCAGACAGGATACATAGAGATACATCTATTGCCAAGGAAGACCTTACAGGAGCTATGACAAATAGGGTATACTGGAAGGGTGTAGTGAGTTCTATCTCATCCAAGGCCACAGAATGATGATGATGATGATTATGAACTTGTGCCACAGATGAACTTGTTTCATCGTTTGTATTATGGAGGAACCCATCATGTCACAATCGATCTCGTAAGTTAATCTTTCCAGACAGGATACATAGAGATACATCTATCGCCAAGGAAGACCTTACAGGAGCTATGACAAATAGGGAATACTGGAAGGGTGTAGTGAGTTCTATCTTGGCCAAGGCTGCAGAATGATGATGATGATTTATGATGGCTATCAGCTTGAAAGGAGAAATCAAAGAGTCAAGTTTGAACCCCAGTTGATTTTGTTGCATTCACTTAGGTGCAAATACCCTTAGGAAAGGTATTAATCCATTTCTTCCCACAGAACAGATTAGGTTCTATAGTCTTGGTTGGCAACCAGTCTACTGCAGAAAGTAATGGCAACCTACTGTAGGAAAATCTTCACCCATTTGTGTATCACCTATGGTACTTAACTGACTAACTGAGCAATGCCTAATTAAGTTCAAAAGTTGCCATGCACAATTTTTGCTTAAAATTCAAGTATTATAATCATTCATTGATATTTTCAGATGAATCAAAAACTTTCAGCTGGTCAATTCTCTAGCCATCTTCAGAAGTACATATCATATTGGTGAATAATTTAGAGAATTTAGAATATTACAGATAGTTAAGATGATTCACCAAAGGAGGCACAAACAATAATAAATTCAAAAGTGTGTACTTACTGAGGACTGAAAGGAAAGAATCTTTTCGGAACATGACTAAATGTCCCTGAAGAATCTGACATATTAGATCCTGCAACTGTTGGAAAAAAAAAATTCATTACTCCCTCCATTTTAAAAATATAACAAAATGAAAACACTTTTACAATACAGAAGATATTTTCTCTCTTTTGTGAACACACAAACATACACAATATTATCTCTTCAACCCAACACACACACATTTTGAGCCACTTATACAAATACAATCTTCAATTGTGTAATTTAATCGACAGAAAAAAAACGGTAATTTACTCAACAGAAAAAAAACAAACTGTAATTTATTCAATGAAAAACAAAAAAACTAATTTACTTAAAAGAAAAATAAAGTTACTGGACAGAAAAAAATAATTTACTCAATAGAAATATTTTAAAAAATTTACTCAACAGAAAAAACAAACTAATTTACTCAGCAAAAAAAGACAGTTCTTTCATACCAGATAACACAATATTGCATAAATTATGTTCAATAAAATTAGATAATAATGTTTATTTCTAAAGTGCTAATCTTTCAAGATTAAAAAGGCACTTCTGTCTCTTAAACCATCTCTTAGAAAACACCCAAGTTTCAAATAAAACAAGCATTTCATTAATTACAATTATTTTCTAATTTAATCTCCTGCACTATAAAACTAGTAGATTATTTTGTTTCATTTTTAACTTAAGCTCTCTTTTCAACTCTGGGCAAAAATGGAGTTAAAAAAAAAAATAGAATTGGCTGTAAAAGTGATAACTCACTTGTGTACCGTCAATTGAAGATACAATCAAATGTAATAGTTCTATATTTCCAACTGCTATGTTTGGAAACTGCAATTAGAAAAACAAACAAAAAACAATTGTTTATATTCAATAACATTTCAAATGATGACAAATTCAATGTATTACTTTTGTGAAAAACTCATTACTGGTTGAATATCCTTTATCTGAAAGTTTTTCATGTGCTAACATGACTTGCCATAAATGGAAAATTTCAGAAAAGCACTGGAAAGGTTCTTAGGTGATGTGCAGTTGTTGTAAGTGACCTCATCTGTCATGAGTGGGGATTCCCAAGCCGACCTACATAGCCTACATTGGTGCCTGTTCTTTTGTCAGTGGTCGTCACAGCCACACATTCAGTTGTGGATTACTCACCAGGTGTTTTGTGCTTAGTAAAGATTTTATTCAAAACATTTAAAAAGTCTTGTATTTATATATATAAATATTTTTTTTAATAAGTAGTAATCATGTTTTTTTTGTACGCATACAAAAAGAACAAAATATTATTTTTAGATGAAGTCTTAATTTCACTGATTAAAAACCCATGTGAGCATTACATGACTAGCATCATTACCTGTATTTATATGGACAAAAATGTATTAAATTTTATATAAAACTTATAGATGTATAATCTATGTAATGAAATGTAAAGTGATAGCATATCTATGCTTGGGTTCTATTCCCAAGCTGCTCCGTTTTATAAATAGCCTGTATTCCAAAATAAAAAAAAATATTTGAAAATTGAAATACTGCCTGTCCCAAGAATTTCAGATAAAGAATTCTCAATCTGTATTTCAAAATAAATTTGTCAATTTCCATTTTATTTATGGAAATCATTTAACCCAACATGAAAATGTAATTGTTATTAAAAAGTTAAAGTAAATAAGAGTGAACAACACATTTTCATGCATAAAGACATTTTCACAACTCAAAGAAAATAAGGATTTAACCATATTACCACATTGCACATAATGTGACAGGGTTGAATTTAATATGTAATTTTGAATAGCCATACAAAAACTACTCATTCCTTCTCTGCACTTCTTCTGAGGAAGACTCAGGCACTGATCCTAGTCCTTCCTAAAAGAGAGTACTGCCTGGGGAGATGGCTCCCTTAGGTTCAAGTTAATATTAATTTTGAAATTTCCTGGGCCAGCTAGGACAACCAAAAGGAAGTAGACATTTTGTCTATCAGTTGTCTAGGAACAGACAAGAAGAATGATTGTATATTCTCTGACCAATCCTGTTTTTTTTTTTTTAGTAGGATAGTCAGTCAGTTAAGTGCCATACGTGATACATGCTTGGACGATCATGCCTCAAAAGAGACATGACTGACTGGGCAGAAGATTATCCCGCAGTAGTTTGCCATTGCTTTCTGCGGTAGACTGGTTGCCAGCCAAGGCTATAGAATCCAATCTGTCCTGTTATTTAACCCATCACTGGTAGGAATAAACGGATTAATACCTTTCCCAAGGGTATTTGCATATAAGTGAAATGCAATGAATTCAACTGGAATTCGAACTCAGCTCCCCAATATCTCGTTCCAAGACGATATCCACTGCACCACAACGCACATCCTAGGATAGGCATGGCCTAAAATGATAAAACTTTCCTGGAGTTACAACACTGCTAGGAATCACTTCTTTGAGATGCTAATGTTTTCAATTTCACATCTGCTGCAAGCAATCCCTCAAATGGTTTACTATTTCATGGATAATCTCAAACTATGGTTTCTATAAATAGATTCACAATCAGACAAATTGAGCAATTTCCTGTATCATAAAAATTTAAGTTCAGTTCCTATTCCAGCTTTCTTTGTTTACTGCACCCAAAAAATGTAGCGGATCTCACATTGTTTAGAAATTACAAATTCTGCTTGATCACACTGGCTGAAATATTTGCAAAGAGTAACATTACAAAACATGTCATCAAAGAAATCATTAACACGTTGGCTCCCATACAAGTCATCGGAAGGAAGTGGTGGTACGTCTGCAAAGCCCACACAACCCCTTCAGTGGGTCATTTTACCAATTTCTTTTTTATGAGGATTACTGGCCAAAGTGAAGGTTAAAATATGAGGTAGTGCTCTGGTCAAAAGTTTATGAATTTGGGAGCAGCAAATGCAAATGGAATATTCTTTGTGACATTGCCATTATTATAAAATCCTGACTTTACAGAAGCACTGAGTAATAATTCTCATTTAAGTGGGGAACATTAAAGAAACAGGTTTTTAGCAGCGAGGGTGGGGATACTTACATGTGTGTAAACATCCGGTAACAAATAGGTAAAGAGTCGAACATCATCTTCTTGACACAACTGAGGAAGAGAAAAAGAAGTAAAAATGGTGACATTATTGTGAAATAATTCTATCAAGTCTGAATAATTGTTAAGTAAGACATTTAACAAGATGAAGCGGCATAAAATGATAATTACTCTCAGATCATTCATCAGACAAGTTTCCAAATCTTTACCATCCAAACTTTTACAAAAATCTCTGTAACTGGACATCTTGTCATCATTCACCTTGCTGGAAAGAGATAAAAAAAAAAATTGCATAATTTTAAATATTTTCTTTTAACTACAACTGACAAATAAATTTTAACAGCAAATCAAACCCAGATAAACTGAGATTGATTTATTACATATATTTATAATTTTTATAACGATAAATGTTATTCTTATTGGGTACAAAAGGTTGAGTTGTTGTCACTGATATTTTCTTTATTTTTTAAACAATGAAATTAATAACAACCAGCCTAGAGAAGGAAGTTCTACTAAAGAAAACTTGTACCTCATGACAAAAATCAAAAGTGTATCCTTTTTTTCCATCAGGGAAATCACTTTTTTAGCCAAAACATGCCACTACCAATTTGGCCATAAAGACCATAAATAAGTAATTCAAACGTTGCTCTGTCAGGATGGTTGGTCCCTTTGTAACCAGTAAAAATAACATTTATACTAATAAGAAATAATGCATATATATATATATATATTGTTTAATTTAGTTTTTGGTCATAATAAAATTAAACAAGTGCACATTTGTATTAAAAAATATTCAATACAATTATATTGTAAAATTGTTGAATATTTTCCATTTGTAGATGAATTACATGAGCGTTCTTAAAAAAAAGAAAACCCGCTAAAATCAGTTATTGAAAATCACTTATGGTAGAAACCTAGGTCACATAATAACTTGTTGACAAATGGAGAGAAAATTATATATATATATATATATATATATATATATATATATATATATAGTGATGGTAAACAATCTGTGGTAAGAATATTTTCTATGGTAAATAATCCAAGTGGATCCTAGTAATATAATATTAAAGATTATAAAATATTAAAAATGATCCACAAAAAGAGCTCAATGTATTTAATTACAGTGCAAATATTCATTAAACAATAAATCATCCCATCTGGGGAACAGTCTATTTCTGCAGACAACGATGTCAGTGGCTTTTTTAAAACTGAGTAAAAGTTTTTGAAAACACCCCTCCACCTTTAATTTTCATTCAAAATTTCTCATATTATGCATTAGAAAATATGATAATAAATATTTAGGCAGCAGTTATTCATTTAATTAAATGTGTTTTATTAAATAGAATAGACAGAAAATGTCTCCTGAGCCTTTTGATGTGTTTTTCCTGGTATCAAATAAGTCATCATGTAATGTTTCGAATGCTTTTGACAATTGTTAGTCATTTTCAACTAAGGTAGAAAGCAATAGATACTCCCTGGGAGAGTTTATGTAGTTGACAATACATAGATAATGAATAACTAGATAGATTTAAAATTATAAATCTATAGAATATGAGGAATGTAATATGAAAAATCTATACAATGTTAATAAAATCTATTTTAGTACTGCTTAGATGTGGCACGAGGCTGACAGCACGGGGTACCCAGTGAGGATCAAACCTACTACTCACTTGTAATAGGTTCTAGCAAGACAAGCTTGCTAACCATTACACCATGTCAAGGTGCCCATATATATAGGTTTTTCATTTAAAAAAGAGTTCTTTCCACAACCTAAGTTTCAATACAACTTTTTAATACAACTGGGTACTGGTCTAATTTAATTATGACCAAAAACTAACACACACACACACACTATATATATATATATATATATATTAATTACATATAAAAAAAATTCTAAATTTCCAAAATTGGATGGTCATTTTGACATGTGAATTTAACACACATCTTATCAGCAAAAACAAGACATTAAAATGTTTTGTTCTTGCTAATAAGATGGGTGTTAAATTCACATATCAAAATGCCCATCCAATTTTGGAAAAATTGAATTTTTTTTTTTATATGCAATAAATATTAGCTCTGTAAATAAATTTAATTAGCTGGATCAGTTTTCATATTTGATATTAAAAGGATCCATTGGGATTTAACTCCAAGACATTGTTTTTTCAGATTAATATATATATATATATATATATATATAATTTCTAACAAATTTCTTCAAGCAAGTTTACTTGGTTTTGGTTGTATGTTCTTTTTTGCTATTCCTATCAATCAGGTTATGACTGAAAATCCTTAAAATCTTCCAGGAAGCTGCACATCTTCAGTGTAACAGAAGCAAAAAAAAAAAAACTGAAGACAATTTTGAAGCAAGATAAGCCACCTTCGAGATGATTTAAATATTGATAACAGTTAATCTTAGCCAATCAGAATATTAAAAAAAAAAAAAAAAGCAGCATAAGTGAACTAAATTTAGTTAAATCAGTTGAGGGCTTTAAAGACTCTTTTTGTAGACTATGAATTAATTAAAAATAAAATCCAGAAAACTGAATAAGGAAGTTATTGCAGTAAAGTTTACCTGACTTTAAGAAAGTACAGCATGTGGTAGCCAATATGTGGCTGTTTTTGGTACATCTCATCCATTAAGAATAATAATGGTTGCCTAATAGGATCTTCTTCAGCAGTTGAGCAGAAGTTTCTAGAAAGGAAGGAAATGTAAAAAATTTAAAGTCACTTTTATGAAACAAATCAGAACTTGTATACAAATAAAGAAAAATGACTGCAAGACAATATGGTCTAAAAGAGGAAGAAAAAAATAGCAATAAGAAAGTAACAATTTTAAATAACCAAAGGTGCAAGTTGGAATCAATAAGAAATACAATTCTTATAAATCACATATTATACAAAGTTATGATCGTGTCTGGATTAAATACCAAATAATTTTACAAAAACAAGAGAAAACTGAAAAAAAAAAAAAAAAAAAAAAAAAAAAAAAAAAAAAAAAATTTGGGCAGACCTGAAGAAGACTACCACCACCTTTAAATTTGTTGTTTTTCATTTTTTTAAAACTTTTTTCAGTGCAATCTTATCGATTAAACCCTCAAATTTCTGACTGACAAAAAAAAATTTGTAAAAATTTCAACATTTAAACAATTATAGCGGGGGCTCATTTTTTCATACAACCTTCTAGAGTAAATCGATCCTGTGCAATTAACTGTTTTGCTTGCGCATATTCAACAACTGAATCCTTTGCAAAAATTTTGAATAAAGCCATTCTTGGAGTTTCTGAGGAAGATGCCATTGTAAGAAAAAGAAAACTTGAAAAAGACAAAAACAAGAACAACAACTAGTCCCCCCCCCCCAAAAAAAACAAAAACAAAACAAACTGACCCCAACGCAAGCGATTTCAAAATGAAGGATCAATTTACTAGAATGTTGTATAAGAAACTGAGTCCCCCCAACATTGTTTAAATATTGAAATTTTTTTCAAATTTTTTTTGATAATTGGAAACTTTATGTAATAATCGATAAGACTGCATTGAAAAAAGTAAAATAAAAAAAAAAATAAAAAAATAAATAAAAAAATGAAAAACAACAAATTTAATGATGGTGGCAGTCTCCTTCACGTCCGCCGAAATTTGTTGTTATTAAATGAAATGATAGATAAGAAAACAAATGTAAATAAAAGTCTAGTATGTAAAGATTGAATAACATATCAGTGATATGAAACAATCTTAAAGGTTAAAATATAAACATTTTCAGCACTTGGGACCACAGACTACATTATTTTCATCACATTAGTAATGATTAGATGCTTTTTCATCATTCCTTCTTCAAATACTTTCATAGCTTCTGCTCCGATGGACTTAGCTCACTGGTGCCCCCTATATATGAATTTACTCAAGCCACAAGATTAGCAACTAGGTCCTACCCTTTTACTGTGAAACCAATAAAATGTAAACATAAATTCTACTCCCTCAGCTTCTTTTCTCACACTTCCCGCCTGTGGAATTCCCTTCTGTTTACTTGCTTCCCTGACAGCTACAATCTCCAAGAATTTAAATGTAAAATCAGTAGTCATCTCCTATCTCACTGACCTGCATCCTCTCTCTGATGCTCCTTTCTCCGTCCACTCCACTCATCAGTATTCTCATACTTCTCTTACCCACTTCCTGACACCTCCTATAACCTGTCACCCTTTCTCATAACTTTCCTCCTATGTAAACCCCCGCAAAATAGTGACAGTAAAATCATTACGTAGCAGTCTCATGCAAACTAAACAAGTTCCCCACCGCCTACTATATTATCTTAAATCACAAAACAAAATTATTACACTGAAATTTACAAAAATAAAAATAACACATCTAAATAATAACAGAAAATATAAAAAATCTTCTTGTAATAATATAGAACTCTGTATAAATCTTTTATTGTAAAAAAAAAAAAAAAAAAAAAAAAAAAAAAAAAGCAGATTGAATATCATTTTAGCATTTAGATCAGTTCTTTGGACCTTATCAAAAAAGACCCAGATCTTAAAACAAAAAAATCCCAACCATATTTAAGTCTCAACAGTAAAATTTCATGAAAATGTTACAATGTATGCACGGAATAGTCATTTTATACATTACAAAAATGTTTACAGACTATGAAAGGTAGAGGACTACTGACCTAAATATCACAAAAAGAGGTGTCCCTATAGAATCTTCAATTGTTCTGCAAGAGATAAAAAGAAAAACAAAAAATTACTTGTTGCTCATTGCAAAAAGAATTAGATTAATTCAGAAAAACATTTGCAAAAATCATATTTTCTGTTGACAGTAAAATATGTCAAAATAACTTGGATTTTAATTTAGTATTGTTGTGAGATAATACACACAATATATGCCTGATATAGTAGACGAAATAAATTATTGTACTGATTTAAAAAAATAGATAAAAACTGACAGAGATTTATATTTTGTAGATATTCTAGATTAGTCATCTTAAAATGTTTTGGACTTGAGGTTTTAATCATTTCTTTTTTTTTTTTTTAAGTTGCAAGCAAAAATTTTTTTAAAGATAAGTTAGACCTATTTTCAAAAAGTGTTAATGTGTTTATTACTGGTTTTCTTTCAAGATTTTCATCTAATTTTTGTTGCATTATCAGTTGTCATTTGCAATAGAGAAAAAAGTTTCAAAAGTTATTCTCCACTGAACTTGCAGAGATATTATGATCACAAAGCATAGCAATCTTAATCATGAGGCATTGACCAGACATTGATTTAAACAGCAATGAGAAAGAGGATGCTGACATTATTTTAAGTGACCAATAGAATGCAAGCATTATTTCATGCTGACATTTTCAGCACACTTCTTAATTTTAACAAAGTTTCTATTGGCAGGCTGTTTATTAGCTGAGAAAATTAATGAAAATGCATGCCATCTGCAATGCTAAAAGAAAAAAAAATGAAAATAAAGGTATTAATATTATTATCCTGAAGTAATAATATACTTTTAATTATAACCATTATTCAATAATTTTTAACAGAATGCCAGTTCTTTATTTGATTATGCTAATTAATCCCCAAATGTATTTAGTTTTATTTGCCTTTCTCAAAAGTTATCATGTGTCAATTTCTAAAGAAGGAGAGCATGGAATATAAGCTAAAATATATCGGAACTATTTTGTGTTTTTTTTTTTTAAATTTTGGGAAAGGGGAGAGGGAGTGCCTTATTAATTAACAATGTTAGCACAGTATTTTTCCAGACAAAATTTTTAAAAAAAGGAAAAAAAAATGTAATGTTTTTCATAACCACATAAGCATCTTATTGACTAGAATATGAGTTATTTACACACAGATTAATGTACTCATCTTTGTTGTTATTACTACAATGTTTTGGTTGTTGTGCCTTTTAGCCTACTTTTGTTGGAATAGTAATCAGGAGTTCAAATCCGTGGGACAAGTACAAATTTAGTCAGTGGAAACAAGGCTAGCAATAAGCACCCAAAACCCATAAATTTTATATACTATTTATTTTCCTTTTCTTCAGTAGGAATAACAGGTTTGTTTATCATCTGGTTCCCACCTCTCACCAATCATTTAAACAGAAGTAGAGGTTTAAATCTTGTTTCCTGTTTAGGATTCGGTTTCTCAGTTCCTTCTAAAGTCTACTTTAACTCTATACTTCTGACATTTCCACCCAAACTCTCAAATTTTATTCACTATTTGTTCCCTCACACCCCAAAAAGAATAAATTGGTTCACCCATTGTCCAGTTTACATTCCTACTTGGAATTTGAACAGGAGTAGAGGTTTATCCCTTGTTTCTTGTTTAGGATTGGGTTTCTAGTTCCTTCTAAAGTTTTCTCATTTTCTTTCACTCCCAGTAGCCCTTTGCATCTTAGTGGCATTATCACCTTGCTTGGAATGAATTAATTTAAAAAAAAAAAAAGTAAGATATGCCAAGGCATGGGCAGGGAAATAAGAACAATTTACCTCTATTGATTAAATAAAGGTTTAAGTTTGAAATGTCCTGAAATGTCAGTCAGTTAAGTGCCATACGTGATACACGCTTTGGGTAATCATGTCTCAAAAGAGACATGACTGACTGGGCAGAAGATTATCCCACAGTAGGTTGCCATTGCTTTCTGTGGTAGACTGGTTGCCAACCAAGGCTATAGAACCCAATCTGTCCTGTTATTTAACCAATAGCTGGAAGGAAGAAATGGATTAATACCTTTCCCAAGGGTATTTACGCATAAGTGAATGCAACGAATTCAACTGGAATTCGAACTCGGCTCTCCGATTTCAAATTCCAGTACATTCCTTGAAATGAACTAAAATCAAAACAAGGATACAACACCCAAAACATTGTAGTAATAACAACAAAGATGAAGATATTAGTCTCAATATAAATAAATAACTCACCACCAAAATCCAGACAGAATACGTGTAAGGTCATATATTCTTGCTTTCAAAACAATTCCTATTGTTGAAATAATATATTTAAATGATTTTAAAATTATTTGCTATCAAAAGTATTTAATCAGAATAGTAACAAATTCTAAATATCAAAAAAGACTTCTGACACTGATCTTTGAACCTTTCTTATTTCCAAAATATTTTTCACTTTTTCCTCCTTTCTATATCTCAAATTTAAACAAACAAATCCAACGGAATCAAGAACTGAAGTATTATAATAATTTATAAGTGACACTGCTGGCAAGCCAGGTGTTGGCTTTCTGATATAAAGTAGACTTACTTGATTTTACGTCTTTTAGAGCACTAATTTCCAGATGATAATACTATACTTACTTTACTTGGGCATTCATTTTTTAACAAATTATTCTATTAGTTTGTCTTTATTTTCTGGACTTCCAGAGGACCAAGATCAAATTAACCTAAAGAGAGTATATGTGTAAAACTATGATGATGATAACAGTTTAAAAAAAAAAATCACCTAATAGATTTCCATACACAACTGCTCAACATCATGATTAATATGAGATTTGGGATTACAGACATGCTATAATACTTAACATATCTAGATTAAAAGATATTTTGAATCTACTTATAAAAAAAAAAAACAAATTAAAAAAAGAAAGACCAACTGATACAATTTATTACATGCAAGAACTAAATTTATCACATGCATGTGAAAATGTTTGAGTAAATCTACTTTAATAAAAGTTTAGTTTAAATCCTAACAGTCTCTTATTTCAAATATTTGGGTTTATATTGATGGATTTGTTTTTTATGATTTATCAAACCTTTGCATATTATTTACAGCCAGAAAATATTTTAAGATAAAAATTTTTGGAAATCATGATTTACTGATACAAGTTCTACTAATTAACCCATAGTTAGGAGGAGAGAAGTGGTGGATTCCTACCTTTCCCAAGGGTATTTGCAAGTCAGTCAGTCAGTTAAGTGCCATGCGTGAAACACGCTTGGGCGATCATGTCTCGAAAGAGACATGACTGACTGGGCAGAAGATTATCCTGCAGTAGGTTGCCATTGCTTTCTGTGGTAGACTGGTTGCCAGCCAAGGCTATAGAACCCAATCTGTCCTGTTATTTAACACATAACTGGAAGGAATAGACAGATTAATACCTTTCCCAAGGTTATTTGCGCGTAAGTGAATGCAATGAATTCAACTGGAATTCAAACTCGGCTCTCTGATTTGTCATTCCGAGCCGATATCCACTGGACCACCACGCACATTTGCAATTATGAATATAATAAACCCAACTGGAAATGAAACAACTCTCCAATTTCCAATTATTAGCCCATTATCCATTACACCATTTACTCACCCATGCTAACTGTACTAAGTGGTCACCCATCAATTTACTGAACAGGCTCGACATCACTTAACTTTAATGATCATACAAGAACGGGTGTAATATGATCATAAGACCTCAAGTACTTGGAAATATTGATTTTGTTACAAGTCAAATCAAAAATGTACATTTTCATCATTTAACAATGTTGTTAAGAAATACGCTGATATTTTCATTTTATAAATTTGTGTGTAAAATGTTACACAAATTAAAATATTGGAGAGTCATTTAGCTACTTTTAAAAAATCCATCAATTTAAACAATGTAAACAGCTAAGAAATAAGCAACAGTTACAATTATTTACACTGTTTACAGTCGATCAATTCAGAGAAATGAATGATGAAGACACAATGGCCAAAACATTGTGATCATAACAATGACGAAGACAACAGTCTGATTATGTAAATTAGAATTATCATCGCAAAAATTTCTGACAGAGTTATAGTAAGATAAATATTTAGTTACCTTACAATGTGTGTGTGTGTGTGCATGCAAACAAGTTTGATTAAAAAGAACTGACAAAATCTATCCTTTTAATTGTTGACCAAAATAAGAGAATCTTCAAACAGTTTATCTGCCATTTTGATCACAGTTCCTTATTCAAAATTGGAAAAATACAATAAAAAATAAAAAAACAGGTCTTGTCAGTTATTTTTAACCCAACTTAGTTTGAATGATTACTTTCTGTCTCAATATGCTATATGTCCCTTTCACAGATCAAGTTGAATCCAATTCACTCTCTCTCTTACACTTCACTTTCCCTTTCCACCCTCTAAAACTGTGTCTGGATGCCTGCATTCTAACATTCTTCGCCCCCAACTTTTTCACTTCCCCTCCCACTTTTCTTTCTTATTTCTTTCATTTTCCTTCTTTTTAAGTCAACTTCTGGTGTATGAAAATCTTTTGAATTTTTTCATAATAAAAAAGGTCGCCAATGAAGTAAATTTATTTTGATAAAATGATCGTCCAATATAACTGATTCTCAAATTTTTATTTGCAAATATATATATTTTGCTCTGTAAATAAATAATTTTATTTACATTGAGCCCTCTTGCTGGATCATTTTCAATATTTTCGACAATTAATAGGATCTCCTTGAGATTTTACCTACATGTCACTTTCTTTCTGAATTTAAATATGTATATTTCAATCTTTATAAATTATGTATAATGTCACCCAAAGATCTCAAATGAAATAATTAACAATGTAATCAATTTATGAATACAAAATTGGGTTTAATCAATGACGTAACTATGCTGGTCCAGCCTCTTGATAGGATGCAGAAAAAAAATTTTAGAATCTGGTATTGGGTGGGAAGCATATGACTAGAGGGAGAAAAAATAAATTTATCTTTAAGCATTTTAATATTAGTTATGTTCATATGGCGGGGAGGATGTGCGAACTGATTGAGCCACAAGAGCAAATTGTAATAAAACTAAATGATCAAGACAAGTTTTTGAGGAGGTATTAATTCTAATGGTTGCACAGTGCGGTGCAGTAGATATCAGTTTGAAACAAGAAATCGGAGAGCTGAGTTCAAATTCCAGTTGAACTCCTTGCATTCACTCATGTACAAATACCTTGGAAAAGGTATTAATCCGCCTCTTCCTTCCAGTTATGGGTTAAATAACAGGACATATTGGGTTCTATAGCCTTGGTTGGCAACCAGTCTACCGCAGAAAGTAATGGCAACCTACTGCAAGATAATCTTCTGCCCAGTCAGTCATGTTGCATTCAAGACATGATCGCCCAAGCATGTATCACATACGGCACTTGACTGACTGACTAGACTGATGTCGAGGTCTATTTACAGTTAAGCTCATTAGATGTAGTCATACATTTTCTATTTTTTAGGATGTGCATTATGGTGCAGTGGATAACGACTTGGAACGACAAATCGGGGAGCAGAGTTCAAATTCCAGTTGAATTCATGGCATTTACTTACGCACAAATATCCTTGGGAAAGGTATTAATCCATCTCTTCCCTCCAGTTATAAGTTAAAAAACAGGACAGATTGGGTTCTATAGCCTTGGTTGGCAACCAGTCTACCGCAAGAAGCAATGGCAACCTACTGCAGGATATTCTTCTGCCTAGTCAGTCATGTCTCTTTCAAAACATGATCGCCCAAAGTGTGTATCACATATGGCACTTAACTGACTGACTGATTAATTCTACAAGAACAATGCAATGTTTATCTAAACTTATTTATAAATGGAACTTTGTCTGTGTGTGTTCGTTACCTATAGACTCCGAAATGGCTGAACTGATTTTCTTGAAAATTTACACAGTTGTACTATAAGCGTCTTCAAGTGTTCTTAGCTAGGTTTTGTGTCAAGGTAGCCCCCATAAATATCAAAAATCAATAATTGAAAAAAATCAGGTTATAGAAGGAGTGGTCCAATTTTAATCAAATTTGATACACTCATAGACAAAGTCATAAGAAATGATATTCAGAAGTTTCAAGGTTGCAGTTCTTACAATAGTGCAGAAAATTTGATATCGATACCAGGAAATCAAAATTTGACTTACATCCATTCATTTTTCTTTCAGTCTACGGTTTTGCTTTAACTGGAAACAACTATTGCTTTTTAGTCTTTCGTGCCAATGTCCAAAGAGTCTGAGTTCCAGGACCATGGATTAGTTTTAAAGCTTTCATTACACTCGAGCAACACCAGGCTATACTGCTAGTTTATAATAATGTTCACTCAATACAAGGTCAAACATCCAATCAAAGTAAAGGGTTACTGTATGGGGGAGTTGTAAAGGCATATGGAGAGGATGCAAAGGTTGCATATTATAAGGATATGTAAGAGAAATAAGAAATATGAAGGACAAATAACAACTGACCCCTCAACTTGAAGAGGTTAAAATTGAAGTGATCAGGAAAGCATTCCAATGGAGTTCATTCAACATTACAACAGTTCTGAAAAAGAAACTGTCTCAATGGAACTCATTCTTTACCAATGAAATATGAATGGAATGAGGATGAGTTGATTTAGTGGCATGTCACTAGCTCTGAAGGTTTAAATGGGTGAAACCAAGCAATTAAGTTTGCTTGAACAACTGTCATGACAATAGTAGCAGAGAAATAGAAGCGATATTATAGGCTAACAGCGTTCTGTCTGTTTTATGCTTACATTGTTCAAAATAATGCTGAGTTTATTGAATTTAAAAATAAATTAATTAAAACTAAAAACAAAAACTTAAGCCATTTTGGAAGCAACAAGACTGAAAGGAAGTGTTTGAAATTCTATATGGAAACATTCACTTTATATTGGAGGTCAGATGACTATGAAAAGTATACCTTTGAATAATGAAGTTAAGTTAGCAACAAACTTGACTCCTATAATCCAATATTCTGAAGATTAGTTTGAACAAATATTCAAAAGAAAAATGAAAAGGGTTACAGAACTTATTTCAACTTGGAAGAGTTGAAATTAGTTCTGCACCTCAATAGAAATGTCAACATTTTAAAATTCACTTAAACAGGTAGTTGAATGTAACAGTTAAGTTCTTAATATTTTTTCTAGAATTTCTATTAATTTATCAAAGCCAGTGTTTACATTTTAAGAGTAATTTGAGGTACGTTTAATAATAATATTTGCAGAACAAATGCAAGTTGGCTGTTGTACAATTTGTTTTGATGTCATTAAAATAAGTTACTGCTTTATCAAATACAAAAGTAAAACCTTGGACAATTATTTTTGGATAAATTTTCTACAGAAGCAAACAAAAAATAGATCGCTTAAAGTTTTACAGCTTACTTCATCTAGTTCTCTTATTCAATAATTAAAGTAAAATGACTTTTCATGACTAGACACAAAATTTAACAGATAGTAAAATACAAATTATTTGCTTTGAAAATTTTATTCTAAATTGTAATATAAAAATTTGTGCAGAGATGTAACCTGATGCAATAAAGATATGCAAGTAACTCTTAAACAATTGTTCCTAAACTCTTTTGAAATTGCTGCCCCCTTGCATACCAAAACATAACCCTAAAGCCCACCCCAAAATGCATAGGCAACCTTTGATTGGATTTTCTTGATGCTGATATTACATGCCAAATGAGTATCTTAATATTAGCCATAATTGTTATATAAATGGGATACACCGTGAAGTGAAAGCAAGATGCAGTTTGGATACAATGTGGTATAGTTTAGGTATGCTACTGCCACCCACTGGTTACCCACTTCTCTTATCTCCTCACATGGATCATTCCATCACCCCCTTGATTTGTCTGGGGTAACAGAACCCACTTTGGGAATCACTGCTCTAAAAGAAAAGAATCTATATTAAGATTAACGGAGAGAGGAAGACAATTGTTTTTTTTTTACCTTTACTTTTGATAGCAACAGAAAAATGGTTTAAAAATAAAAAAACACAAACTGATAACCACAAAGAGATCTTGAAAAACACCTATCAAAAAGAAATACTGGTGCCTAACATGCAAAAAATGCTGGAGACTAAAAAAAAAATAAATAAATAAAGAAACAGAGTCAATGCTGGAGGTAATTCTAAATGCACCTGGGCATATATTAATAATTATTGGCCGAAGCTGTTTCTCACAAGAATCAAATGAAAAGCAAAGATGTCATTTAATATTTAGCATTTAATAAAAAGAGAAAGAATTCTTGATAGCATAAAAGATGAATGAATTGTGATTGGTTTCAGAATTTAGATCTATTTTTAGATGCATAAAAAACACCAAATTTCACTCTTAATGAGAAAGAAAAGTTTTTTTTCATAGTTATATTATTTTAAATATAAATTAGGAAACTGAAAACAATTATGTTATACAAGACTTAACTTAAATTATTTATATATTTCAGCTAGAAAAAAGTTTGAAATTTACAATTATTTACATTACATTCAGAGTTAAGAATAAAAGCATGAAATCTTAAATTCTAACATGGGCCAGGATAAAAATGAAGTATAAGCTTTATAAACCACTCTTTTGCAAAGTGACTCTGCTTTCCGCAGAATAGTATTATACAGTTATCTAATAGTGAGAAAAATGCGAAAAACTTATAAAAAAATTATAGAAGCAGAGTAGTCACTTTCACACACACAAAGAAAACAAAGTTCATTAACTAATAAATATCTTTGTTCTAATCATTGTATTATTATAGCTTCATATGACATATTTCCTTACACACACACAATTTATTTTTTTTAATCTTTGTTCTATTTTTATCTACAATGTCTCATGACATTTATTATTTATTCTATAAAAATGTCTATATTTTGACATGAACATGTGTAATTTGTACAAATGAAAAAGAACTGCATGGTGCGATAGGTAAATTGTCATCTAAACTACACAAAAATGAAAATAATATTAACATCTCATTTCAACAGATTACATTTCTGCAGTCTGAAGAGATGGATAAACCCTTAACCCTTGAAATAAATTACAGTTTAGAACCACTTTAGATGATGTGTTTTTTATATATATATATATATATATATATATATATATGGCAAAAGTACTCAGTATCAGATAGAGCATATATGCATGCTTTGTGTGTGTGTGTAAGCATATGTCTGCTAAATGCCATACGTGATACACACTTTGGGCGATCATGTCTCAAAAGAGACATGACTGACTGGGCAGAAGATTATCCCACAATAGGTTGCCATTGCTTTCTGCAGTAAACTGGTTGCCAACCAAGGCTATAGAACCCAATTTGTCCTGTTAACTGAAAGGAAGAGAAGGATGAATACCTTTCCCAAGGGTATTTGTGCGTAAGTGAATGCAAGGAATTCAACTCGAATTCGAACTCGACTCCCCGATTTGTCGTTCCGAGTTGATATCCATTGCACCACATCGCACATGTATATGTATGGTGTATAAAAAATACAATTACAAACTTTAGTGGGTGCAAGAACAGTTTGTACAATAAAATATCAACAAAAGTTCTCCCATGGTAAGTGATCAGATGGCAGAATACCCTGCACCCTTAGCAAATGATATGGATACACCTTCCATGTAGTAATATGAGATATACAACATGCTAGTGCCACTTGACGTGTGCTGATAACTGGATAGTCTCTAACAGACTGTAGAATATTTTCTCTGCAGTAAGGCATACGAGAGGATTTCAGTCTTCTTCACTCTACAGTTTATAATGCCACTGATCATGTCTCAGTAACATGATGATAAACAGTAGCAAAGGTTAGATGACTTGAATGTGCCTTCAGTCTCAAAACACAATCTGATACAGCCATGTAGCCTCATGTCTATTATCATTCACACAGACGCATGTAAAAATCATATCTGCCCGCCCACAACATGAATCTCCTGCCATTGTTAAATGAAACACTTCTCAGTTAACTCACTCCAACACATGTTAAACGTTGAAGACAGACTAGCCACAAATGTAGTCTTCATGGTAACACAGCGCCATCTACTGTAGGCTTTCTTTGAATTAAAAATACAATGTGACACAGAAATTTCAGTTTTGAGATTTCTACCTCGTCATCAGGCAATATTAGATCATTGTTGTGAAAATGATTTTCATTTAAATATAAGAAACAATGTTTGTTATTTATAGATATGGAAAGACATAAAAATTTGTATGTTCAATTTAACTAATCCCAACAGAGAGTCACTTCAAAATCCAAAATTTGAAATTTAAAGTGAATTTAAAATTTGAAATGCGAAATTTTAAAGCGAATCTCAATTCTGATTAGTTAAATTTAATAGTTTTAACAGAGATTATACGATTTGTAACCGCTCGGTCAATGTCTTCCCATATCTATAAATAACAAACATATTGTTTCTTATATTTAAATGAAAATCATTTCCTCAACAATGATCTAACATTACCTGATGACGAGCTAGAAATCTCAAAACAAAGAAATTTCTGTGTTGCAATGGATTTTTAATTCATAATTATATGATTATATTATGCTCTACAATATTTATTGTATTGAGTACTTTTTATAAAAAAAGTAAATGCCAGAGAACTCAAAACCGTAAAACCTTGGGTCCTACCTGGATCTATATACATATATATATATATATTATCATCCGCAGACAGATCTGTTTCGCTGTATCATGGCTCATCAGTACGGTTAGACTCCGATTGCTACACAACCCAGGCTCGAAACCCAACTGAACTGGCATCAGTTGGCGACTCTACTCCTGGGCCATGGGGCGTTCGGTGGAAGAAGGCAGTCTTTTTAATTATGCGCCTAATAGCTAGAGTGCTCAAATTCATTTTTACTGAATGAGCGATATATATATATATATATATATATATATACACACACACACACACACACACACAGAGAGGTTATGATAGATGAATGGCCATCTCAATTATGCAAAAATGAAAATGACGCTGACATCTCATTTTAACAGATATATTTACCAAAATTACACAAAAATATCTTGAAATACTAAAGAGTAAATTAATTCAATAAAAGAGTCACTGGCTTCAACCACGGTCTCCAGATAACTTTAGAATCTCCTCCAACTATTCTAGATGGTCTCCTTGTTTAAGTTGCTGAATGCCACCATAATCCTTGCCCTCAGCTCATCTTTGGTGTTGCAAGGAGTTTTGTTAATCTCTCACTCAACTGCACCCTACACATCAAGAGAGTTGCAGTTTGAGAAGTGAGGTGGCCAGGTGTAAAGAGTGATATGTTCACAGAAATAATGCGACAACTATGACTGGGTTCTACTTATGTGGCATGTTACAGTCCTTTTGTGAAACAAAGGGTTTTCTAACAGCAACCCTCTGGACTCGGGCAGTACTACCTCCTCAAGGTACTTGATATAGGTCTCCATATTGATTGAGGTGCTCGCCAACAAATTTGGGAGTTTTTCTTTATCAGAACGATTATAGCAAGTTTTCCAAACTGTCGTACATTTGTATACTCTCCCAACTTTTTCCAAATCTTCGGCACTGTCCTCAGATTATCACCCAAACACTCTGAAATGTTCATATTGGGGATACCAGCATTAATGCCATGCAGTACAACATGCTGCTTCCGAATTACTGGCAGAGTGAGTTGTTTTATGGTACCTTATTTCTCACAAATGGTGCCCAATTAACCCTATTATACAGTGCAAACAAAATTCGCCACAATTTACCCATCGCACTCTGTGCGTGTGTGTGTTTCTTCAACACCCATAGAGACAATGTGTTTTATATTGCAACTATGCTAAGCAGCCTTTAGTTACAGTTTCTGAGAAAGTGCTCACAATATGGCATGATCAGTGGTTGGACATGGCCTGTATGCTGAAGCCATCAGTCAAAAACCAGTTTGTGGCTTCATGCTAGAACCAACTAATTCTGAACAGTTTTATTTAGTCAACTTATCACATAAGGCAGCTTTTTGTTTTTAGCTTTTTCAATACAAGCTGATATCATCTCCTGGGTTGATATTATGAAGAAAATCCCCTCTCTGACAAACTGAATAGCTCAGTGGTAGAGCATTCAACTACAAACTGATCATAATAGGATTTGAACCAAGGTCTCATGGCTGAAATGCTAATGTTCTAAACATTTGACCATGCATATATAACAACTATAACAAATTGTCATACCTTTTCATAAAGACATCTAATTAAAAAAAAAATAAATATAACAAAGAATTAAGTTACACATATAACATGAATGCACCTGTGTCTACATTTCAAGTTATGTATGAAGATTACTTCAATTGAGATATGCATGAATATACTGTAAAGATAATGAGCACAAGAAGTTTCAGAAGAAAAATCAGTATTAGAACATTTCAAAGTTTCTGCATATATTTCTAGGGCAAATACCATGCATGCATGTATTTCTAGGGCAGGTACCATGCATGCATGTATTTCTAGGGCAGGTACCATGCATGCATGTATTTCTAGGGCAGGTACCATGCATGCATGTATTTCTAGGGCAGGTACCATGCATGCATGTATTTCTAGGGCAGGTACCATGCATGCATGTATTTCTATAGCAGGTACCATGTATGCATGTATTTCTAGGGTAGGTACCATGTATGCATGTATTTCTAGGGTAGGTACCATGTATGCATGTATTTCTAGGGCAGGTACCATGTATGCATGTATTTTTACAGCAAACACTATGTACATATGTATTTTTAAAGCAAATACTATGTATGTATACAAGTATTTTTAAAGTAAACACTATGTACATATATATGTATATTGAAAGCAAATACTATGTGCATATATATATTTTTAAGGCAAACATTATTAAAAATGAAAGACATTTTGTGTCGATTAATTTTACTGATTAACTTTTCCAAATTATCTCTCTCAGACAAGTAGGAAATTCCATCAGAAATTGTTTAAATTTCACTAAGGATCATATTAACATTTTTCCGCTTCTCACAAGTAATACCAAAATACTAGTGAAATCAAAAAGTAAAAATAAACTTATGAGCCTTGAAGCAATACTTGTACAACAAAAACAACTATAAATAAAATAAATAAAAACAATTATAGCTTAAGAGATTGCATTCTTAAAAGTATATAAAAAATATCACACCTCACTTACGCCACAATTTTTGCTTATATCACAATATTCACTAGTTCTACAAAAGTTACCAATTGTCTCTACCTACACTGATGATGACTTAAGCCAAAAGCTTGAAGCATATTTCTTGTACTTTTCTTCTGAAACTTCAGACAATTCCTTAGGGAATTTCCTCCTTGTCTGAAAAGGATTACCCCTAATCTGAAGAAGTCCATCATTATATATTACATCACATGTTATTACAGTGGACATTTCATATTTGAAATAGATATCCATTTATCATGATATAAGTGTCTACAATAATGTTTGAAGTAATAAAAATATTGAATTATATATATATATATATATATATAAAAGAGTGTACATTAAGGTCAACACTCACGGGCGACAAACTGTTTCATGATAACCTCAATCACATGTAACCTGATGATTGCGTTTAGCATGAAACAGTCTGTCGCCCCTGACTGTTGACTTCAATGTTCACTCTTTTATATTTACATATGCTCTATCTCTGATACTAAGCACTTTATTCTATAAATATAGCACACCTTAAAACTAAATTTATATATATATATATATATATATATATATATATATATTAAAAACAGAAATAGTTGTTCTCATGAGAGAAATTGGTATAGAAGGAAAAAGTGCATGAAGCTGTGAACATTTTATTTAAACTGTAGATTTATTGTTGTTATTATTAATAATTGCTTTTTGAATGATATATTAAGTGTCCATAATGGTATTTGTGTCGCTACACGTGTTTCAAGTCCAAAGTTGACTCATTTTAGGCAAATAAAATTGTGACCTTAGATATTGAGATTCATTTGTTTTCCTCATGGCCAAAATAGTGTGTGTCTCTGTGTGTGTATATATATATATATATATATATATATACATACACATACATACATACACAGGTAAGTGATCAGTGAGCAGGACAAAGTTCATATGCATGCATGTTTGTTGGCTTAATTTTTTTCACACTCGCATGTTAAATCTCTTCAGTTGGCCAGAAAAACTTTTTTTTTTAACACTAACTTGCAAAATTGGATTTTGTCTTTATTCTTCATAATTGTTTTCAGCAATTTTGATTCAATTATACTCTATGGGTCAACTAGTTCTTTTTGTTGCTTTTAGAATACTGTTTTTTGCAATGGATCACAAAATTTTTTTAGCGCATTTAAATTTAGTGCGTCTGTATGTGTGTCTTAGGTTTTTCATGTTTTGTTGAGGGAAGGCTTGTATTTTTTTATAAATATTTCTTCCTGCCTCATGAGCATGTCATAATTTTTTTGGTAGATAGGCATTACTCTGAATTTACCTCCACTACATTTGTGTAAACGTTAAGAAACATACAATTTCCTGTTATTGGCTAGTTTAATGTTACTTCTGTGCATGGATACCCTTTTATGCAAGCCTTGTGTCACCTCCACAAATATTTTTGCACAGTCATCACATTTTAGAGCATAAATTATGTTTTTAGAGTTGCAGCTCAGACTTGATTTTATTTCAAACGTAGATGTGTTTTTGAACTTGAAGTGTTTTACTTCTATTATTATGTTGTATACCCCACATCTTTTTTGTTGCATTTTGTGACCCCCTGTGTTGTGTGTTGCTCAAATTTTGATGAGGTTAATGTTTTTTTTAATTTTTGGGTTGGTGTTTACTTTCAATTATTGTCTTTAAGATTTCCTTTATTTTATCATTTTTGTTGAGTAATTCTGTGTGTCTTTTTATCTTTGGAAATAATTCTGGGTTGCTTTTGTTGTGCGTGGAAACATATGTGACAATGTTTTCTTCTTTTTTATATTTTTTTTTTATTCCAGAGAGATTCTAATGGTATTTCTTCTGCCAGTTGGAAACCCTTGTTTATTAGTGGAGTGCGGTATCCTCTTATTTGTAGTGTTTTTCATATTTCTTCTAGGTGTATTTTACGAAAAGTTTCATCAGCTATTGTGGAAATTTGTCGTGATAGGAAATAGACAACTTTTAGGATGATGACTCTTGAAATGGAGGTATTGTTGGGTGTCTGTGGATTTATGATAAATGTCTGTGAAGATGTAATTGTTTTTATTTTTTTATGAGTATGTCTAGGAATGGCAATTCATAATAGCTATATTCTAGTGTGAATTTAATTTTGGGGTACAAGTTTTGGAGTAGATTGTGTAGTTTATTTATATCTCCCCATGTTGATCTCCAAAAGATAAAACAATCATCTAGATATATCTTTCATGATTTACTGAATTCTGTTTTATGTCTTCCTCATATTTATGTCCGATTTGGTTGTATAGATTTTCTTCTAGATATGCTAGTGTGAATGTTGCCTATATCAGTGCCATGTTTGTCCACATCATGATACCTGTTGTTTGAATATAATTTTGGTGATTAATTTGAAATGAATTGTTGTCTAAAATTAGTTCTATACCCTGTACAATAAATTCTTTTGTGAAGCATGTGGTAAGTATTTCTGGGTGTTTTTCAATCCAAAATGCAATGGCCTGTTTACCTAGTTCATGGCGTATGGTACTGTTCAGGCAGTCCACATCAAATGTTACTATGAGTGTATCTGAGTCTACTTTTTATGGTATGAAGCTTAGGAAATGTATGCTATCTGATGTAGCTTTTTATTTTTATGGTGTATGGTTGTAATATTTTATCTATTAGGTTGCTCAGTCTGCTTGTTAGGCAGACTGGCCCTCTTACAATGGGTCTGAATTTAAGATCACTAGGGTTTAGGGTATGAATATACTCAGATTTTTATTCCAGGATAGCTGCTTTAATTGCGTTTGATTTATGTATCTTTGAGAGTTTGTAAAAATTGGTGGTTTTTTAAACAAAATCTCTAAGAAAATCTTTTTCTGTTTTTGTTAGTATTCTACTGTGAGTAAGGTAGAGTTTTTAAAATTTTTGATGTGATATCTTCATCTATATTATAGTAAATTAATCTGTAGATATTTTCGTAGCCTAGCATATCTTGAATATTTGTTTTGTAGTAAATTTTATTCATAATGACTACAGCACTGCCTTTGTCTGCTTCCTTTGTTATTATTTCATTGTTCTCACAGATGTTTTCTAATGCAAGTTTTTGTTTGTGTGTGAGATTGTTATGAGAGAGGTGGCTGTTTTGAAAGTCTGTGTTTTCAAAGAATATGTTCATTTCATTTGAATTGTTCTTACTTGGGAAATATTTAGATCTGTTTTTTTACTATTGAGCTGTCTGTAGTATTGTTGTTGTTGTGTTATGTTTCTATAAGTAAATTTCCATTTGAATTTTCTAGGGGCATTTTTTTATCTGTTATGTTATTTTTGGGGTGGGATAGAATTTTAGATCTACTTTAGAAGATATGAGGTAAGATTAATAATAATGGATTTTGTATTTTTAAATTGGTCTTTTCCTTTGGATCAGATGTTCTAAAAAATGTTTTCTAGTTAGTAAGATACCTGCTATTTACAGGTTTTGAAATTTCTGGGTGGTAGGGGTTTATGGACACTTAGTATATCATACAAAAAGCAAGTAATATTAATAATAATAACAACAACAATAAATCTACACTTCAAACAAAACATTCATGGCTTCTTGCACTTTTTTCTATAAATATATGTATATATAGAGAGAGACTGACAAGACACTGTGGTTAAGCTTTTACTATATTTTCCATGCATGTGTAGAAAAGATTTTTTGAGGGGAGGGGGATATTTCTAATTCTAAGAAATGTCTAAAAAAGTCTCTTGTATAGCTGCAAGAAAAAGTACAGTCAAAGTAGAAACCAAAACGTTCAGCCACAGGACATGGATCAAATTGCCTTCTTAAGAAATAAAACTTTTCTGATGATTCCAATCCCTTGCTAAAACATCAAAATGTCATTATATATGTGTGCAGATTAGGAATCCAAAGGAAATCTAAAATTCAGATGTGGCACACAAAACAGATGTAATGAATAAAATTGCAATTCGCATCAATAGACACAAGTCAATATTATTCCAAGCAATGATGACCGATTGTTTCCTTTGACTATTTTTTTCTGCTTCTTGCAAACACATTTAGTGTAATGGGTGATGATAAAGTGTGTAAAGCTTTGCTTTCTTTCATGAAAAAACTGTTGCCAAAGTTGTCATAATACCTCAAAAATTTTCAAGGAAAACAGAAAAAATGTTTTCAATAAAATATAAGATGTATGTGTACTTTGAAGGTGGCAAAACGTGATTTGAAGAACGACCCTTATCCAGCTGCTCAAATGATGAAGTTCCTGAAGGTAATTAATGGAGACAGTCATAAGACCATCAGAGCTAAATGGCTGCAGTGAAAGTTAACAGAATATTTGAAAATAAAATGTGTTCCTACAAAAATCTGTGCCACATTTGCTTATAGAAAATCAAAGAAAAAAAATTGATTTGAATGGTGGGGGTGGGTAACAATTTGAGGAAAAGTTTGAAATGATCCATTTTCTCTCCAAAGTTATGACAAGGGATTATGATTTTTTTTTTTAAATACATTCCAGTTATTTTAAGAGTGCCCCCTTATGTGTACAATTAATACCTAAAACACTACAAAGTATTCACACTGCTTGATGTCAGAGATTTAATTTTTCTATTAGAATTCTTAATCTATAAATGTTACAGAATAATTTTACATTTCTTAATGTGAATAAAGACAAAAGGAAAATTTATTTTATCTCACTGTCGATTTACAGATATATTTTCAGTTAAATCTGAAATTTTACATAATTTATAGTTTAGCATCATTATGTAGTTTAAACAAGAGAGAATACGAATCCTCAGAAATTATAATTTTATATTGTAATTTTACCCATTTCATGAACATCTATATAAATAAACTTCCCTCTTATAATCATGTCTATGCCAAAAACTTGAGAAAGCACTTTCTGTCCAGCCTTCCAAAATAGGATCCAACAATGACCTAAATCACAATGTCAAAATCCTTGAAATCTCTGACCTCTGCCAATAAGGATGTGTTCAGATAAAAACAGTAGATAAATAAAATAAAAACAATTTAATATTCTCCTTCACTGGTTCTAATTTATTTTATTTGAATTTTTAATAATACTATTCTGTATATAAGTTGCTAGAACAACTGATTGCCTCAAGGACCAATCAGCATACATGCTCCAGTTTTATTTGTTATCCATATATTATAATTATATAAAAAAAAATTTAAATAAAGCAATCTTAAATTGAAAAACAGCAAAAAAGAAATGGTTAAGAAATAATTCAATTAATTCAATTAACTTTCTGATTAAATTTAATCAAAGCTTGATCCATCTCATAACAAAGCTGAATTCAAAAACATGAAATAAGCAAAAAAGAAAAAAAAAAAAAAGAATGTATTTGCATGTACAAAGAATATTTATATGAAGAAACAAATGAAAGGAGTAGAGCAAAATGTAGGCCAACCATCAAAAACACTCACACGTTGTTGCCATCACCAGCACAGTCAATACAATAGGAAACTGCTTCCCCATCACAATTGTATGCAAGAGCCACTAGAATCAGAATCACAACCATTACTGTCATTATTATCACAACAATTATACTAACCTGATAAACCAATGACCAAATCACAATCTAACCATATATATATATATTTTGTGCACACACACACACATATATATATATATATGTGCGTGTGTGTGTGTGCACAAAATAGCCACAGACTTTTCATACCACAGCCAAAATCATTCATTTCAAGTCATGTCTAAGAATTCAGCTGTTTCATTCTAGTCATAGTGTCAACACTCAACCCAATTTGGAGTAAAGATAATCACAGAAGATACACAAGGTATGCTTAATATTTGCAATCTTCTTACTTCAAACACCAATTGTAATTCACCAATTATTTCAACATATGAAAGAGCATGCATTTAAAAAATCTCTATGCCCAAACTACTTGACTGCATGCAAATAAAATCTAACCTAGGCTTGTCAGAATAATAGAAAGTTCTGATGTGAAAATTCCTCTTGGTTAAAAAAAAAAAAAAAAAAAAGAGGTCATCAGTACAACAACAGAAGTTAGAAATGAAACGACTTGTACATCCAATTATTCATTTACCAAATGCAATCAGCAATTTTGGCCATATATAAGGTTCTATTAATTTCTAGAGCCACTATATTTGGAAGGAGAATGAAAGGTAGTAAGAATATAACATTCTTAAGGGCTGAAAATCAACTCGTCTATGCACAACCACTTGAAAGACATTACTGTTGATTTTCTTGCTGCTGTTAATATTTCTGGTGACTCGTTAATCAAGTGAGTGAACTACATTTTAAGCCACAAGTTTTGCAAACTAGCTTACCATTTGCTACATTACTATTATGGTGTTGTAATTTGTAATGTCAGGTAAGTCCACTTGTTGACCTGCACACTTTGTTACATAGATTGCAAGTGAAATCAGACTGGACATTATAGTGATAGATTGTGTTGTCGTCATAGCAACATAGACATAATTACACAAACACATCATACATTTACAATTAACATGTACAAATCATTGCCACATGTTATAAACTACAGTTGCACAGATTTCTATGCAGTCAGTGCTGAATAGTAATGTAACACATTAAAGTTCAATTTCTTTTTTTTCCTTTTTTTTTTTTTTTAAGAGCTAAGAGAGAAAAAAGATGGCTGACGCATATCGAAATGACTGCTGGGATACTGTGTGGTTAGTTGGCATCTAAGTAGAAATAAAGAGAGATTTCTAATGGCCTTCAATTCAGCTCTATCCTTCACAACATGAGTGGCCAACAAGGTCCCTCAATTTGTTAATTATTTTTTAATTAATAGCAAGCCTGATGCCGAAAGATATTTATACATACATATATACATACACATATATATTTATAGATTTGTTTTAAAAAACTCCACATTTTTCAACTAATACATGAAATTTAGGATTCATTGAATTATCTACCCTGAATAAATCTTATTTGCATACTTATTCTAATGTTGTTAAAACTGTTGTTTTTTCTTTAAAGATCACAACAAACTTGGTTGAAGCTGTTTTTTGGGGGAAGCAAAACCTTAGTCTATCAATATAAAAACAGTGACTGAAGCAGTTGTTTTAAAATTATTAGTTATTTCAAGCTAAAATTCATTCAAATATTTTTGTAATATAGTAACATTCAAATATTATAATCATTGTAGGAGTTGAAAGCATGATTAAAAAAAGACATAAAAAAGTGCAAGAATGAAAAAAATGCAAGAAAAAAATTTTGTTTTTGAAAAATGCAAGAAAAATTTTTTTTTTAAAAATGAAAGAAATGAAAATAAAATTTTAAAAAAATCAAGAAATGAAAATGAAAAGAATGAAAATGAAAAAAAAAAGAAAAAAAATTAATTCTACAAATTTTAGTTAATTTTCTATTGGGCTGTGATTTTAATTTCATTCAGACCTAAATGTGAAATGCTGTTGTGTTGAGTATTCAAGTATTTTAAGAAAGAAAATCTATAAGTTTTAGAATAATCCCTATTAGCCTAGATGTTTTAGAACAAATAGATTCATTCTTTGTGTTATGCTGTAAACAATTACATGAACATTGTTTGAAAACAACTATTCAAAAAATATATCATAAATTATTTGAAAATTAATCGAAAGGACAATTATACTAAATGATAACTATTTGAAATACAAAATTCTTTATTACAATAAAAATGTAAAAATTGAAAGAGGAAAAACAAATGATAATTATTTGAAATACAAATATCATTAATAAAATAATTTAGTAAGAAAATAAAAATCTCTATAACCTTATCACATGATACTGCATGCAAATAGTCAACTACTGAAAAGTACTCATTAAAGGAGGCCACTAATTTTTTTTAAGTTTTCCATTTACATCGTCAACCCTCTTGATATTTTGGCAACCTGTTCTTACTTTTGTAATATGAATTTCTTGCAAGTCCTGTTCTCTTTTAAGAGCATCAAAGAGTTTCCATATTGTGAGATCATGGGATGACACTAGCAGCAAAAAAAAAAAAAAAAAAAAGAAAAAAAGAAAAAAGTAATATGCCACTCTTCAAGGGCATTATTAATTCTAAGTAAATCAGCATTGACTCTTTCAAAACAAGATTGTATACGTATTTTCAAACACAGGTATTTCGAATAATTATCATTTAGTATAATTGTCCTTTCAATCAATGTTCATTCAAACAATTTACAATTTGAATAAATGTTTTCAAACAATTTTCTTGATATAGCTGTTAACATATCAGCCAAGCCATTTTACAACTTTCTTCTGTAAAATCCATAAAATAAGAGAAAAGTTGTTTTTTCCCCTCTCTAAGAATTGTATAAAAAATGTAAACAGTTTTTTATATATATATATATATATATATATATATATAAATAAAAAGGAAGATTACATCATTCCCATCAATGGCAATCATAGAAATGATACCAATTTAAAACCATTTTATAACAAAGAATGACTTCTATTGTCCAAACACTTGAAAAAGAATTATTTAAAATTAAAAAAATAATAAAGGGAAGGATTTTACTATTCTAATAAATATATCATATAAAAGAAGATTTATATGAAACAAATTGCATAAAGTACGAGCAGCAGATGCCATATAAAATTAAAAAAAAAAACTTTAAAAAATTGATTAAAAATAACTTAAAGCAACAACCCCCACCAAATTTACATTTTAATGTTAAAAAAAAAAAAAAAAAAAAAAAAATTGAATACAAAGGTTGGAGTTTTTTTTAAACCAATACATAAATATATAATATGTATATATATATATTTATAGATAGATAGATAGATAGACAGACAGATATATATATACATTTATATGTACATATATTTATATATAAGACTGGTGTTGCCAGCCAAGTTTGCTGACCATACCTTCCTTCTGACCTCACCAATCCTACCATATCCTTCCTTTCCATGTGAAGTAGTGAAAAATTTCCAGGATCTCTTGATTTGCAACAGTCCCTGAATGAAACATTGAACGGTATAACTTGGAGAGAGTTCCAGTTTGTACTTTTGGCAGCATTTGGTCAGACTGCAGCACGGTTCAGTTATTTATTTATTGCTTCTCTTTTTCTGAAAAATCTACTTAAACAATGCGAAGACTGACCAAAATAAAATTTAAAAATTCATGGCTTGCGAGTACAACCTCTCAGTCACAAGCATAGCCAGAATGTAGATAAAAAAATATATTTAACAAAAAAAAAAAAAAAAAAAAAAGGAAAATAAAAAACTGATCACAAAGAAAATTGAAGAAAGCAAAGAGAGAAAAGAAAGAGATAGAAAAAATATATTTGAAAACATGATAGGGTTAATTTATACAGCAAACAAAGTAAAAAGGATCTGGTCACTCAATTTATATACACAAGGTATAATACCGAATAACTTAGTAAAAAATATTAAATTAAAAAGTATATATATATTTTCAAGGTTTTAACTAATATACAGTTATATAATTGTAAAGAAACAAATTCTAATCTTTAAATTTTCTAAGCTTAAAAAGAAGGCTCTTTATATTTAAAGAGAATTCCTCAGAACCTGTAGTTTATATAATTCAACCAACTAAAGAATATGAATACAAGCCATTCTTTATTCATTTATCTAATGAATGTAAAACTTACATTGATTTTGAATTAAAATCATTTTACAATGTTAATTTAAGAATTATTTGACCCACTCATCTCCTGAGCTGCCAGAAACCTTCAAATCTTTAGCCATGACTAAGGATCAACTGTATGAAAGTCAGAAATGGAAATTTCATCTTGATATACCTACCAATATCCATTTGTTGATTGGTTAGAGGAATCCTTACTTATTAAGCATAACTTATGAATAATTTTGCTAGGTCAAGTACAAAGTACATGGCATTAGTAAGATAAAAATAAATACCCTTAAGGACTAAAACTGATCAAATAAGCAACTGATATAAATATTTCATACTATGACAAAGAAGTGATAATTTAAACTGAAATAACACTAAGAAATTACAAATACCATATTTTCCAGCCTATAAAGGTATGTCCTTAATTTTCTTTTAACTAAATCCCAAGATGAGACAATGTCAAATGTGGTGACAGCATTATAGAAAGTAAAGCTGAAACAACTTAATGTGTCACAAGATTAGTTACTGTTTTAAAAAATATGTCACTAAATATATAACGTACCAATCACAGAAATTTAGTCTGATTTGAAAAATAAAGAGGGTGTCTCAACATGGAGTAATTGCTTCTAGCAAAATGCCATGTAAAACTATTTGTAAAACTAGTGTTGGGTTAAATCCTCAATGGTGATCCACATTTGTCATACCATACCCAAAATAAGCCTAGTAAATATATACAGTACTGTGCAAAAGTAGTAGGACAATAACTATTTTATCTTTTATGAGGCATATTGACAGAAAATAAACAATTTTTTTTTTTTTTAATCATATCACCCCAAGCAAGGCGGTAACGCCACTGATGTGCCGGGGGCTACATAAGAGTGAGAAGATTAGAAAAGAGAAAACCGGAAACCACATCCTAAACAGGAAATAAGGAATGAGCCTCTTCACCTGTTCAATAGACGTGGGTGGAGTGTGAACTGGGCGATAGTTTAGTCTATCTACTCCAATTGAAAAAAAAAAAACAGTGAGAAGATTAGAAAAGAGAAAAACCGGAAACCGCATCCTAAACAGGGAACAAGGGATGAGCCTCTTCACCTGTTCAATAGACGTGGGTGGAGTGTGAACCGGGCGATAGTTTAGTCTATCTACTCCAATTGAAAAAAAAAACAGTGAGAAGATTAGAAAAAGAGAAAAACCGGAAACCGCATCCTAAACAGGAAACAAGGGATGAGCCTCTTCACCTGTTCAATAGACGTGGGTGGAGTGTGAACCGGGCGATAGTTTAAAGTAATTTTATTTGATTTACTCAACAAAAGCTTTAACAAGAAAAAAATACTTGTTACAAAATAAATTTAATATTTAGTATAATAGCCTTTTGTTTTGATTACAGCCTTCATTCTGTCAGGCATTGACATCACAAGCTTCTTCAATGTATCTAATGGCATCTCCTGCCAAGCAGCTTGTATTTTTTCCCAAAATGTGTCTTGCGAAGTAACATTAGATTTATCAATTTTTTTTATCCAAAATATCCCATAGATGTTCAATAGAGTAGTTTCAAAATAACTTGTTTAATGGAAAATAGAAAAAAATTATGTATAACTTCTTTTTAATACATTTCTTTTACACCTAGTTTTAAATAATCAATATTTATTAGCATTTTACTTGGCTTTTCACCCTCTATTTGAATTTCAGTGAGGTTTTTTAGGAAAATCACCTCTATTTTAATACTTTTGCACACTACCGGTATTATTTCAATAAGAAAACTAACAAGAGAATTGTTGCTGGACATCTAAAAAAAGAAATAGAAAGAATTCCTATTTCATTTAATGTTTATTCTAAAAATGGAAATTGTAGAATGACTTTCTAGTCAAATGCCTTAACTAACACGGCTGAAGTATATAAAAACTAAAATGTCTGACTTCTGACATTTCAGGTGAGGAGTCACTATAGACTTGGATTATGAATAATTTTGATCATCATGGTGTAAAAATGATGAATACTTCAAGGAAATTGATTTGCTGATGCAAACAAATTATTTTTGAATCATTATTTTAGTTCTTGTCAAAAAATAAAAAAATTATACTAACCATTAAAGAAAATTATTCACAAAATATTCTAATAAAGACATTGGTGACAGATACATATCAAATACTAATAATAAAGAATTTACTTATTGTTACTTAAAAGAATTTAAAATAAAAAAAAAATTTTAATCAAATGTGAGTCATAGGTATCACAACTATTACTTAATTGTAAATTCAAATGCAATATTATTATTTTTTATATATACAAAAATTTGTTTATATTCTTTACACATTCTTTACTTGACTTCAAAAAGTTGTATTATTTAGTAATTAAAGAAAAAAACGTTAAAAAAAAACAAAAATAATAATCATTGCTGGTATCAATGGTTCAATCAGTATACAATGACTAATAAATGCTGAGCAAATGCCTGCCAAGGCCACAACATACCAAGATAGAATTTCAGTTCGATTCCACAAATGAGCATGCAAAATGGCAACAGCACCCAAGAAAGACAACAGACAAACAAATCACCCACTCTTAGAATAAAGGAGAGAGAGTGATAGGTTCTTTTCATTATCTTTTAAAATCAATGATGTTCCAAAACAATAAATAAAAAATTTACTTTCAAGCTCTAATAAAGCTTCTTAGATTAACTGATACTTTATTCCTTTATATAAATAATCATGTCAATGTTTTGTTGCTAATATTTTAACTCATAGATGGTTTAAGATAATATAAGAAAAAAATGATCAGGTTATGCAATAAATTTTCCTTATAAATGCCTAAAGAACACATTTTTATTAACATTTCATAACCACACAATGTTATAATCACATTTTTTAAAGTTTGACTTTAATCAATGTCTTTTGGAATTAGAGAAAAAAATCTACAGATTTTCTGTAATTTATTTTCTAAGTTTATGGCATGGTTTCAACATTTTCACTATAATTCTTATCTTCTGCCATTGAAATAAATGCTAAAGTGGTTTTCATTTTCTACTAACAATTTATATTAGCAATCTTATTGCGACTAATCTTTGCAAACTAACAGAAACAAAAGAAATATTTAATTAATACACTTTCAAATCAGAGATAATTAGGATATATTTTCTTTAGTTTTTATTTAATTACACATGTGAGAAACACAAATTTTTTCAATTATAAATCATTTGTCACTTTTCAAGAAAATGTGATATTGAAAAGCTTGCTGCAGCTGTCAGTCATTTGTTTTTCATTAAAATAGATAGCGTCAAAAATCTTTTTTAATAAACACATTTTATTTTTACATTCAACTTTTACATATCTCAACGGAAAATGCAATAAGCTGATTTTCACACAATTCATAGCCAATCAAAAGTTTGCAGACAAATCAAAAGGAATATTCTAAATATAAATCATCAAAAGGAATTTTAAAACAAAGCTCTAACTAATTACTAAAGACATGAAGGGAAAATTTCTTAACTTACTCTTTAATCTATTTAATGCTTTATACAAGATAGTGCTGAATATTTCTCAACATGAATTACTTTGAAAGTCAGTATTTTAATAAGCAAACATCAATTTATTTTAGAAGGCTTAAAGGAACATAAAAAAAAAAAAAACATGTGCCAAGTGTGTTAAACTTTCAAGTAAACGCATGGAATAGCAATGTACATTTTATGATTCAAGATCATTTTTCTTAATCATGCCAAGAACCTTTCCCCACCCTCATTTTATATATATATATATATATATTATCCTACATTTTACGCAAAACTCTGAGCATAAAACATAGAATAATATGTATATTTCTTAACATATATATATATTTGCTCTGCTATACAGCATTAAGATGAAGTACTATTCTATTCACACATATATATATATATATATATATACACACACACACACACACATATACATACACACACACACACTGATTTACTTCCATATACACTACCGGCCATAATAATTATTAGGCCATCCCAGTTTTTTTAAAAGAAATGATGTATTTCATACTATTTTTAGTATTTATTGCCAAGTGGATAATTCTAAAAAATGAAAATAGAATGGTTCTTTTGATAATACTGCACAATAACATGTGCAATAAATGAACTGTTCTGGTGTCCAGTTTTTGTGCTCTCTTCCCCATGCTAGTCTCTTCTTCTTGGCTGGCCGAAGCAAAGGCTTCCTGGCTGCCTTGCAAAATTTTGCAAAGTAATAATAACAAAAGAACCATTCTATTTTCATTTAGAATTATCCACTTGGCAATAAATACTAAAAATAGTATGAAATATATCATTTCTTTTAAAAATCTGGGGTCGCCTAACAATTATGGCTGATAGTGTATATTTTAAAGAACAAATCCAGTAATGATCCACAGTTCATAGCATTTACTTTTTAAAAATGCTTGATGCAAAGAGGAGCAATATATTGTTGTAAAATTTTTATTATAAGTAGTTATAATAAAAACATTTTACATTGTTTGATAAAAGCTATCATGTCTCAGTACTATTAATTGTACTTCACCAGACAAAACAAGAGTTTGAAATATGCACCTGATGATTGCATAACACATGAAACTCCAAGTCGTGCCATAGACATAGGATAATATGTATATTTATTTACATATAATTGAGCAGTTTTATTAACACCTGAATAATAAAACTATACATATGTACACCCTCCTCATATGTATATTTAATTTACCTCACTATATATATATATATATATAAAGTCATCCACATACAAGCCTGTTTCGCTGGATAACAGTTCATCAATGTGGCTAGACCCATCCACTTGCTTCTGGCCGGGATATATATATATATATATATATATATATATATATATATGTATATTATTTCTACCCCCCCCAAAGCAGGATCACTACTGGTGTGCAGGGAGTTACAGTGCGAGAATATAAAAAACAAGGTACAGTGGGTGCTGAAGAAAGGATTAGAAATGGATGGGATTCAAGAAGATAGCAACTGACATGGCATTTAAACTTTTAAAGATAGTATCTATCAAGGAAGCAACTAAGTAGAAAGGAGTTCAACAAGTGGAAAGTGCGAAAAAAGAAACAAGTGTAGTAGAAGAGGTGGTTACATTTAACTATTTCAACGATAAAAGGGTGGGATCTAGATGCAATGTAGTAGCACACATAACACACACAAGCTTCATTAAAAACCACTAAGTTAATTTTAATTTTTCCGATGTTCTTATAATTTTCATCTTTTCTGGGCACAAATCATGTAGAAATTGTTCAAATGTTCTGCATATCCAAGCATTTTCAGCTATACTTTTAGCCATTAGCCATTAAAAGTATAGCCATTATCAATATTATTGATAATGGCTAAATGTATAGCAAAATGTGCTTGAAGAAATAAAAGATATGGACAATTTTGACATGATTCATATCCAGAAAAGAAGAAAATTATATGAACACAAGAAAAATTAAATATATGATAAAATATACTTTTAAGTTATGCTATATTTATGGTTTAAAGTGCTGACAATTGTGTATAAACATGAAACAGACTGTCACTGCTGAGTGTTGACTTCAATGTACACTTTTATATTTGCATACACTATCACTGATATTGAGCACTTAACCCATAAATGTGTGTGTAAACACGTACATAATACTCACTATATTAAGAAAAATGTTTTTACTACACAATTTTATTTTACTCTATTATTTCTTAAACAAATCCTAACTGGTTTATGAAAACTTTATTCAAGAATAAAATTTCAAATTGTAGAAAAGTTGGATTAAACTGACAGATGCAGATTGTGATGCAATATCTACAGATTCTTTAAATCTAAAACAAAATCAATTAAATCTTTAACTAAAAGGCAAAAGGAACAAAAACCAAATATGCTGTCAAATCTACAAAAGAACTAAATCTACTAATATTTTTCACAGTCAAAATATAAATACATTTGAGTCAAGATCTTGACATTATATAAGAAATTAGTTTATTCTAAAGTATTTCTATATATCTCACAAATAGAAAGTAATTAAAACTTTAGTTAATTTTTTTAGCCAAAAATATTTTCTATTCAAAGACATAAAAAAATACAAAAACATCTGCAAAAAGTAGAAAGAACAAATCCACAAAAAGTATAAGAAAACTGTAAAACTGTAGCAGAACAAAAAAATCTATTTTTTTTTAATATAAGTCAGATTTAACCAGATTTATTTGCAATCTGTAAAATGGATAGAGAGAACATCAACAGTAAGTGTTATGAATTCTACTTAGAGCTTTGTTGGGTGTTAATTATTAGGTGTGTCTAAAAGTTCTAAGTGTTCTTTTGCTTTTTCGTAAACAAAAAAAATTGGACACAATATAAGACTTTTTCTTTTTTTTTTAATAATTAAAAAGAAATCTGGTAACTTTTGCACAAATCTAATATTTTAAAAGGAAAATAGAAACTATTTTTTTGTAGTTTTTAAAATTTAATTTCTAAAAATTATCAGCAGACAATGAAGTTAATATTCTGCAAAAGAGAATTTAAAAAAATAAAGTATTTATTTCTAATTATGAAGAAATTTTTCAAATTTTAATTATTTTCTCAATGTCTTTAAACATTAACCTTCATATAACCAATACTTAGCATCAATGGAAAACATTTAGAATCCAATTAATATTGTTTCTCACACTTGTTTTGTTTGACAAACATTAAACATTTTGTAAAATATTTCAAACTATTCCAAAATTTCTATTTTCTACATTAATAGAGAAATTATTAATTATCACAAAATAAATATCAAGTTCATATTTTAGACAAAGAAAAATATATTTAGTAACCAACTTTTTAGATTATCAAAAACAACATTGTTTTTTAAATTGTTAAAAATGACAAAAAGATAATATATTTGAAAGTAAATAAAAATTGGATTTTTTCTTTTTTTTAAATAAAAAAATTAATAAAATAATTAAAAACAAGATATTTTTGCCCACTTACTCTTCATCAACTTCTTGAGGGAATAAATTGTTTATACACAAATTACTCAGGATCTGACATAAGCATGTGGCTAATGTTGCAGCCATGTCTTGATCAAAATCCTCCTGGAATAAAAAAAAATAAATATAAGCAAATAGTTTATAAAAACGTTTGATTTTTTTAATGAATTAAAATCCATTAAACATCATTGTGTAAACAGTTTACGGTCAATTCATGTTGAACACACCAATTTTCGTTTGATCACTAAGTTAAGCAACGTTGAGCCTGGTGCTGTAAGCGTTTATTGACGAATGTGCGTTGTGGTGTAGTGGATATTGGCTCAGAAAGAGAAATTGGTGAGCCTTGCATTCACTTATGTACTAATGACCTTGGGATAGATATTAATCCGTCCCTTACCTCCAGTTATGGGTTAAATAACAGGACAGATTGGGTTCTGTAGCATTGGCTGGCAACCAGTCTACCACAGCAGGTATTGCCAACCTGTTGCAGGATAATTAAAATGCCTGAGGTCTATACAGGGTAGGACTTGGGACCCTGCCCTTAAACAAACCCCAATGAATCTTTCTTGGGAGGTAGCCAGCACAACCTGACTAGGGTGAATGCAGCTTGCAGATGCAAATTGTGTAAACACGGGTTTTAGTCCCTGCCAGTATTGACTGACCAAATACATATTCTGGTCAGTCAAGTTTAGCTCACCATTATTATTTCTATTTATACATGTCTTGTTTATATTTATTGAACTCATGGAAACAACAAAAATGGATAATTCTTGGCCTCATCCACCATATTTTTTCTTTTTTTTCTCTTTCTGGTAATTGTTACCCCAAGGAAAAGTATGAGTGTTATTGTTTGTTGTTGTTTTGTTTTTTTCTTTTTTAACAGTCTGTTTCCCCCAGTACAAGACCAGATGAAGATAAGTTAAGGGGGTAATCTATCTGAATAGAAGATAATGGTTGAAAAGTTCCCTGTAAGATACAGTCCCTTATGCCATCAATTTTGAAGTAAATACTTCAACCATCTTTGGTTTTTTTTTTTTTGTCTTTTGTAATTTTAATTTTTCTTTCTTTTTTTTTCCTTCTTTGTCTTTTGCTAATCTCTTTTGTCACTTTTCCTTCTTTATGTTTTGCTAATCTTCATTGCTATTATCAAATGCCATGCTTCAGACTCCTCCCCACCCATAGCTTAATTTTACATTTGCTTTGCCTATCAATGCTGAAAACTAAGTATTACCATCCCAATTTTTTAGTTGGTAGTAGACATCAGAATCCTTGTTTTTAATTTGCTTCATTAAATTGTGTGTATACATATTTGAAATTTGACATACCTTTGTGGCAGACTTATTTTTTTGGTGACTGGGATATGACCAATTCTAAGGTAGTGGCCAAAGAAAAAGAAAAAATTCTAAGTTGAAAGAACTTTTGCAACCACCAACACCCTTCTCAAATGAGAGAGAGAGACTAGTTGCATTGTACGCATTCATTTGAATGATATTTTTTGGGGAGGGAGCGTCCCATTCCTAGGAGAATAATTGCTAAGAACATCTCCCTTCCCAAATTTATGGACAACTTCTATAGATGCATGCTGGGATTTCTTCCTAAGCAACAAAAATGGATAATTCTTGGTCTCATCCACCATATTTTTTCTTTTTTCTCTCTTTCTGGATTGTTACCCTATCAAGTTTATCACATGACCTTTTTGTCTCAAAGTTTTTTTTTTAACTTTGTCAATGACTGTTTTATCTGTATTGATACTCATGTCTTTTTAAGCTTTTTTTAATGCTGTAAGGAGGCAACAATCGCAATGACTGAGACCAGCCAACTGTTGCACCGAAAGTGTCAGCATTGTCGTCAGTTTGGACAAAGCCTGTTGAGAAAAAAGGTGCAGTCTATTATGACCAAATGCATAAGGAGTACAAGGGCTTCACCAAGGAAAATGAGCTGATGACCATCCCTGAAGTTCTGGTTGTTGAGTCTATATGTGACGATAAACATTCACACTTACCAGAGCCAAAGTGTCCAAGATGTTTTGCTTGTCGGGCTGCTGTGTTGTGATGGATGCGTGCGTAAACCCACACTAGACAGTTCATCATTTCGTCAGCTGCATCCTCTCCTCTCACAAGTTTGGTCCAAGAAAGGTATATTCTTCGACCTCTGTCATTTTATGCTAATTGGCACAAGCCAGAGACTCTGAGTGAGAATGAGGTCAACAGCGATGATTGGTGCGTCAGCAATGGTTTTTGTTCATAAAAAGGTCTGAGACATTGGCTGCCAGTGCCGTTGGGACCGTAGTGACATGCACTGGTATAAAGATTCATATTGAGTTATGACTGTTTATTTTTGTCTGGAAGCTAGCTTCAAACCTATGAGTTGAGTGAGCAGTGTAACGGAAATGTGACAGAGATCCACTGTTTAACTACACTATAAAAACAATCTTCTTGTTGACAACCAATGAGAAAACATGTAAGCTTATTATTGTCAGCAGAAAGAGTATGGAGGAGGCTCTAAAAAGCCTAAATGAAATTCCTTGAGTTTGCCAGCCATGCCACATATTGTAGCAAATTATCCACATTCTCTTTGTATTCCATAAGTAAGAAGTCAGTTCCATCTAAACAGCTTCTTCCTGCAAATCACTGCAGAATGGAACCAAATCTCAAGAAGATGTTTTTCCCGATCACTACAATCTTATCTTGTTCAAGTCTAGTGTTAACCATTATCTACGCCTTTTAGCTGCATAAAGTGCCTGTTAATGTAGCCCTATATCATGAGTGGTCCCTAAGCCTTGTACAGAGTAAACCAAATTGTACAAACCAAAAAAAATACACAAATGTACAATGTTTTTTAGGTGTCAAGACTTGGGGCCACATGTTGTGGGACTGCCCAAGAAACAAGTTAAAGACGTCAGTACAAATTATTAATGCAGTACTACTTAGTATCAAGATTTAAGTTAATGGAAAGTGGTGTACAGCTCCAATTGATTCAGGATGTTCTTATTCAGTTGTAAACAAGAAGAGGTGTGATTCATAGATAAAGAAGGGAATGAATATGATCATGATTAATAATGGGATTCATGCCTGAGTTGGGTCCACTGGTCATATTGTGAAGAATAAAAAAACCTGTTAAAGTTGACAACCTGTTGGTGCATGAGAAGCCACTGGCAGATATTCAATGTGATCAAAGTATTGGTTGTTTTTATATTACACACTCACAAGCAATAGTTTTCACACAATGCCGTACCTATGCGCATGGTAATTTGTATAGACAAGTCCATTTTCAGCATAGAGTTTTAACCAACTGCTGAAAATTTGGTCAGCAACTTGCAAATATTCGGAAGATCTGATGCCCAAAGAACTGCAAAACTCTATCGTAAAGATAGAAATGGGCCATAAGAGGCTATCTATGTAGCACTACTGTAATCAAGAAATTGGATGGAGGTGGTTAGTGAAGAAAATTCTGAATTCAACCAAAAAGAAAAGCAGCTAAGCACTGGCATGACATTTTAAGCACTTTGCTTTGTTTTCTTTTTTGAGCTACATACATAGAGAGGACGCAATACACACAAATACTCAAAACTAACAATGAATGACATCCCAACAAAATATGAGCCTGACATTACTTTGAGTAAATACAAGTTATTTGAAATAAGTGATTTGTGGTAAACGAGGTATTGCTAGCAAAGTCTAGTATCACTAGCAAAATTTATGGCTATGGGTGAGTACTTTTACAGTGGGAAGGGAGGGAGGGTTTGGTTTTATGGCACATCAACCACAGTGGGTCATTCAATGCCAAACGGTTTACACATGTATACAACATGTATAATTTGTAAACTGTGACAAAGTTTCGATCAATGAAGCTCATTTAGTGGTAATGTAGTCAAATCGATATCAAGCAGTTAGTCTTTGTTCTATAGGAGTTGGAAGTAGTCCATTTTTTTTAGGTACTCTATTATTTGCGAAGCAGATACCTCTTTGAATAGTGGAGCAAAGGTTATATTTTTTTGCAGTCAACCAATATGTGACTGAGTCGTTGATTGCAGTAAGTACACCAAAGTGCAGTTTCTCCCTTGAGCAGATAGACATGTGTTAAGTATGTATGTCCAATTCTAATTCTGCTTAATATTATATCTTGTCTTCGGTTAGGTAATGGTTCTGTGATTTCCAGTTTAATTGTAGGTTGATGTTCATAGAGTTTGTTATTTAAGAACATGTCCCATATTGTTTGCCATTTTCTTCTTATGTATTTTTTAATTTTGGTTTTGAAGTCAGTGAATGGAAGTTTAAGAGTTGTGATCATCTTTTAGTTGCTTCTTTTGCGAGTGTGTCGGCCATTTGGTTTCCACTAATGCCCACATAGATAGGAACCCATACCAAGACTACTGTTTTCCCATCGTCTGTTAGATAGTGATATTTTTCTAGAATCTCTTGTCTGTATGGGTGATTTTGCACAGTGGGGAGGAATTTAACTACTACAATGTACTATCAGTCAGTTAATTAAATGCCAAGAGTATTTGCATGTAAGTGAATGCAATGACTTCAGCTGGAGTTCGAACTCGGCTCCCCAATTTCTGGTTCCGAGCCGATATCCAATGCACCACAACGCACATCCAATGTACTATATTATTAAAAAAAAAACATTTCAAATAACCTCAAATAACAAGAACCTTCTTTTATTTTTTTTTTATTTAGTAGACAAAGTGTGAATTTTTAAATGCAGCTTGTTTACTGTACTCTAATATGTGCTAAACACACAGAAATCTACAATAACAGAAAAATACTTACATCTCTGAGAATGTACTGAACAATTTTATCCATAAGTTCACACTGTACTTCTTGGTCTCTGGAAGCACAAAAATAAATGACACCTTATTCAAAATACTTCTTCAGACATATAAGGAGCAATAATATAATGAATTTCATATAACCAGAGTACATCACACTGAGGAAAGTGCCTGAAAACATACAATGAGTTCACTCAGACCCTGTGGAGTAGACAAAAGTTTGGAAGTTGTGAATAGTTGTGCAAGCACCAAATCAAGAGTCATCCTGACTGAGGGTTTTAGCGTATTAGTGCTGTACAAACTGCACATTATGTATTCTCTTCCATGAATTATAACTAAAGTCCACTTAACTGAGTTGCAGTATAAACTACAGGTGGGCTCTGTGAGTATTGAACAAAAATGAGCCAGAACAGGCTTCTACAACAGAGACTGGTTAGTCACCTTAATAAACAGTTCTACTCAGAAAATGAATAGCCAACCATTATATATATAGTCAGTCATGCCTCTTTTGAGACATGATCACCCAAAGCGTGTATCACGTATGGCACTTAACTGACTGATATATCAACATTATGCAGAGAAAATATCTTTTGAGTATGGTTCCCTCTGTCTACGGCTATATCGTGTTGAATACACCGATTCCCGTCCGATCACCCAAGTTAAGCAACATCGATCCTGGGCAGTACTTAAATGGGTGACCATTTGGGAATATACTAGGTGCTGTAAACGTAAGGACCAAGAATGGTCCACCGGTCCCCCAGGTTTGGGGGTTGGGTGCAGGGCTAACAACCCTGCCCCATAAAAAGCAGTTTGTTACAGAAACAGCAACAAAAAGTTGCTGCCCTATGCACCATCTGGGTGTGATGGATAAATGATGATGATGATGATGGTTCCCTCTGATGCCTGAGGATAGCTTGAAACTTACAGTATTAGAGGGCGTATGTTTGTAGAAAAAAAAAATTAAATTTTAAGGCTTTATATTTTGTTTTACATCGAGCACTTTTCTTTTAAATATTTGCACTTTCCTGAAATATTTTGAAATATTAACAGAATTCTTGTCATTAATTAATTCTAATTCTAAAACAGAATAAAATTAAATACTCGCTTGTAAGTAATCAGTATTTCATTAGCAAACAAAAAATATGGGCCTGCTTACGTCATTCATCAGTGCAACGGCCAAGATGTTTGAATGCTGATTTTCCAGGTAGGTGTAGCATAATCTTCCCCACTCGTATTTAACCACAGATATGATTTTGCACAGTACTAATCCAAACTTAGTAACTGTACAAAGATTAGCAAGTTTATTTTACAGATTAATAATACTGTGATAATATAATTTCTCATGGGGTACTCAACATGTAGCTTTGCATTAATATTTAGCTCAATAAATAAAATATGACAGATTTTTACAATTTGCACTAATCCCAGCACACCAAGACCATTAAATAACTAACTTATACATAATAAAAAAAATAAGTGAAAAAGACTACATATATTTGAAAGTTATTTTCAGCATTTCCATATAGAATAAAAACTAGCAGTTTCTTTTCAAAGGAAAAGTTTGGAAAATAAACAATGACGCGGCAAATACCTTTCATTTTGTAAATCGAGCGTTAAATCCCGAAGCTCTTTAGGGAGCTGTTGTATGTGCTCAGTGATGTCAATTTGCTGAAATCGAGAATTATTTTTCAATCGCTTTACCTTCGGTTCACCAACTAATTTTCCTAGAAAAATAAAATAAAACAAAAAAAAAAAGAAAAACAAAAAGGGTGGGTTTGTTTGAGAAAATTAAACTTACAAATACAAGTCCAATAAGCTACAAATTTGCTCATACAGAATTTTGCAATGAAATGTAGACTTTAGAAATATGCTTTCCTCACTTTTAAATTTTAAAAAATTGATGTAAATCAATGAATGCAATAGTAATATGGTTATATAATAATATCAAAGTTCATTTAATTTTCTTGTAGGTTTGCAAACGGATTATATTACAAACATCGTGCATTCAACTTAAAAGGCTGTAAAATCTGTAAAAGTGAAAAAAAATGTTACGACGATATATTATTGTCATAGTATAACAGATTTTAACTTGCAAATCAATGTTTTTTGTACAATAAAACTAGTATTAACCAACTGATATTAGTAACATTTATACTTATATTTCTATGATAAATATAATTCCAACTTATATATTTTCATTAGAAATATTTAAAATAAATTAGTGTCATGTGATGTTCTTATGCAATTCATGGTTTGTTCATCATATTGCAAAATATATAAGCAATTGATTTTAATTTAACATTTTTATTATACTAAATAACATAGTAGTAAAAATAATATCAGATTAAAATCCATCAAATTGCTTAAATTGGTTTATGTTTCATGTGCAAAAATATAGTTAATAAGTATAGCAATTATAAAGTTGCATGAAGAGATGAAAACCTCACAAAAAATGTTAATTGAGTCATGCTTTGCTGTAAAAATCTTAATGGCCATACAGTAAAAGAAGAACACCTGGCAAAAATGTGGTTTTAGGAGGATAAAGAAATGCAGGGTTGATTCCAATCAAGAAGCACATGTGTATAGGCCAGTAGACATTGATTTCACAGTAAAAAAAAATGTATATCTACACAAAACACAAGTAGTCACTAACAATTATGTCATAGAGTGTGTGTGTGTGAGAGAGAGAGAGAGAGAGAGAAAATAAAGAACACTGTGGGAAATGTGTCTTAATCTAAAATGTTTCACTTTTATTAAAGCTTCTTCAGAGATCTGGTTAACGACAAGAAAGGAAAAATTTTTAAAAAACAAAGACATATTCAATCAGTCAGTCAGTTAAGTGCCATACGTGGTAAACGCTTGGGCAATCATGTCTCGAAAGAGACATGACTGACTAGGCAGAAGATTATCCCACAGTAGGTTGCCATTGCTTTCTGCAGTAGATTGGTTGCCAGCAAAGGCTATAGAACCCAATCTGTCCTGTTATTTAACCCATAACTGGAAGGAAGAGACGGATTAATACCTTTCCCAAGGGTATTTGCGCGTAAGTGAATGCAATGGATCCAGCTGGAATTTGAACTCGGCTCCCTGATTTCTCGTTCCGTGCCGATATCCACTGTACCATAACGTACATATTCAATGCATTTAAAAAAAAAAAAAACTTCACTTCTTGTCTTTAACCAGATCTCTGAAGAAGCTTTAACAAAAGTGAAACATCTTAGAGTAAGACATTTTTTTAAAAATCATATCACCCCAAGCAAGGTGGTGACGCCACTGATGTGCAGGGGGCTACGTAAGAATGAAAAGATTTATTCCTAATTCATTCTATCCTATTACCTTGTCAGATTTCAATCCATATATTTAACTCATAAATTGTCATTTAAATTACATAACAATGAAAATAACATTGATATCTCATTTGGACAAATATATTTACCAAAATTACACAAAAACATCTTGAAATACTAAAGAGTAAATTTATTCAATATTGCCATTGCCTTCAAGCACAGCTTTCAGAGGACCTCAGAATCTCTTGTGTCTCTTCTGGACAGTCTCCCTGTTTAAGTTGGTGAATACTGCCATAATCCTTGCCTTCAGTTCATCTTTGCTGTTAGGAGTTTTGTTGGTCTCTTGCTATACTGCACCCCACACATGATAATCAAGAGAGTTGCAGTTTAGGGAGATAGGTAGATTGATGTAAATGGTGATATGGTGGCAAAAATTATCTGACAGCCATGACTGGGTTCTCCTGTTAGTGTGGCATAGTTGAGAGTCCTGGTGTCAGACAGAGGGTCTTCCAGCAGCCACCTCTTGACCAAGGGCAGCAGTACTATATATATATATATATATATATATATATATATATATATATTCATGGATAGGTGGCACCAGTAGATAGGTCACACCATTAGTTTGGGATTGTAAAAGTGAGTATTTGTAGTTGACTTACAGATAGGTCACACTATAATCTATAGATTTACATGGCCCTTTGTTTAACGTAAATATAACTAATATTTGATAAATATTTTCAAATATTCATCATTATTTTAAAACTGCATATATCAAAGACCAACAACAGTGTTTCTTCATTCAGATATAATTAATAAACTTCATCAGGACTAAAACCCTAAAATTCTTCATCATTATCACTGTCCAATATTCTTTGTATTTGTTCAGTTTATTTTATTTTTCCCTTATGCTCGAGCCAAGGGTACTCAACTGGACTACTGATACACCACAGTCTACTTTAGATTCTCAAAGGACAACTCTGTTACTCTGCTATGAAATCTTGGAATACAAACCTACATAGAGCGTAAAACAGCAGCAGTACCACATGTGATATATCCAAATACGCATGCCCGATACATGATATGGAGTAAGGTCATAATTCCACCTATAAACAATGTCTGGAGAGAGGAATATTATACAATTTTACTGTAATATATATATATATATATATATATATATATTTCTGACAGCATTAGATAAATATAAAGCTGCGAGTCAGTAGGATCATTTCGTACTTGATTAGTAGAGGACAGCTTTCCAATGTTTAATGTACACATTCAGGTACTTGTATCCAGATCTACGCATTACCATAATGACAGTTACTAAAAAGTTAATGCCAATTTTACAGATATATTGAGTACATATTGCGCACTCCTATTGTTTGAAGAAAATTTTGGTAAAAAGAGTGCGCCTTAACTCCTATTATGTACGATACTTCCCCAAGGCACTTGATGTAGACTTCCATGTTAAGTCTGAGGCCCAGTGGGAAGTTGAATGAAAGTCACCATCACTAGTGATCACTCCAAACACTTTTATAATCCCCATAAGATTCATCCATTTTTTCCAAATCCTCTGCACTGTCCCCCAGACTGACACCCACACTCTGAAATGTTTGGAACTTTTGGCCTGAATATCAAGCAGTACAGCATACCATTTCTAAATTTCTGACAGATTGCTCAACTAACCCCACTATACTGTTTAGTTGACAAAGTGATAAACAAACAATATGAATGCATGAAATTAAATAAATAAAATGGTGACAATAAAATGGTCGGGTGCTCCTGCTATCAACCTAGGTGTCCTTGACAAAATCCAACGGAGGATCTGAATAGGTTCGATTCGACTTGACAGCTCACCAGCGCAATGTGGTTTCCTTGTGTCTCTTCTACCATTACCTTCATGGCTTCTGCTCTGATGAACTTAGCTCACTGGTGCCCCCTATATATGAATTTACTCGAGTCACAAGATAAGCAACTAGGTCCCACCCTTTTACTGTGAAACCAATAAAATGTAAACGCAAATTCTACTCCAGCAGCTTCTTTTCTCACACTTTCCACTTGTGGAATTCCTTCCATTTACTTGCTTTCCCGACAGCTATAATCTCCAAGAATTTAAATGTAAAGTCAATAGTCATCTATCTCACTAACTTGCATCCTCTCTCTCTCATGCTTTTCTTTGTCCACTCCATTTTCATCAGTATTCACATTCTTCTCTTACCCACTTCCTGACACTTCCTATAACCTGTCACTCTTATAACTTTCCTCCTATGTAACCCCCTGCAAAACAGTGGCAGTAAAATGCCTTGCTTGGGGAGATATGATTATAAAAAAAAAAATAAAAATTAGACCAGTGCTCAATACATGTTTGAAAGAAAATGAAGCCTTAACATGTAAGGCTTTTAGAGATCAGCTAATTACACTACCATGGTTCCAACCTTTTTGGTTTCATCTGGTGATTTGTAAACAATACAATCACCTAACAAAACGGTAAAGATTGAAACCAACTATATATATATATATATATATATATATATATGTGTGTGTGTGTGTGTGTGTGCGTGTGTGCATGTGCGTATATATATATATATATATATATAAAATAGCATAGTTAGTCATCTTTATTTCAGATATGTGTATAAAAACATATAAACTTAAAAGAGAAAGATATTGTAAATTCATTATGATGAGAACAGTTGCAAATTGTGAAATGATGAAGAGATTATCAAACAATAAATAAAGCAAAATTAAAACATTGGAAAAAGTAAAACAGAACTTAAGAGAGATGAAAAAGGAAAGCAGCATATAGACAAGCAAGAAAATATTTGCAGAAGCTAGTATCACAATTTCTAAACAACAATGAAAAAGAAACATTCATGCAACCAAATTCATACTTTTAAGCAAAAGTCTTAAATAGAAAAATGAAATATATTTAAGATAGAAAACATAGAAATACATCACAGATTTTCTCAACAGTAATTTTTCAGATTTTGGATTGAGATTTTGGATTGACCTAATGACAAGGCTTGAGTTTCAGTCTTTCATGGAAATAGTCAGCCTATACTACTTGTAAGACGAAAGAGGCAAGATGAAGTAAAGTTTCAGGCTGGTATTTGTAAGGAGTAAAATTTTATTTAATATCAAGATAAATGCAAAAAAATGATTATATTAGTTTTTAGGTTCCAATCAAGAAGCTTTAAGCTAAAGAGTCTGGATATTGCTCTTCTTGCTTAAGAAAAAAGAGCTGCAAATTAATGCCATTCTAGATATTAATCCAATTTTAACTTTTGGCTCATTAAAAGAGATTTAAATAAGAGTATCCAAGTAAATATCTCTGAAGAGCAATATAATCTGTTCCAAGAAATACTTAAACTGAAAAGTTAATGCCAAAACCTAAAAATGAAATAGGATACTAAAATCTTGGGAGACAAAATTTATATTTCAGGATTCAACATTATTAATCCAACATTGTAGTGGGCGTAACTAGTTTGTTTACATTAGGAACGGTTCAGTATTAACCTAACTAAATTATGCATTTAATAAATAAAAATATTCACACATCCAATTTACTATTTATAACAACCTTAACTTAAGGAACTAATACCTAATTCAAATCAAAAAATGTTCAGCTCATAAAATGCACCAGAAGAATGCGTAATGTATGAAACTCCAAGTTGTGCCTAAAATGTTTGATAATATATATATATATATATATATATACATACAAGAGAGAGAGAGTCATAAATTTTCATATTATTATATCCTTATTAAAATATTGATAATTTGCATAATAAAATCCAACACAAGCCGAAAATTACTAGTCACAAAAGTGAGTCACTATCCTATGCTGATTACTACATCCACAGTTTTATACAAGTTTTGTTAAAAGATCAATGAAAATGCTTTTTTAATGATATTTTTTTCTATATTTCAGTCATTTTTTCTGGTTTTCTGTGAAAGTTTAAATGTCAGACATTAGACAATGTATATTTAAGCTTTCACCAGAAACCAAGAAAATAGCTTGAAATATACAAAAAAAAGGGGGGGAGGGTTAAGAAGTTTTGTTGATATTAAACCAAACTTTTATAAACATATTGTGAGAGTGAAGATAGGAATCACCCCTGTATAACTTTCAGTTTCACACCTTATTGATCTTTATGCAAAAATTGTATTGTGGTATAAAAACTGAGAGTCACTATAGTGTTGATCACTGTATCTACAAACACTATCCCTGATATTGAGCACTCTTTTCCCATAAATATAGCAATTTTAAGCAATGTGTGTATTTCAGGTATATAACATTGGTAGGTTAATACCAATTTTACTGAGAAAACATTGAAACAAATTCCAACATCTGGAATGATATAACGATGAAATAAATTGCTAAAACAATTAATAGTAATATCATACATCACCAAAAATAAAAAAGATAATGATAATAATCTTCCAAATGACTAAAGAAAGCTGGTGTACAAGTTTAGTTGATATGGTTATGTTTTAAGCATTTAACTGATAACAGTGACAAAAAGTATTGACTATCTATATATTTCTGCTTTGTAAACAACTTGCTAATGTTATGAATGCAGGTATTAATGTTTCATTATTTTCATGCATGTTTTAACATAAAACAAAATATAATCCATTATATTAAAAGCTAAACAAGATCAGCACCAACAAAAAGTTTTTATTCTTAAATTCTTTCAAGTGTATTATTATTATTATTGATAGTTTCTAAAAATAAAATTTAAAAAACGCCTTTTTTAATGGTGAATTTATAAAAGTGAAACAATTTCACATTAAATATTGTCATGTATTTTAAACTTTATAAGGTTTTTCATATACAACAGGTTTGAAATTTGTTTTTGGTAAATGATTAACATTTTTAGGGCATTTAAATATATCTGTTAATGAATTCTATAGAGACATTTGACTGATGAGCAGTATATCTGTGAAACTTGAAGTCAGATGATAAGTTTTTTTTAAAACTTTTGTCTTTTAACTATTTCTATGCTTTGTTCATGAATTATACTTCAGTAATCTACGGCTATATCGTGTTGAATACACCGGTTCCCATCTGATCACCGAAGTTAAGCAACATCGAGCCTGGTCAGTACTTAAATGGGTGACCATTTGGGAATACTAGATGCTGTAAACGTAAGGACCAAGAATGGTCCACCGGTCCTCCAGGTTTGGGGGTTGGGTGCAGGGCTAATAACTTTGCCCTGTAAAAAAAGTTTGTTACAGAAACAGCAACAAAAGGTTGCTGCCCTATGCACCATCTAGGTGTGATGGATAAATGATGATGAATTTACTGGCTGATGTCTTTTATTAGACACCAACATATTATTCTGATAATAAAATCCCACATGTATAACCTATTTCGGTTGTGCAAATACAAACACCATTTTTCTTTTACTTCTCAAACTTTGCAATTGGAGAGTGCATGCAAATTTGTGATTGAAACATTTTGCCATCAACATTTCAAAAGTTGAGAAATGACCACAAGCCATGCAAAGTTGTGGTTAAGTTGTTGAAGTATTCCCTCCACCCTCTGACAAGCACACTGGAAAAGCAGCTAAAAGCAGTTTTGGCAAAGACAAGCACAAGCGGTTTGCAAGTAGCATATGAAGACATGACAAAAACGAACACAGCAGAAGCATAGGCAGCAGAGATTGGTTACCTAATGGGATGTCATCTTCTTCATCACTGAAGACGCCATCAGACAAACTGCTGCTCTCCCCAACATGATTACCAGCTTCACCCACATCTGCTGGAAGGTCTTTATTAACAGAAACTTCCTCTTTGACAACTGAACAAAAATAAAAAATAAAATAAATAAATAAATAAAAATAATAATATTCAGCTGAAAAGAATATGTGCAACAGCCCAGGAAAGATGGAAGAGAAAGACTGCAATGATGATGAAGTAAAAAGAAAAAAGGAAATAAAATTCATGAAAAATAAATTATTTAAAGATTTTTTTAAAAAAAATTTACTGTCATGTTTGAAGTATATAATTATTATTTTAAAAATATTTCCAGTGAACAAAGGCTGATTACAACTCAGAGTTTCATGTATTTTCATGCAATCTTTAGGTGATCAGCAGTTCACTGGAAATTTTACAAAATATATTAAAGCTGTATCAGTTAATATGCCAGTGAGCTTTTTGTTCCTCTAAAACAAATTATTTTAGGAGCTGCTTATTATATATGAGGTCTTCAGCATAAAAAGGTACTTTCCACCATGTATGTAAAAATCAGTTAAGTATAACATTGTATTCCCTAAACCTTCTTCTCTTTGGAAAGCAACTCAACAGGTACTGGATACAAGGTCTAAATTCTTATGGTTCACAAGGATGTTGAATACATTCCTGTCTGACAATGCAGGCTCATGCTGAGTGTTGATGTAGAAGGTACCTTCCACCACATAATCATGTTAAGAGCAAGCTTCCCTGTGTCTCTTCTACAAATACTTTCACGGCTTCTTCTCCGATAAATTTAGCTCACTGGTGATCCCTATATATGAATTTACTCAAGCCACAAGATTAACAACTATGTTTCACCCTTTTACTGTGAAACCAATAAAATGTAAACGCAACTTCTACTCCACCGGCTTCTTTTCTCGCACTTCTCACCTATGGAATTCCTTTCCATTTACTTGCTTCCCTGACAGCTACATTCTCCAAGAATTTAAATGTAAAGTCAACCGTCATCTATCTCACTAACCTGCATCCTTTCTCTCATGCTTCTTTCTCTGTTCACTCCACTCTCATCAGTAATCTCATCCTTCTCTTTCCCCCTATAAACTGTCACTTTTTCTCAGAACTTTCCTCCCATGTAACCCCCTGCAAAACAGTGGCAGTAAAATGCCTTGCTTGGGGCGATATTATTAAAAAAGCAAAAAAAAGCAAAATGGAACCAATATTTTTGTCTACTCATTATGGTTGTTATCTAACCAATAACCATAAATAATGATTATTATAAGCACGTCAGATTATTTATTGTTTCCTTTCAAAATATTTTTTTTCATGGAAATTCATTAGTGTGTTTATATGGAAGCTTATGTTAGCCATATTTTAAACCTTTTTATATGGCTTGGGGAAGCATAACGTCACTATTTTATTCAGCAAAAATTGATGCTTAGTTTGCTTTACGTGCATAAATTTTTTGCTTAAAAATGCCACACAGCTTTTGCATTGTATGTTAAAGTAGATGCTTTTAGCTTCCTTTAAAAAAATTGAGTGGTTTATCTCAAATCAAAATTTATGGCATTTTTAAAGCCAACAAACTTTAAACATGATTTTCATGTTATTTTAGCAAGTACCTTCTATTTCCAAACACACTATTTCCCCACTAAGTTTTATCTGAATTTACAGATGAAGAAGATATATATATATATATATATATATATATATATATATAGTGTGTGTTTGGAAATAGAAGGTACTTGCTACCAAAAAATAAAATAACATGAAAATCATGTTTAAAGTTTGTTGACTTTTTAAATGCCATGATGCTCTTTTTCTAACAGACAGTGCTCAACTGACCCTACTATATTATGCAGGTGACAAAATGTAAAAACACACATACACAAAATTAATAACATAAAATTGTGACAATTTACCCATTGCACCAGTCATGTCCATATAGACATTTTACCTACTTTTTTTTGGTCTCAGGAATCTATCCACCAAGTTTGTAAAAGTATTTTTGGATTGAATCTTGGATTGTACATGTAACAGCATCTACTGTCCACTTTTAACTAAAATGTGAAGGATTTGCAGACATATATTTATATGGACTTTTGTCTTTGTTTTGATGAGAGTGATTCGCCCCCAAAGTTTTTAACAGTATTCTTTATGCACCATATATATGTTAAAGAACAGAACACACACCACTTGCTACTCAGGTTTCGACCAAGTAGGTTTCTTCAAACAAACTAGTGTGGGTAGGTGTGTGTGTGTGTGTGTGTGTATATATATATATATATATATATATATGTATATATATATATTACCAAGGGTCATGAGTCTAGTAAGTCTAAAGTAAAAAATGCCAAGGGTGTAAATCAAAAGTGGTCAAGAATCTCTATCTAAAACTCACAACTATCTTCTATACTCATTAAGAATTAGGGCTGCAGTTATCCAAAGTAACATTTTTTTTATTAGGGGGTTAGAAAAGGTTGTGATTGGTCAAGACTGGTAAGGAAGTGCAAAGAATTACCATATTTCTAGGCCTACTCAAGTTGACTCCGTCTTTTGCCAGATTTCCTTTTTCAACAGATAGCACAGAAAACACAAATTCTTTTTTGAGGTAAGGCTGTTTTATCCTTCATCTCCCCTCACCAAATATCTGTCTGCTATGGTGGCTAACTAATCCTTGTTGCAGAAACCTACTCAGACACATACAAGTTTCCTGTTAAAGAAATTTATACTTTAACTATGCTGAGCCAACTTTAGTTACAGTCTCTGGTAGAGAGCACATAGTCTAGTGTAATCAACAGTTTGAATAAGGCCTGTACACTCAAACCCCCAGTCATGATAACTTGTTACTTCATGCTAGTACACACAATAATAGCTTTCAAACAATGCCATCTGCCCAATTTCATGCATAAAACTTGAGTAAACCTTTGGTATGGTTTTCAAACCCTTTCTAATGGAGCTGCATGCTAAGATTATATTATTAAGTCACCTCGGATAAACAGAACATGGCAGGAGACAAAGTCCGGTGTCAGGATCAGAAAATCACAATATCAAATCATCTTATTTGGTTCTTCTCAAAGTTGATAATTTGTTTAACCATTGCTGAGGCAAATAATTATCAAAGAATTATTTTTCTAAATACACTCCTAATCAAAAATTTAAGACCACTTAAAAATCTTTAAAAAGAATTTTTTTTTTTACAGATAGATTTTAAACTCCTACCACTTAAGGTTACCAATAATACAATCTAAAAGTTTATGGAAACAAAAAGTTACATTCCAAACATTTCATTTAGAAATTTACATTTTTATAAAATGAGACAATTTATACATAATCAAAATTATAAGACCAGGGGCGGTATAAATTGTTAGATCTATGGTAATTCCAATGTTTTTAGTTCAGTTAGAGATTAGCAATCACTGCGTAAAGGTGTTACCATGCCTAAAGCAAGCAAACTTACCAAAGTTGAGCGTTCTCGAATTCTAGAATTCCATAAGCAAGGTTCAATCGCAGCTAAGGTAAATCGCAATAAAACTGTGATTTGCAACTTTCTAAACAACAGTGAGAATTATGGAAAAGCAAAATCCTCTGGTAGGCCCCAAAAAATTTCTCCTGCATTGAGTAAGAGAATAAGATGGGTTGTTATGAAAGACGGGGGACTTTCTTCTAGTCAAATTAAGGCAGTCACAGATGCTGATTGCAGTCCCATAACCATCAGACGACACTTACGACAAAAAGGTATGGTAAATAAAAAGTGTAAACAAATTCCTTGGCTGCTTCCACATCACAAGGTGGACTGCTTAAAGTTTGATTGTGAATACCAAACATGGGACGTTGAGAAGTGGAAGAAAGTCCTGTTTTCTGATGAGAAAAAATTCAATCTAGATAGTCCTGATGGCTTGAACGATATTGGCATAACAAAAACATGCCCCCTGAAATTTTCTCCACATGGTATGGGGGTGCCTTTTCTTACAGAGGGATGATGGAGCTCCAGGTGGTGCAGGGTTGTCAAACAGCGGCTGGTTATGTTAGCATGCTACAAAAAGCATCATTGATGGAGGGCCATCATTTGTGTGGATAGATGGTTATTCCAACAGAATAATGCTGCAATCCATGCTGCAAGAGGGACCTTGACCTTTCTACAAGAAAATGGGGTCCATCTCTTGGGACATCCTGCATACTCACCAGACATGAACCCAAATGAAAATGTTTGAGGATGGATGACAAGAGATGTTTATCGAAATGGCAAACAATATTCAACAAAAAATGAACTTCATGAAGCCATCTTCAGAAGCTGGAGCAACATCCCCCGCACCTTAATGGAAACGCTTATTTCTAGCATGCCCGACAGAATTTTTGAAGTCATCAAAAGCAGTGGAGGTAGAACTCATTATTAAATTTGGTTGTTGAATGTTTTCATACACTTTTTGTACAATTTCATAGAAGTTTTGTCTCTGGTCTTATAATTTTGATCATGTGTAAATCGCCTCATTTTATAAAAATGTAAATTTCTAAATAAAATGTTTGGAATATAGCTTTTTGTTTCCATAACCTTTTAGATTGTAGTATTGGTAACCTTAAGTGGGAGGAGTTTAAAATCTATCCGTAAAAAATATATTTCTTTTTAAAGATTTTTAAGTGGTCTTAAAATTTTGATGAGGAGTGTATATGACAATGGGAGCAGAGAGCAAGTGGATCCTGTTTTTCACTGTACCTTCCCAAGTGCACCTCTTAGAACCTTGGAAGAAAGTGCCTTTTTCATAAGTTTTGTTGGAAAGCAAGAGAATTTAATGAATGTTAGTCATTTGAAAAATGAAAGTTATAATTTTTCTTTACTCTCTGAAATAAAATGAGAAAATTAAAAAAAAAATTACAACATACTGTAATACTAACTGCTTCCTTACAAGAAAAATCGACATTCATTGAGTGAGATGACAATGCTACTTTCAGTTGAAATTTATAAAATCTTTCTCTTAAAACAATTTTTCAGGAAAACAGGTTTCTCATGTCCAGTAACTGTTATTGCTCTTTCTAGTATTAATTAGAGCTTTCTTCTTAATTGTTTAAAGTAGAATTGTTTATGTCATTATTATCTCTTCAAATTAAAGGGGGTGACCAGTTTGGCTGTTACTGAAAATAATGTGGTTTCTGTTATTTGGTACAGCTCTTTGTAATTCTGCAGTGCAAGTCTACACAGTCTGAAAAAGGATAGTACTTGTTAAGCCCTACAGGCTTCATTCCTCTTCTTCTATATGCCTTGTCCTTTCAGGACATAGACGATCATGGCCTTCCACGTCTTCCTATTCCTGGTGGCTCTGAGCACACTTTCTCCTGTAACACCATGCAACCCCCATTCTGTCATCCACCTGCTCAAGCTCTTCAAATATGTTATCCACTGCTTTCCTCTGTCTCTTTTTACCTCTATCTGGCCTGTTAGTATCAGGTTCTCCAAGCCCTCCTTCCTTATTGCATATCCCAGGAACTTCAGTTGTCTCTTCCTGATGCTCAAGATTAATTTTCTTTTTGCTTCCATCCTTTCCAAAACCTCATCATTGCTCACATGCTCGGTCCACAGTATCCGCAGCATCCTCCTGTAGAACCACATTTCAGCTGCTTCCAGTTTTTCCTTCATCTCTGAGGATATTGTCCAGCAATCACTGCCATAATGAAGAACTGACATCACATAGCAATCTAGTAATCTCTTCTTTGTTTCTAGTGAAAGTTTCCTGTGTCTTAATACTTTACTCAGCTTCTGGAACATGTCCTTCGCCAAGCCAATTTGCCTTCGGATCTCTGTGTCACACTTTCCGTCTTCTGTTAGAACACTTCCCAGGTATTTAAACTTTTGTACCTGCTTGATTTTAGTATCTCCCAACTGTATTTGGCATTCTGGGCTGCTCTTTTTGCTCATGTCCATGCATTTGGTTTTCTTGCAGTTTATTTGTAGTTGGTTTTTCAGCTATCTTCTGTAGGAGGCCTTGTAGTTTCCTTTCCATGTCTGCAATCAGCACTGTATCATCTGCATATTGTATGTTATTCAAATTGTGGCCTCTGATTACAAGTCCTGGTATAACATCTAGGGTCCTCATTCACTAAAGTTTTAACAATTAAATGTGAGAAAGCAATTGTATATGGTGATTAAAAAAGATGACAGTACAAAAGAAAAGAAAAAGTCCACTAACAGAATTAAATTCTTTCTATGATAATTGTTATAAAAATGTGCTTTTGATGCTAGCATAATTCTCAGAACATGATGATTTAGAGGGAGCTGCTGTTCTATTTAGTGGGGGCATAATGCATTATTGTTTAGTATACCTGCAACTTGGCAGCAGACAGCTCTTTAAAGGTTTACAGATGTTGCCCCCCAAAATTATTGACTGCTTGATGCCCTCTTTGGGGGACATTTCTAATTCTTCTTTTTGTAGCAGAGCTGAAAACATTGTAAGTCTGAACAGTTATGCTCTGGTCAATATTTTAGTTCTAGGACAAAACACTTGGTCGGCTTTTATCCTTGGTTCCTACTTAAAATAAACACTGCTGCATGTTAACAATTTTTCAACATATTACTTTTCATTATCAGTCTTTATTTCTGAGATGAGGGATTCTAATTATTTACATTGTACTCAGCTTTATTGCCATACTCACAACATTTCGATCATTGTACACTGGCCCTCTTCACCAAATAAATGATTTGGTTCAAAATTCTAACATATATCACCTGAAGAAGTTTGGAGCATACAACGGCCAAAAAGTTGTGATTATGGCAATGAAGAAGCGGACAACAGTCCAAATGATGTAAATAGCGTAAATATTATTCTTTTTTCATGATGTTGTTGGTACACCTGAGTAACTACTGTCAAATTTCATTGTCGATTTTTTACAGTAACAAAAGGAATAAACTAATTTTTTTTCAGTCTGAAAGAAGAAAAAGGAGGAGGAAAATAATAATGACAGAGTTCTATTAATTTCTGGAGTAGCTGATAATTTTTAATATATGATTGAATGCCAGATTGATAGAGTTACTTCTAAGTAAATAATTCATTTATTTATTATATTCTATGTTTAACAAGTAAAGTAATAAAATGTCATTAATTGAAGATGCTAATTATCTTCATTTTACATTAGTTTACTAAAAAGCACTACATGCACAAAAATATTTTGAGCTTTTTAAAACACTTTTTCCTAACACAGTTTGAAATATATTTGAAGACAAATACTAAATTGAAGATAATGTGATAGGATATAAAAACAAAAAACAAAATTTAGAGAAACAGATTAACATATATATTTGAGTATAGTGAAAGTTTTTATGATCAAGATTTTATGCAAGAGAGAAAAAAAAGAAAAAAGAAAAGACGAGGGTGGGTCATAAGACAGGCATTTTTTTTTTTTGAAGAGGTTAAAAATCAGGTGTGAACAAAAAATGAAAGTATAATATCTAAATCTTTGCATAAGATATTTTAAAGTGGTTTTTCTCACCATTTTGAAGTAGCTTTGAACAAATAAAAAAATGAAAACCATTTATTTACTATAAAATATATCCCCAGATGATGACCAATAATGCAATATTTGACTATAGTACGCCAACTAATATTACTCAAAAGCTGAAGTTACTTTATACATGATCTACATAAAAATTCAGGGTTTTTACAAAAAAAATTCTCAGATCTTGAAGTACATGAAGTTGGCATACACACAAGTATATATATATCTATGGTAATATATTAATAGAAGTAGAAGCGAAAAAAAACATCTTGTTACCCCATTTCTAACATAACTGAGAACACACAATATACTTATATATAATACATATATTGCCATCTTCTATCTCCTTGATTCCTATCTTTCTCTAATCCTTTCTTCGACATTCCCCCATGGCTTGTTTTTGTTTTTTTCTTGTTTTTTTTTTCCCTTTACTCTCACTGTAACCCCCTGTACACCAGTGGCAGTTCTGCCTTGCTTAGGGTGAGATGATTATAAAGATAAAACAAAAAAATTTATATTTTTTTTTATTATTATAAATATTATTTTCAGTGAGTAAATGTGTTTTCATAGATATCCCTATTTAGTTTTTTTATTAAACAGTGAAATTAATGTTTACTGGAGATCACTGAAAGGCTTATTAAAGAAAATCTTTTGTTATATTTACCTGAAAATAATGTTTATAGAAATAATATCAGATTAAAAAATATATTAATTACTTTGATATTATATATATATATATATATATATATATATATATATAGCTTGCTGATTGAGAACTATGGAGAAATGGTAGACTTTAAAAACAGTAGCTATTCACCACTATTTACAGATTGTTCATTAATAAATTTGAGCACTCTCAGCTACTGACGTGTGTTTACATTGTGTATATAACACGCTAAAATCTGTCTCACTCCACTAAGCACCCATAGCTTTGAGTTAGAATCACCGACTGATGTCATTTCAGTCAGGTTTCAATCCTGGCTAAAAGCAAACGGATGTCTAACTGTACTGATGAGTTGTGATGCAGCAAAGCAGGACTGTCCGCAGATATATATATATATATATATATAAATAAAATCAACCTAAACACAAAACAACATAAAGTAAACATTTTAACAAATATTCAATTTTTCACCTGTACTTCAGAGAGTATATAGGGTATATTTATGATGTCAGCCAAAGTTCTCAAAGGAAATTTGTCTGAAGGATAGCTTAAAGCTAAACTACCCTGAGTCAAAATATACAATTGTTTTAAAAACAGAAGATTTAATTCTAGTAAATAGTGGATGAGCTATTTATAGGAGCCAATGGCCAACATGAGTGTATATTAAAAAAAAAAAAAAAGAAGGTATATTTAAGGCCAAATGTATTCACCCAAACAAGTTGATTATAAAGAACCAACAATTCTAACATACATATGCATAGTTTCGGTGTTTATATTCATGAAAATCTCCCAATTGCAAGGGAATTGTCTCTTGAGTCCCCAATTTGATTCTCACATTATTGCACTCTGATTAGCTATCCCTTTTTCCTTTATCGCTCTTCTTCTCAAGACTGTAATATATTAAACAAAATTTCTGATAATATAGAAATGGCTCTTATTTACATCCATCTAATATTTTTGCATCTGGGAATTCTAATGCTTATCATATCAAGTGGCTTAAGCATTCCAATGTTACTGATATTGTTATGTAAAATTTTATTTTTTCTGTTGTTTAATCTCTCAGTCAAATAGAGAATTTTCCTACTCATTTCCCTAATAAATCTGATCAAAATTCCTCTTTATTTAGTTTGTTCCTTACCTCCTCTCCTAAAAGTTTTAAAGCATGACAACTCTGTCCCCTTGGCAATTCAGACCATCCTGTAGTATCTATTGATATCCGAGTCATTTATTAAAAAGAACATGCATTGTGGTGCAGTGGATATCAGTATGGAACGAGAAAACAGAATTGAGTTCAAATTTTAGTTGAATTCTATTTCATGCACAAATACAGTTGGGAAAGGTATTAATCCATCTTTCTCCCTTCTGCTATGGGTTGAACAGCAGGACAGATTCAATAGCTTTGGTTGGCAACCAGTCTACTGTAGAGAGTAATAGCAACCTACTGCATGAAAATCTTCTGCCTAGTTAGTAATGTCTCTTCCAAGACATGCTTGCGCAAGTGTATATCACATATAGCACTTAACTAATTAGACACCCGCCTAGTCACAAGATTTCTGTTACCAGCATACTGAATGTGATTCATTTCATGACTTTATTCAAGAAACCACTTAGATTGATATTCATCAACTTCCAATTGAGAATTGTGCCACAGAGGTTTCTTGGGTTAAAGCCGACAGTGACGCTTTTGTACCTTCTTGCAAATATTAGGTAAAAACCACAATTTTCTCTTTGGCTATCACCAACTTGTTCAGTCGTTATAACCCATATAGATCAGTTTTTCCAGATTTATTAGTGTGGTAAGTCCAGTCACAACAAACACCTATTTGTGATTGCTTGAAAAAATTGTAAACATATACACAAAGAGGCTAACTGATAGAATGACAGTCTCTAACAAATTTGGTTCATTTGACTACTGGCAGCTCTGTAGTAGGGTTAAATAACTGTAAATCTTTGATCCTTCTTCTCCTCACTCAATTCTGATAAAGCAGAAGGTTTTGCTTGTAAATTCTCTTTAAACTCTTGAGGCATTTGGAATACCTCTGCCTGACTTTCCATTTAGAAGCGAGTCTCTATTGAGTGATATACATATAACGGCATCCAGGTTTTATGCTATCATTTCTAAACTGATCCTCACAAAGTATGTGGACTTGATGGCCCTAAACTGGCTCCTGTTCTCTCTAAATTCTACAATAAATGCTTTGCTGCTTCTTACTTTTTGGAAATCCTCTTCTATAGTCCCAGTCTTTAAAAACTCAGGTGAGCCTTCTACTTCATTTTAGCAAAGTACAAGAGGATTTAATTAATTGGTTAAGCATCTCACGTCACTGTCATCTTTCAGAAAAGCAATATGGCTTTTGCTTCTCTAGGTTAACTGCTGATGTGTTAATGATTATTGCTGAAAGCATCTATCAAGCTTTAGATAAGAATGGCAAGGCTTGGGCTGTTGCTTTCGACATCTTAAAATGTTTGAAATGTCGGTCTTCTTCATAAGTTAAAAGGTTATGGTATTCCACCCAACCCTGAACCAATTTTTCAACTGATTCATCTATCTAATCTAATTACGAATAAAATGAAAGCTCTTTTAAATGGACGTTCTTCTAGAATTGATGTGAATACATCAATATCTATAAAAAACTGAGATCTCACTTTTAATTACTTAAGAATTCTCTATAAATCCTTTTAGGATTTACATCTCATGTTAAATTTTGTAAGAACAATCAAACACCAACTTCAGTCTTTTAACCCTTTTCAGACTGAATTTAGTGTAGAACAATGAGAAATTCCAACTAGAGATGCTGAAAAGTTTTTGATTTTACTCACTTCAAGATCAATACCAAATGATTTAAAATCAGAATTCTTTTTGTGGATAAGGATTTTATGGTAAGACTAATACCTTGTTAGCACCCCTGTGTGTGAGTGTGTGTGTGTGAGAGAGAGAGAGATAATCAAATGAATTCTATTATTTAAGTGAATTGTAGACCCTAATCAACTCTGAATTGGTTAAGCATCTCACATTGCATGATTTTTTTTTTCAGATAAGCAATATGGCTTTTGCTTCTTTAGGTCAACTGCTGATGTGTTAATGATTATTGCTGAAAGAAGCTATCAAGCTTTAGATAGGAATGGCAAAGCTTGGGCTTTCACTTTAGATATCTCTAAGACATTTGACAAGGTTTGGCGTACTGGTCTTCACAAGCTGAAAGGTTATGATATTTCTGGATGGAGTTTTGAACCAGTTCAGTCTTTCTTTTCAAATGGCTAAATGAAAAATGTCTTGAATTGCCATTCTAGAATGATTTACATTAATGCAGGTGCTCCCCAGGGCTCTATCCCTGGAATTATATTGCTTCAAATTTTCATAAAATGACCTTCCTGATATCATGAGTTCTCAACTTGGTATCTATGCTGATGAGAACTATTAAATCCTGTCTTAAGAGCAAGTCTGATCAATTTGATATGGTCTAATTGGCAGCAGATCTAAAAAAAAAATCACCTATAATTCATCATTAAATGAGGCAAGGAATGGCTTGTTAATTTTAACACCTAAAAAAGGAAAGTGTTCTCTTTTAATCATCTGAGAGAACCTTTTTAACCTTTATCAGCATGGCTAATGTTAACTTCCAAAAGAGGGACTCATTACACCTCAGACTAATGTTTTCAGTTGACATGAAATAGAGTATATTGAATCAATTTCTAAGTCTAGAGATGGGAAAGTTAGCTCACTGTGTCATTCAAGACAATTTTTCGACAGAATCTAGCTTACATATTTATAAATCTACTCTTCATCCTTGCTTTGAATATGGCTACATCTGGTCTGGTGTTCCTGCTATTTTACAGTTAAAATGACCAATGTAACCATAAGTTCTATGCTAAGAGTTTCTTCTATTGCACTTTCTCCTTGTGGAACACTTTCCCAGCTTCTACTTTCCTAGTCAACATTGAAATTCAAAAATTTGAATGCAGTGTCAATCGTTATCTTAGGTCTTAATTCCTTTTATTGTTCTCTCATTAATAGTATATTTTTTTCATATTTTCTAACACTTGGTAACTTCCTTGCGTCTTAATGGATTTATTATTTTGCTTTGAAATTTATATATATTAATATATATAAAATCCATTAAAAAAATTTAAACAATAATTTACAAGAATCCTAAAGGAAAATTCATACTGAAAACACAAGAAATCTATATAAGTCACAATATCAAAAACATCTTGCTATTCAAGAAGGCACTATATACCAAACATTTCTTTCCTACCATCAACCCTACATTATTTGATAGTAGAAAAATTGTTAAGATAGAAAGATGTTCGCGTGATTTCCAGTCGAGCACACAACACAAGAGAGCTTTGAATGAACACGCCTTTTCCAAAAAGGAAATAAAAATTACTACTTAACAGTCAAAACATAAAAAAAAATAACACCACAAGAGACAAGAACACATCTGAAAATGACTACAGAAGTTTTTGAAATCACTTGAGATGATAAAGATTATAGACAATTTTTATATTTTTTATCTCCAACAAAACAGAAAAAAAGTTAGGATGCCAGAAAAACTTAAGAAATTAATTAAATCTTCCTTGTCCACCGTATTTCAGAAAAGATGTTTGAAAGAAAGGTTGCTGTCCTAGTATACATTTTTTTATATATTTCTTGATTAAAAATAATGCCTAGTTATGTATGTATATATTCATCAATTACATAGAAAAAATAATTTTACCTTGAAAAGTTATATCAGGCAAATTTTGAATAAAAAAAGATTACTTCAAACATGCTTTTAAAGAAGCCTGGAAAGCTAAGTCCTTAAAAATATACAATGAATTGTTTTATGTCTTTTGAACAAGAGAGTAACAAGCTTTCAACAAATAAGATATTTCCAGTAGAATAAATGACAAACAAAATAGGGTCTGATTTTTGCTAACAAATGAACAAGTGTCTGTGAAGAAAATTCCCAATAATGACAAGACTTTACCCTCATTCTGCACTGGAGAGCTGCCCAATTTTAAGCAGATAGATTCTAGCTTCTCAAGAGAAAAAACAAAATAATCAGACAGCATATCTTTATACAAAAAATAGACAGAGTTTTTAAAAAGTATGAAAAAAACATCAGGAAAATGTTTAAAATTACAAATGTATGCATCTTGTTTATTTGAATTTTCAGTCTCCCAAGCATAAATTAAAAAAAAAATAACATAACATCTAATTATTTCTATTTAAATAGAAATCAATTTTGCACTTTTAAACTCAGTTACAAATATTTATACACCAAAAATATAATTTCAGGTAAACATTTAAACATGAATTACATTGTCACAATAAAACACAATATCAAAGGTACGTTTTTTCCACCGCCATGACATTGTTTTTAACTACTTTCACTCCTCGGCAATATTTATTGTTTTCAAAAGTGACAAATAAAATTGAAATAAAATCTAAACCTATGAAAGGAAATTTATGCATTTTCTTCGTTCCTGAGAATTTACAACAAAAATAAACACTTTATTAAATTTTTTATTTACACTATTATATCATTTATTGGAACAATTAGCAAAACATCAGCTAATTGCCAAATGTTTTAAACTTTATAAAATGTTGAATAATAAGGATTTCTTTATTATTGGTTTCCACATTGTAATAATTTAGTAAATGTTTAAAAAGCATATAAACGAAAACTGTTTTCATATTTATTTCTTCATAAGTTGGTAAATGATAAATATTGCATGCATTAGTTCTAATTGTATTAGTTTTTAGAATGTTGCAAATATAAAATTATTTTTTGTAAATAAACAATCTAATAAATAAATAATGCTTAATATTTTTGCTGTAAATTCTCAAGGACCAAAAAATGTAAAAATTCGCTTTCATCATATGTTTATGTTTTATTCCAATCCTAATAATTGCTTTTTAAAGCAGTAAACATTTCTGAAGAGCGGAGGTAATTTTAAAAAAGCGGTGTCATGGGAAAAACTGTCTTTTTGACATCTTATTGCAGGCACATTTATCCATGTTTGCCCGACTATTTTTTTTTTCATTTTACTTGTAAGATTAAAAAAAAAAAAACTTGACTTTCATGATATGAATATATGCAGCAAAAGATAAATTATATTTCATTTCATATTAGTTTTTGAAACATTTGTATAAAAAACACCACAGGATATCAAATTTGTAAATGTGTGTACATTTTTTTTTTTTTTAATCAGCTTTATATTGTGAGTAGCACTGAAAGAAAAATAGTAAAAAAAGAAAAAATTGAGGCTAGTATAAATATTTTGATTAAAAAAAAAAAAAAATAAAAAAAAAAAATAGGTACACAAGTTTTATGCTTACTATCAGGTGAACAAAATTCAGTGAAACTTTCCCTTATCAAAGCCCGTAATTCTTTATCTAACTTGGGATTATCAAAGACAGGAGATAAGGACCTGCAAATAAAACAAAATGCCATGATTAGAATCAGAAAATATTAAGCACAGCTATCTTTTTTTCTTTTTGTTTTTTATTATGCCAACAAGTGTACAATTCTTACAATAATGCTATCTCAGGATGATAGATGCCATGTTTATCATCTCATGCATATTACAGTACAGGCCAATATGAAAGCCCAAGGAGCATAAACAATATATTAATATTGGGTCTGCTTGATGTTAATACACCCTTATTGTGATACCTGTGTACATATAGATCTATATGCAAGATCATACTGCCATCCAGCTAATTAACTGTACGTTACGTCTTTAGTCAACTGAAACACATTCAAGTTGTAGCAATTTTATTTTACATCAAAGTGTAAGCATAAAAAACAGTTTCGAATTAAAATAAATAAATAAAAATAAATAAATAAAAAAAAAATCAATAGTAGCCATAAAGCCAACTCTTTAATCATTCTTCAAAACATAATTGCTATAAAATTTTCCATTAGTTAATTAAGTGTTTAATTTATAATACCAATGTAATATTTATTACAGACAAATGAAGAGAGATTGTTTTGAAAAAGAAAAAACGTTTAAACAAAAAAATAACATTTATCGAATTTACAAAGAATTTTTCAGCCAAGATTTGTAAACAAAATCCATAGTTTAAATTAGTGGTTTCCAAACGATGCACCCAAAGAAAATAGCGAGTAAGGAGGAATTAATGAAACACAATCATAGATTTAGGAACAGTTTCAAAAAATTTCATGAAAAATATATATGATTTTAAAATTCTAAATATTATTATGAATTACTTGTAACTGCATACATGAGTCCCAGAATAAATAGTTATAAATAATCATTGAGCAGTTTTATCATGATATTTTTGTACTCTATCAATAAGTAGGGAAGCTCAGCAAATTAGAAGAGAGAGTTATCAATGATAATATTTACTTCAAATCAGCAGTTATCTCCCTTTGTTTTTTCATTTTTAAAACCTTTAGGAACTACTGGTTTAAAACTATTTTATGTGAGTTTTTCATGGCTACATTTTTTTCAAATATTTTGAGAGCTTCAAGTGATGTTCACAAGCTTACAAACTTAAAAACAACTATTTACTGACAAAGCCATACAGTTACTTTTTTCTTTTAGTTAGGAAAGGTAAAAATAGATTAGCAACAAAAAAAAACCAAAAAAAAACAAACTTATAAGATATAAAAAAGAACAATACTTAAGGTAACTTACTGAAGTACTCGTTTCTCAAGTATGCATCGAAGAGATGTGTATATTCCCTGCCGTACCTGGGTTGACAGGAATGGACAAAAATTTGGCATAATCTAGTAGAAAAAAAAAGAAAATGATTAAATAAATGGAATGAAAAACACACACAAAAAAACTAATTTCAAGTAAAAAAAAAAAAAGAAAAATATTAAACTTTATATTAAATGACATTATTATTGCAAAAGGTTCATTTTACACACATCTTCAAACAAGTTCAATTAAAATGAACCAAGAATTGACAAGGTCTGTTTATATTTTTTTAAAATGAAACATAAATACTTGCTACCCAAATATACTTTATTTGCACACACACACACATAAAAATACTAATAAAAAATTATTTATATATATATATATATATATATATATATATAACCAAATAAATAAGAACAAAGAAATTAATTGAAACATTCAAAACATTAATTTAAAACACTGCTCAATATAAAAACAGAGCAATGAATATTTATTATTACTTAAGAACATGTGCAAACTACAAACTACGACAAAATTGTACATTTTGTTTCAACATTGAAAGAACAATGTCTCATCAGGTAGCTAATAATGATGGTAATAAAGGTATTATTTAAAAAAAAAAGAATTTTTTTTAAAACACCACTCCCCTTTATTTTAAGAATTTTTTTTTGTATGAGGCAAGATATTAAAAAAGGAGGGAAAGACAGAAAGAGGGAAGAAAAGATCAGAAAATAAGATGAGAAATCAAGAAAAGGAAAAGAGGAAATGGAAGGATACACAAGAAATAGAAAGTGAAAAGGAAAACAAGTGAAAAAAATATAGAGAGGGAAGAGCCAATGAAAGCAACTAAGAGAGAAATTTAAAATTTTGGCCCAAAATAAATTGCAGAAAGATACTGACATCGGTGTTATATATACAAATAAATGCATATTTGGGCAGCAACCTTTTGTTCGGGCATCTTTCATTAAATACATCTGACAAGGAAAATTTAATCAAACCTTCATTCAATAAAACAGTAACTCTTCATTTACTTAGTTTTTGGTTGTAATAAAATTTGACCAGTACACAGTTGTATTAAAAAGTGTTCAATACAATTATATTTCAGAAATTTTGCATATTCTTCATTTGTAAACGAGTTATTATGCAACCTACGTTTCTACCATCTGGTGTCTTCAGGTAATTTGCAATTTTACCATGTTTTTTAAAAACACTTACATAACAGGGATTTTTTGAACATGCAGTTTTCAAAATTAGAAGAAATTATAACTTTTTCATCCATGGTTATATGACCCTAACAGGTATTTTATAGTATGGTTACACTGGTCATAATTTCTGTTCTTATTCTTTACGAGCAGTATAGCCCAGTGTTGCTCAGGTGTAATGAAAGCTTAACCTAAAGAATATTTGTGTGAAGTTTGGTGAGAATCAGATAAAAATTTGGATTTGTATAAAGGACATAGACAGATAAACAGACACACATGCAAACATCTTGCCTTTTATATATATATATATTATTGATTTTCTGCACTATTGTAAGAACTGCAACTTTGAAACTTCTGAATATCATTTCTTATGTCTTTGTCTATGAGTGTATCAAATTTGATTAAAATCGGACCACTCCTTCTATAACCCGATTTTTTCAATTTCCATGTCGCAATGTCCTTTTAATTCATAATTATATATATATACTAGCAGTATAGCCTGGCGTTGCAAGGGTGTAATGAAAGCTTTAAAACTAATCCATGGTCCTGGAGCTCAGGCTCTTTGGACGTTGGCACGAAACACTAAAAAGCAATAGTTGTTTCCAGTTAAAGCGAAACCATAGACCAAAAGAAAAATGAATAGATGTAAGATGTCAAATTTTGATTTCCTGGTGTCGATATCAAATAAATTCTTTTCATCATAAACTGAATTTTGAAGGCTAAATAAGTCCTGAGTAAATGGTATCATGGCTGAGACTAAGAACTACAATTATACCTACTTAGAGCCAAACCTGAAGCAAAAACTAAGATAAAAGGGCTGAAAAAATATGGACATACAGACAGATAAACAGACACACACAAACATCTTGCCTGTTATATATATATATATATATATATATATATATTATGGATTTTCTGCACTATTGTAAGAACTGCAACCTCGAAACTTCTGAAAATCGTTTCTTATGTCTTTGTCTATGAGTGTATCAAATTTGATTAAAATTGGACCACTCCTTCTATAACCCAATTTTTTTCAATTATCAATTTTCGATATTTATCGGGGGTACCTTGACACAAAACCTAGCTAAGAACACTTGCAGACGCTTATAGTACAACTGTGTAAATTTTCAAGAAAATCAGTTCAGCCATTTCAGAGTCTATAGGTAATGGACAGACAGACACACACACAGAGACAAAGTTCCATTTATAAATAAGTTTAGATTAATGACCTTGTTTTATACAATGCTATTTAAATTTCTGGCATTTTGTTTCTTTATGAAATTTTCTGAATTACTAGTACAGCTGTAACTCAGTTTGATTGTATTCCTACTGAAAATTTTGTTTAGTTCTGAGCTTTTTGGAAAGTGTTTATCAATCATTTTAAAAAAATATTGATCCTATTTTGGTTTTTACATCTAAGTTAAATGGTGGGTTAAACCAGATACTGTTTCGTTTTTTTTATTTGTCTGTTTGGCTGGGGATAGTATTCTAAGGAAGGTAACTGCAGGGACAAAAATTAATGCCCACTTCAAGGATTTTGCAATACAAAAGAAGTCATTAACAAAGCAAAAGTACATAACTTAAATGGTCAAAACAAATCATATTTGGGATTAACCAAAGATACTTTTAAGACTAGATGGTTCAAAATTACATTTAAAATAGAAAACTTTAAAAATTGTACAAAATTGGCTAGCCACATGTGAAAATTGAAATTAAAATATGGAAAAGACCCAAACATAACATGGAGTATAGTGAAAACAGACAAGCCTTACAACGATGGCAAAATATGCAGACTGTGCCAGGAAGAAAAGTTAGCTATTATGTTATTTCCTAAAAATGAATTACTGAATGAAGAACAGAAATTATGACTAAGTCTAACCATACCATAAAATACTTATTAGGGTCTTATAACCATGGATGAAAATGTTATTTCTTCTCATTTTGAAAATTGCGTGTTCAAAAAATCCCTATTATGTGAGGAATCAAAAAAAATTCCCATTACGTGAACATTCATTAAAAAACGGTAAAAATCAGTTATTGCCTGAAGACACCACATGGTAGAAACCGATGTCACATAACATTTTTCAAATGAAAAATATATAAGAAAAAATGACTAACCCTATAAAAAAGTTTTATCTAATATAAAAAATTAAAGATAAAAATAGAGAGCTTAATAGATATTCTCATGAGCAATTATGTATTCTCTCTCTCATATATATATATATATATATATATATATATATATTTGTGTGTGTGCAGGTTTTTAAAAATTACAAACAAGATATTATGCTTAAGTTTTTTTATGTAATTTTTTGTGATCTTGTGAATTTTTTTCTTTTGAGGACATAAATTATATAAAAATTGTCCAAACGTTTTGTTTATTTGAGCGCTTTAGGCTATACTTTTAACCATTCTTGAAGATGGATCTTATTTTATGTGCAACAGAATGTATGTAGAATTATGTATGTTTGTAGAGTAGTATGTATGTTTTATGTTCCAAACACAGTAAGCATGTTTATAATTGATATTATTGAGTGTTGGGTTTTTCTTTTTTATTAATAATGCTTCCATAAGATCTAGCATTTTTTTTTTTTTTTGCATGTGAATAATACTATGATATTTGTGTTGTCAACAAATATGTTACGAATAAAGTTCGGTAGGTCTCCATGCGTGCTTTTTTCTAAAAAAAGGAAAACAGCTGTGCATAATCAACATTAAATGTAAAATTTTGTTATTTTTGTTTTTAAAGTAGAAACTGGTTCAATTTAGATTGCAAATATGAAGTTAAATTTTGAAATGTGTGGTAAAACAGAAAATAGATTACCCTGCACATGAAATCTAAGAGTGTAGCAGTGATGGCTGGATGTGGCCGCATGGAATGGTACATTACTAAGATAGCAGGCTCTGCAAAAACAGAAACAGATATTAGTACCCTGAGAAAAATTCAAAGAAATTTATGAGAAATTTATTCATTCCCATGTTCTATTATAAAAAAAAAAAAAAAAAAAAAATGGGATAACACTGTTAATGCCATGCTTAAATCTCCCTACCACACACACACACACACACTTTCACAAACTTATTTATAAGACTTGCAAAGAAAGGAAGACATTAGCAACAAAATTAAAAATTTCAATTAAGATTATATGATTATATTAGAACAATCCTACAAGTAGTTATGTTTACTCAAAATAGCTTCACTATCTGTTTCAACAGTGTGGCAATGAACCAAAAGACTGTGTTTAGTTCAATAAATACCTACTCAAAAATAATTAACTCTCGGTTAAACTGATCATTTTTGTATATATTTGTTGGTTCTAATTGTTTATGAAGAACTATAAAAACATCTCCCTCTCCAAATTTATAGACAAAACATATGGATGAGTGTAGAAGACGAGGATGGCAAGCAATATGCTACCCAATCGAAATTGGTGTGAGGGATTTTGCTGGAAAATCATTAAACTTGGCCTGAATAAAACGGGAAGTACAGGGTTAAAAAAAGAGGAAAATGACCCAAACAATCCTAGATGCAGATCTGGGGTCATCTAGGTGGATCTGGATATGCCGGGATAATAATACCTGGACGGGACAAAATAACGGTAGTGTCAGATAGACCAAAAACCATGAAGAGGAAATGAAACAACCTATATTAATGTCACTAAAGGCGATGAAAAATTTTTTTTTTTACCTATTCATATCAATCATATTTTATTTATTTATTTATTTTTTAACCCCAAATATTTCATTAATATCATTCGCTTTACTTTTGTATTTTATTCCAGTTTTTATCTATTCATTTATCTTTTCAATCCCCTTAGTTTTTTTTTGTTTTTTTTTAAATCCGAAATATTACACTAATATCATTCGTTTTTTTTTTTCTCTAGTTATTTACATATCTACCGTATTCAGTACAATTTTCGATTTCGTTAATAGGCATATTCCTTCATCCCTATGGAATGGTATCTCCCACATCGTGTTAATTTATGTATTTATTTTAGTATATTTAATAAGTTTGTTTTTTTTCCCTATCTGGTCATTTAGCTATTTTAACCATTCATCTTCACATTAATATCACAAAAATCAATTTATTTTTTATTTTTATTTTTTTTTTCCAGATATTTACTTAAATCATTTACACATTATCATCACTGGACATTCATTTATTTGTGGACGACCTTATTCTAGAAATTTTTCCTCTTCTCCTGTGCAACCAAAAACATCTTGCATTCCAGTAATGTAGCAAGCAGAGATCAGGACAAAGGCCAGGGTCTGATCAACCTTGGCTGAGTCAACCTGGGGAGAAGGTATGAGATTTGAAAAGGACCAAAACTGTCAATGAACCAGGGTAACATCACTGATGATGTGTCCTAACCACATCTAAATGATGTATTTTTCAAATTCAAAAGATGCATACAAGGATTTCTTACTAGCCAATAATTTAGGCCACTTCTTGGTCACATCTACCATATTTCTGTTCTTTCTTAAACATTGCAATCATGTGTTTGCATCCCTTTTATGAGTTACCATTTTTATGTTGGGTATTTTTTGCCTTATTGCTTTTCCTACTTTTGCTTTACATACATTTTTAGTATTAGGCTCCATCTTAGGTCCTACACTCTTCCTGATATATATTAATGATCTCCCTGATTCCATAAGAACCCAAATAGGTTTGTACGCCGATGACACCACAGTTTACTCTCGCCTCCAACAAAAATCTGGTGTAGGCGTCAAAGCTAAACTCGCAGCCGAGATTGAAAAAGACCTCCAATCCATATTGGACTGGGGTAAGAAATGGCTAGTAAATTTTAATGCTTCTAAAACGAAGCTACTGTCAATTAACCATCATCGACAATCTCACCTACCTCCCATTAGCATGGACCAGGCTTGCCTCCCAGAGAGTAAAACACTACGCCTCCTTGGTCTCACACTTTCAGCGGACCTCAAATGGAATGACTATATCGAATCCATTGCTAAATCCGCTGCTATGAAAGTCGGTTCTCTGTGTAGGGCCCGGAAGTTTTTTCCGTCTAAATCTATCCTGCACATTTACAAATCTACCATCCGCCCGTGCATTGAATACTGCTGCCATATCTGGTCGGGTGCCCTTGCTGTTCTCCTCGGGCTTCTCGATAAGGTTCAGAGGAGGGTCTGTAATGTGATAGATACCGACTTGGCAGACCGCCTGCAGTCTCTCTCCCACCGGCAAGACGTGGCTTCCCTGTGTCTCTTCTATAAATACTTTCACGGCTTCTGCTCCGATGAACTTAGATCACTGGTGCCCCCTAAATACGAATTTGCACAAGATACTAGATTAGCAACTAGATCCCACCCTTTTACAGTGAAACCGATAAAATGCAGCCATAACTTCTACTCCAACAGTTTCTTTCCTCGCACTTCCCGACTGTGGAATTCTCTTCCAAACGATTGCTTCCCCGACAGCTACAATCTCCAGGAGTTTAAATGTAAGGTCAATACACACCTCCTAACACACTAACCTGCTCCCATTCTATCAAGCACTCTTCCCATCTGCCTGACCCTCATCCTCGCTATCCTTACTCATCTGTCACCTTTCTCCTGACATTCCCTATGTCTATCCACTCCTTCTCTTTACCTTCCCCTATGTAGCCCCATGCGCAATAGTGGCAGTGGAATGCCTTGCTTGGGGTGAGATGATTAAAAAAAAAAAAAATATTTTTGCCTTGTTCTTTTCATTCATTTGTTATTGTTTATTACAAACTTTGTCAATTGAGTTTGTTGGGAATTTCTGCTAATTACAATACTGAACAGGAAATTTATTATAACCAGAGATAATGTTATCAATTGATAATTATCAAAATCAGTTGGCTTCCAAACATTTCTTTTTCTAAAGATGAATATAAAATGTTGTTACATTTATAATCAAAGGTCCTTTTTCTCTCCTTGTAATGTAAATTGTTTATAACAATTTAAATTGTTCTAATTATGTCCTTTGCATATCAGCTCATTATATAAAAACCCTCTCCCCATACTATTTGCAATAAGCTGTGTGTATGCATATTATTTATATATTCCTTTGTTACATACAAGACTGTTCTATTTTAAATTTCTTTAAAAGATACTTTTAATACACATAGAATAAACTATTGCCCGGTTCACACTCCACCCACGTCTATTGAACAGGTGAAGAGGCTCATCCCTTGTTCCTTGTTTAGGATGTGGTCTCCGGTTTCTCTTTTCCAATCTTTTCACTCCTACGTAGCCCCCTGCGATTCAGTGGCGTTACCACCTTGCTCGGGGTGATATGATAAAAAAAAAACATAATATTTTTTGTTTTATTTACTCATTTACAGTACTTTTTCACATTTAGCCATTTTAAGAAAAATTTCCATATTTTAAAGACGCTCGATACGTGTCAAACAAAACTACCGTTTATAAATGGGTTAAAGCATTAGAAAAAAGATTTTTAGAAAAACATATTTAGGGGAAAAAAGCTGATATATGATTTAATTAAATTTAATTAAGTTAATCTAATTAATGATAACTCTAGATTTAAAAAAAAAATTAATTTTTTCAAAAAAAGTTATCTAAAAAATGTTTTAAAAATTTTTATAAAAATTTATAAAAAATTAATGTTGTGAAAAAGATATATATACTTGCAGAAGAAATCAGGGGTTATATATATATATATATATATATATATAGATAGATAGAGACACACACACACACACACACAGATACATAAAAAAAGAAAATCCAGGAAGTAAAATTCATACAAACTAATTAATTAAATGGTTTTTTATTTTCAATAAAATAAGTTTTAAATTTGAATGTGAGACTGAAACAAAAAGTCAGTCAGTTAAAGTGCCATACGTGATACACGCTTGGGCGATCATGTCTCGAAAGAGACATGACTGACTGGGCAGGAGATTATCCCGCAGTAGGTTGCCATTGCTTTCTGCGGTAGACTGGTTGCCGACCAAGGCTATAGAACCCAATCTGTCCTGTTATTTAACCCATAACTGGAAGGAAAAGATGGATTAATACCTTTCCCAAGGGTATTTGCGCGTAAGTGAATACAATGGATTCAACTGGAATTCGAACTCGGCTCCCCGGTTTCTTGTTCCGAGCCGATATCCACTGTACTACAACGCACATCCGTGAATGATCTATAAAACTTGCCTACTAAGCAAAGCTACATTAATTTGAAAAGAAAAAAATATGAAGTAAACTTACCAATATTCATGATACTGTCTTTTTCTGGATCAAATAATAACCAGTCATAAAATAAACTCAGTTTGGCATTTGAGGCTGCTACATTGGACTGAAATTGGAAACATTTTCATTCATCATTTTAAAAATAATCACTAGAACTAATATAGCTAAAACCTACAAAATCATCTAATAAAGAGAGATTTGAGAAAAGCAAGGCTTACTTGTTTACTTACAGTGCATGTAGTCAGCAACCAACCAATTACAGCCCACCTTGGAATGATTTCAGAACAGAGTAGTTCATTAGTGGGATGAAAAACTGCACAAATGTAGCGGATAAGATCACAACGCAAAGACTGGCTTTCGGGAGTTGAGAGATACTGGAATTTTTGAAGAAAATTGGATGCCAAAGGATTTCATTCATATTAACACCAAAGAAGGAAACAATTTTATCAGCTTAAGCCAAGTCATCAATAATAATAATAATGACAAAAATAATAATAATAATAATAATGATGACAACAATTCAAACATAACAATAAATGCAAACAGAAATTATCTTTCATTTAAGCAAATCTGCTAAAATTAAGGAGTATTTTGTTCTTACACTATCGAGAAAAATAATTTAAAACAAACGTGAAATACAAAAGATTAGGAAAACTCTTAATAAAATTGCTATTCAGTCAGTTAAATGCCATAATTGATACATGTTTTTGGGCAATCATGTCTCAAAAGAGATATGACTGACTGGGCAGAAGATTATCCTGCAGTAGGTTGCCATTGCTTTCTGTGGTAGACTGGTTGCCAGCCAAAGCTATAGAACCCAATCTGTCCTATTATTTAACCCATAACTGGAGGAAAGAGACGGATTAATACCTTTCCCAAGGGTATTTGTGCATAAGTGAATGTAAGGAATTCAACTGGAATTCGAACTCGGCACCCCCATTTGCCATTCCAAGTCGATAGCCACTGCACCACAATGCACATCCACATTCATATAGTGCTAAAAAGAAAACAAAGTCAGAATTCATTGTTCATAATCAATAAAGTTTGCTTCTATAAATTAGCTCAGTAATATACTGAGGTGGATCAATAAGTCTGTAGCCAAGCCTGTGGTTATTAGATGTACTTTCTCTTCATTAGCCTGCAGAATGACTGGTGTATCTACATAGATTGCCTTTTCATTCAGAGGTTAATTGATAAAAGGTCTAAGGATTCAATTTCTAGAATAGCACTATTTACTATTGAGACACTATAACATTTACAAAGTATTTCCCATTAGAATAATATCTCACTAATAATTGCACAAATCTCTCAGCAATCACTTTCCAACACTGAAGACAATTTTAACTCTGAAGAAAAAAAAAAATAGCAAGCACACCTAACAAATATGCAGAACAAAAAAAAAACAAAAAGAAAAGTAACAATCAAAACCAAAATCCTTGTTTTTATATTTTTAAGCCTTTATAATTTTTAATTTTTTTGTGCACGAAAGTATTGAAATCCCTGATTAATTTCTAGAGTAAAAGCATAACAGTCATTTAAGAGTACGCACCTGCCTTTGAAACCAATCTTGATATCGCTTTTGAGTTCCAAACTTAACCTTGAAAAGAAAAATTTTAAATAAATAAAATGTACAATAAAATTCCAATGATAATGTTGAACTGAATAAGAGGGAATTTGACAAATATTTTTTTTTTTTAATCATTTCACCCTGAGCAAGGCAGAAATGCCACTGATGAGCCGGGGGGGGGGGGGGGCTACATAACTGTAAAAAAATTAATTAGAAAAGAGTGAGGAGTACAAACTAGTTAGAAATGAGCAATAGAAAGCTGAGAATGCAGGTGCGATGACAGATACATAGGTGGAGAGAAAGGGAAGGATATACGGGGGTGGGGAGAGAGCTAGAGTCCAGTGGTTAATAGATGGATATTGACATTGCATTTAAATTTCTGGAGGTTGTAGCCGTCAGGAAAGCAAGAATATGGGAGCGAGTTCCACAGGCGGGAAGTGCGAGAGAAGAAGCTGCAGGAGTAGAATTGTTGTCTGCATTTGGCTAACCTGACTGTGAACAGGTGGGACCCAGCTGCCAGTCTGGTTGCACGAGTAAACACCTATTGAGAAGGCGCCAGTGACTTAAGTTCGTCCGAGCAGAAGCCATGAAAGTATTTATAGAACAGACAAAGGGAAGCCATATTTTGATGGTGGGGAAGTGGCTGCAGTCGAACCTATCACATTACAGACTCTCCTTTGGAGCCTGTCGAGAACACTGAGGAGAACGGCAGGGGCGCCTGACTATAAATGGCAGCAGTACTCCATGCACAGATGGATGGTTGACTTGTATATATGCAGGATGGATTCAGGCAGAAAAAACATCCTGGATCGACATAGTGACATAGTGAATTCAATGTGACCCAACCATATGCTAAAAATGAAACATTGCATCCTTCAAGACAACAATATATGTTCATTTTAGCAATTCACTTAGTTCAGTAATCAAAGATGATAACAAGGATAGTGCAGATAATATTTAACAACTCTTTTTTATTTTTACTTTGAAAGAAGTGACCAATTGTCATTTATACTATACACGAAAAGTAAAATAATGATGAAATTAAAATATACTTACTTTAGTAGTTAAGAACATGAGTTTATTCTCCATGTCAGGTGTAAGACGACTCATTAACAGTCGCCTTGATGATCTTGCCTGTAAAAGCTGAACAATACCTGTGGGGGAAAGAAATTATTCATATATATATATATATATATATATATATATATATTGCAGATGTTAATAAAACAGTTATTAATATATCTAATATGTCTTGCAAATAACATCACTTAGAGTTTCATGTACAACATACTCATCAGGTGCTGAGTATAGACTGATGATTACATAATTTAAATTTTAATAAAAATAACTAGTTACCACAGTCATATATTATACTGGGATAAAATTATTTAATTTCAATAATCTGGATCAACACATTTCAGCAAATATTTTTTCATGTTTACATATAACCAATTCACTTCACTTGTTTAATAAGCTAGGGTTATTTAAGCGTTTAAGGTAACTAATTTTTCGACAAGACACAAATTATATCTATTGCCTTGCCCATTGTAAGATTTGGTTCTTGCTACAATATCCCACCTAATAATGGGTGTATTAACACCATTCATTTTATACCAGAAATGTTTTGGGACAGCAGTGCTGTTTATGTATTTTATGTTGCTGCAAGTCATTTGATGATGCAACAAACAAAATTTCCAAAGATTTTCAGTAGAATCAAAATAAAATATGATATCATTACTGGAATTTATGCTAGCTCAGTACAGAATATGTTGTCCATTTAAGGAACAGATCATTTTTTTTCACAGTTACATTTATTTTTTTGAAATTAACTGCATTGTCAACATAGGACATGTATTCACGTAATATAATATTGCTATGTTGGGATATAGATTTATCGGTGTTACTAACACAGCTATAGCTGATCTTAACATTTTTGTTAAAAATCTTTTTAATGTTATTTAGTGAATGATTAAAATGCATATGAATTAAAGTTAGGAAAATTCTTCAAATATTCATTTAAACATTACTAGCATTATAGCCCGGCGTTGCTCAGGTGTAATGAAAGCTTTAAAACTAATCTATAGTCCTGGAGCTCAGACTCTTTGGACATTGACACGAAACACTAAAAAGCAATAGTTGTTTCCAGTTAAAGCGAAACCATAGACTGAAAGAAAAATGAATGGATGTAAGGCAAATTTTTATTTCCTGGTATCGATATCAAATAAGTTTTTTTTGTTGTAAACTGAATTTTGAAGGCTAAATAAGTCCTCTAAGTAAATGGTATTATGTCTCAGACTAAGAACTATAATTATACCTACTTAGCGCCAAACCCGAAGCAAAAACTAAAATAAAAGGGCTGAAAAAAATACAGACATGCAGGCATATAAACAGACACACACACAAACATCTTGCCTTTTATATATATATATATATATATATATATTTTATCAATTTTCTGCACTATTGTAAGAACTGCAACCTTGAAACTTCTGAATATCGTTTCTTACGTCTTTATCTATGAGTGTATTTGATTAAAATCAGACCATTCCTTCTATAACCTGATTTTTTCAATTATTGATATTTATCGGGGGTGCCTCGACACAAAACCTAGCTAAGAACACTCACAGACACTTATAGTTCAACTGTGTACATTTTCAAGAAAATTGGTTCAGCCATTTCAGAGTCTATAGGTAACGGACACACACACAAAGTTCCATTTTTAAATAAGTTTAGATGATTAAAAGGTGGTTCAAACTATAAAATGTTATGTTTCTGTTTATTTTTACCTTTTTTTTCTTAATACTCTAAATTTACTTAACAGTTACTTACTTCTAAGGCTTTTATATATATTTTATCATCATCAAATACTTCCTTATTGCTGAAGATAGTAGATAATCTAATTTAAACTGACTTATGTAAATTATCTATAATTTTATGATGGTGGTTGGAATCTTTACTGACATATCTGTGCATCTCTGAAAACTTAACAGTGCATTACTCACTTGATCGATATATCTTGAACTTGTTTTATGGAAAAGAATTACACCATCAACTTTGTAAACTCTGGTGTCCTTAATGTCAAAAATAAATCTTAGTCACCACGATAACAAGATTCCAACAATTTCACATGCTTCTGCTGAATCAAATGCTCCCATAAAATTATTAAAATCTGAATTATTCCTTTTGAGTCACAGATAACCATTATGGATAAATATAGTTTTTGTGCCTGCTTTATGATTTTGATTTTGTGATCACTAATAGGACTAATTTTTTTGCTAAGTTGACAGACATTATCAGTTTCTCAGTGACAGACAGATAAAAGTCACAAATATCACATTGAATGAATGTACATTTTTTTTATATAACTAATCCATTCTGTGGCTTCTGCTGTTTTATGCCACTGGTTAATTCTTAGAATATCTTTAGTGTCATTGCATGATCTTTCAACGATGATTTTGCCGATATTGTTAGTTGGGTTGAGTAATCAGTAGGTTGTTTAAGAAATTTGCTTTGTGGTCTTTAACTGTGATAAATGCTTGTTTGTGGAATTTACAAATCCTATCATCAGTTTTTAATTCAGTGGTTATTTTCTTGGTTTCACAATTGATGTTATTTTCCTAGTTGCTGGATGCCTTTTTATAAAACACTTAACTTTTTCATTAATAGCATTGTGGTACATATCTGCATCTATTTTATAATGGTTACCTGTCTTGTCTGCTTTGATATTTATTTATCTGATCTTTTTTTTTAATCATTGAAACATCCTTTTGCACTTTTTGCTGAAAATTGTTGGTAGTTTTGGCAAATTTAATTTTGTCTATTATTACCATGAACAGATCTTTCTCAATGTCTCATAATTGTTCATTGCATGGTGATGATTTTTGGGACTTAAGTCCATAAAGCTCAGCATCTTTTAAGTTCTTATACTCATTCTTATGTTTAAAGAAGAAGAGCTTCTCCACCAATCTTTTTATAATGCTCTCAGCCTTGTGTAAAAGTGTCTGTTTATAGGATTTTTTTTGTCAGGAACCATGTTTTTAGTGGAATAGTCCAAGTAAATTGGTTCTATATTCCAATAATGGTTAGGATACAAAGTATAAATACCTTCTTTTTTTTTTTTTGCTTATAACAGTGCTTGACTAAAATGAGCAGAATATATATTAACTAGTTATTGATCAGAATTAAATTAGACCGGTACACAGTTGTATTAAAAAGTGCTAAATACATATATAATGTAGACCTTTTAAATATTTTCATTCAGAATTCAGCCGATTATGCAACCTTGAGTTCAACCTTTCAAAGTCACTACACATGAATTAATTGCACTACAATTTCGATTTTAAAAATGCCACACAAATAAAAAAAGTAAACAATTTATTCAGAAAAGTTCTTGAGAACACTGCCATTCCAGTACTACCAAAACATCAATTTGCGCCCCTGATTTTTTCCAATCTCACCTTTACTTATGGAAATTATACTAAAACAGACTAACATACATAATAAAAAGTTCAAAGAAAACGGTTGAATTCCTTTCATTTTAGCATCTCGTGACTTTGCACTACACATGAAGAAATTCTAAAAACTAAAATATTCTGTTAATCTTTTGAAATGATTTGTGAGCATCTTTGTGGTTGCCAACACTGTTTATAGATACGTAATTTAGAATAAGCTCATTTGGCCTTTTTGCCTTGATAAAGTCCATCACAGGACGAAACGCGGAAGGCGATTTAAAATACTGTTTTTCTCTTGTCTTTATTTTATTTAACCATCCTGTCCTTAATCTCAGATCATAACTGAGTATATATTTTTCATATATATATATATATATATAGTGTCTCCCCCAAGCACCCATAGATCAGAGGTAGAATTGCCGACTGATGTCAATTCGGTCGGGTTTCAATCCTGGCTAGAAGCAACCGGATGTCTAACTGTACTGATCAGCTGTGATACAGCGAAACAGACATGTCTGCAGAAGACTATATATATATATATATATATAAATAAAGAAATATAGTTTTAAGGTGTGCTGTTTTTATAGGATAAAGTGCTCAATATCAGAGATAGTGCGTATGTAAATATAAAAGAGTGAAAATTGAAGTCAAACTCAGAGGCGTCAGACTGTTTCAAGCTAAGCCTGATGATTGTGCTTAACATGAAACAGTCTGTCACCCCTGAGTGTTAACTTCAATGTTCACTTTTATATTATATATATATATATATATATATAAATCAACCTAACACAAATAAAAAGCACATAAACTATTTTTTTTTACTTACTATAAAAATAACAAAACCAGAAAACCACCAGTCAATTGCTGAAACCTCCTGATGAGGAAATTAAACAATTACAAAAAAAGATGTCTACAAAACTCTGGAGTCAGGGTGGTGAATCTAATATCAATCACCTAAGTGACAAATTATATATTTTTATTAATCCAATATATTCTTAAAAAAATGAGAATCTGTAAATCATTTTATGACATTTGCCCTCTGTGCCTGAATGACAAGCTGCATATCATAAAGTTTTCTAAAATGTAAAGTTCTACTGAACCATAAAAAGGAACTAACAGTATTATGTAAACACTGTAAATATTACACTTTAAAATTAAATTAATTATAATGTTCATAAATAACCACACAATACTTATTTGTTTTTCGTAACTTCAATACAGCTTGATATACCATAGTTAATTAAATTTTAACCTTACCAATAGGCCCTTTAAAATAATTCTGAAATATTAAAAAAATAACCTTTTAAGAACTCTTAAAATCTGATCAGTTGTTCAAAATTACTGCATACATCTGTATACTAGGTGTTCCTAATATGTATCTTTCCCAGACTGATGAAGAGTGTCATCTTATCATGACATGATTTAACAACCCACCTCCCTATGATCTAAATGTTCACTTTATAGTTCAATTCTCACTTTTGATTGAGTAATCAAGACACACCCATAAACATACTGTTTAACTTTCCCCACTCTCTCTCCTTAACTTTCTAAATAACTATGAATTTGTTTACTATTTTCCAAAATAAATCTTTTTCACTATTTGATTTAAAATATCATGCAAAGAACTATTAAGTCTGATAAACAATTTTAATAAAAATATTACAATATTAAGCTATACTTAGTATTGAGTACTTTTTATAAAAGTAAATTCAGTGAACAGTACTTTTTGAAAATTATCTGTTCTTTCACTTTCTTAGAATATATATGTATATATATATATATATATATCGAGAAAGAGAGATAACAATATCTTAGGGAAATTGTGTTTACTTGCAATGCGTTTTGTCAGTCAGGTCTTCATCGAACTAAATTTGTTATATTGGTACTACACATGCACACAAACAAGGACTGCTAGGGATTTTAGAATTGTTTTAGAATATTTTTTTTAATCAGTCAGTCAAGTGCCATATGTGATACACGCTTGGGCGATCATGTCTCGAAAGAGACATGACTGACTGGGCAGAAGGTTGCCATTGCTTTCTGCAGTAAACTGGTTGCCGACCAAGGCTATAGAACTCAATCTGTCCTGCTATTTAACCCATAACTGGAAGGAAGAGACAGATTAATACCTTTCCCAAGGGTATTTGCGCGTAAGTGAATACAATGGATTCAACTGGAATTCGAACTCGGCTGCCCGGTTTCTCGTTCCGAGCAGATATCCACTGTACCACAATTCATTCAGTGTTTTTTTTTCTTTTCTTTCCATCACAAATTCCTGAAGTACAAAACACGTAACAAATAAACTTTTTCCTTTGTCATACAATTTTCCTATATATATATATATATATATATATATATATATATGCACAATGACTGCAGTAGGTAAAATATAGTACCAGCATTTAGTGTTTTGGTTCAGATTAAGTTGTAGTTATATTAGTCATAGTATAGAAAGGCAAATTGGCATGAATTATGATTTATTTATATAGTACAGAATAAGGTTAAAAGGATTATGAATAGCACTGCATTAAATTGAGATGTTTGTCAGAACTTATGACTTAACAGGAGTTTAAATAATTTTAGTGATTTGGATCAAGTAAAACAAGCATCCACCACTCACTGCTAGGAAAAAAATAAAGTAAAAGTAATAATAACAACTAGTGGAACCCGTGCAATTTCCACGGAAGGATAATTTTGATTTCCTGGAAAAATGTTACCTTGTCATACGACAAATGATAGTAACGTCTTCAAACATAAAGGTATTGGATAATAATAACACAGAGTGTAATTTTATTAAAATAATGTCCATAGAAGCTACTTTACTGTAATCTTATATAAAGTGGCGTATGCACAGACCATAACCAAAATACTGTACGCTATTTTGTGAGAGATTTTAAAAGAGAATACGTTTTTTTTTATTACTGAAAAATCATGGCTCCTGTGTCCATTGTAAACAGAAAAGACCACCTGAGTAATGGCCAAGGGTGTAGAGGCCACAAATTTCATTATTAGGTTGCAGGATACAACGCTGCTACTGATACGGTAATGCTATAGGCTCTCTCTTCCTACTATCTTACACTTTACTACCCTTCTGTTTGGCAAAAGTGAGAGAAAGGTTGTGAAGAGTAAAAAGATAGAGAGGAAGGAAAAGCTTGTGTAGATAGTAAGTGTGTTATCTTTCTTCAGTGACATAATGGACTAACTAACTAAGGAAGGAACAAGCAGAATTATTATATGATGAATCTAAACCAGATCAACCTTCAGAGAAGACTCTAGACCAAAATTCAATAAAGGAATATTATTATTTTGTAATTCTATCTTAATTATCTATGACATCAAAAATTCAGTTGACTATTTTGCTATGTGACCAGAGAATGAAGTCAGCAGACCAATTCTCTGGATACTTTGACTATAAATATATTCAAATCACTTTGTAACCTGACACCTGAAAGGAATGTACTCTCATAAATGTAGGAACCCATTCTTAATTTTACTTATTTACTTTGAAACAAAAGACAAATACTGGATATTAAAGAGATTTTTAAAACTTGTCATTGTCATTAAGAATGGAGATTCAGATGAGTAACTGAGTGTTTTAAAAATGTCATAAAAAGTTAAAAGAAAACCTTATTTAAACATGTGAAAGTAATTCTCTATTCAATATTTAGTCTATATATGAATTTACTCGAGCCACAAGATAAGCAACTTTTACTGTGAAACCAATAAAATGTAAATGCAAATTCTACTCCAGCCACTTCCCACCTGTGGAATTCTCTTCTGTTTACTTGCTTCCCCGACATCTACAATCTTCAAGAATTTAACTGTAAAGTCAATAGTCATCTCCTATCTCACTAACCTGCATCCTCTCTCTCATGCTACTTTCTTCGTCCACTCCACTCTCATCAGTATTCTCATCCTTCTCTTACCCACTTCCTGACGCCGCTTATAACCTGTCACTCTTTCTCATAACTTTCCTCCTATGTAACCCCCTGAAAAAAAGTGGCAGGAAAATGCCTAACTTGAGCAATATGGCTATAAAAAGAAAAAAAAAATCTAGGTTTCTAACAAATGAATCTGTTGTGTTTTATAGCATTCATAAAATTCAACTGAAATTGTTCAATGTTATAATGCTCTACAATACTTTGAAATGAACCAAATTAGCTTACACTGAATTTTTACAAAACATTCAGAAAACTATGATGAGGCTAAGCTTTAATTTCAATTTTCTGACAATATTAGCCATGTAATAAACTTAGTTTGACTCAGACATTTAACACCTTTTAGCCTTGACAAGTGCATCAATATTAGGGGAGATTTCTTGTGAAGCAGCTAGTTTCAGGATGTCATTTAAGTTTCTGTTTGTTAGCCTTGAACGGAGATTGTTTTTGTTGATACTCATTACTGAGAAAAATTGCTTGCATAGCTAAGTAGTTCCAAACATGCACAAAATTTTTGCAACTAGGTCTCTCAGTTTGGGATAGCCAGGGAAAAGATATTTGTATATTTTGTGGCCAACAGAGGAAAACTTTTCTGCAAATCAATTATCTCGAATTGCATATCAGTTGGCACATCAGAAGGTGTCATAGAGAATGGACTACAAAAGATTTCAAATTGTGTCTCCAGTTCATCAAATACTAGAAAGTGTTGCTTGAATTGTTGAAACAAACTGGAAATTTTCTTTGTACTGGCTCAAGTCTTCAGCACTTCCAGTTTTGCAAAGGTCTTTTAGACATGGAAAATGAGCAGGATTGTTGCTTGACAACTGTATCTCCTACAAAACAGGTTTTGACTTGAAGGCTCGTATGTTGCCATAGTATTGTATGATAACTTAGTTATGATCTTGCAACATTCTATTTAGGTTATTTAAATAGTGTGTTATATTTACCATAAATGCAAGGTCCTGTACCCATTCTGGGGATTTTAATTGTACCACAGGCTTCCCTTTTCTTTTCATTAAGTTTACAATTTCTCCTAGTAATTAAAAACACCACCTCAGTACAATACGCGGACTTAGCCATGTTACTTCAGTATGGCATGGCAAACGATGGCCAACACACCTACCATTAGGAAGAGTGTCAAATTATGGTCGTTCAGGCCTAAGCGTGTCAAATTATGGTCGTTCAGGCCTAAGCGTGTCAAATTATGGTCGTTCAGGCCTAAGCGTGTCAAATTATGGTCGTTCAGGCCTAAGCGTGTCAAATTATGGTCGTTCAGGCCTAAGCGTGTCAAATTATGGTCGTTCAGGCCTAAGCGTGTCAAATTATGTTATAAGTGTCAAATTATGGTCGTTCAGGCCTAAGCGTGTCAAATTATGGTCGTTCAGGCCTAAGCGTGTCAAATTATGGTCGTTCAGGCCTAAGCGTGTCAAATTATGGTCGTTCAGGCCTAAGCGTGTCAAATTATGGTCGTTCAGGCCTAAGCGTGTCAAATTATGGTCGTTCAGGCCTAAGCGTGTCAAATTATGGTCGTTCAGGCCTAAGCGTGTCAAATTATGGTCGTTCAGGCCTAAGCGTGTCAAATTATGGTCGTTCAGGCCTAAGCGTGTCAAATTATGGTCGTTCAGGCCTAAGCGTGTCAAATTATGGTCGTTCAGGCTTCTAGAGCATATAAAGTTAACAGTTTTAACAACTTCCATCATATGGTCCATTTTCAGTGACTTGCAGCAGAATGCCTCTTTATGGATAATACAATGGAACGTCCAAAAGCCTAGCCCTCCATTTGCAGTACGCACTTTCTCCTTCAGTTTCGCTACAACACAAGCTATATTAACAGTCATTGAAGTTGCACAATCTATAACAACACTGACAGTATAAGCCCAGTCTACTCCAACATTGTCCAATGCACCAACAAGTGAACCAAAGATGTCTTCAGCTTTTGTCATTCCTATCATTGGTACTAACTGAAGAAACTTTTCAGTAACTGTTAAACTTGCATCAACTCCACAGATGAAAATTACAAGCTGAGCAATGTGTGTAATGTCAGTACTCTCATCAATATCAACTGAAAATGCCACTTTTTCCTTCAGTTGGCCACCTATATCAGTTGCAAGAAATACGATTGAATATAGTGTTCCTTGTCAAGCTGTGGTGCAGTGGATATCGACTCGGAACGACAAATCGGGAGCCGAGTATAAATTCCAGTTGAATTCCTTGCATTCACTTGGGCGCAAGTACCCTTGCGAAAGGTATTAATCCATTTCTTCCCTCCAGTTATGGGTTAAACAACAGGACAGATTGGGTTCTATAGCTTTGGTTGGCAACCAGTCTACCACAGAAAGTAATGGCAACCTACTGCCGGATAATCTTCTACCCAGTCAGTCATATCTCTTTCAAGACATGATTGCCCAAAGGCGTGTATCATGTATGGCACTTAACTGACGACCAAGCTTATATTAGCAAAAGACTGGCGTTTTTGGGAACACACAATTTCTATAGCCTTCAGCAAACAATTCTTCACAATTTCTCCATCAGATACTACAGCAATTTCTTTAACAATGAGGTAACTGGCTTTTACAGCCGTATCACTAACCTCCATACTATGACTGGTAATGAACTGCTATTTCTTTAAACCAGAAAAGAATTCTTTTACTTTTGGTTGTTGCTTTCCCTTGCAAATTTCTGAATTTATCACTATGGTGACTCTCATAGTGCTGACAAATGTTATATTCCTCCATAACAGAAATTTGCATGGATATTAAATACACAAATTTTCCATCTATATATGTGAAAAAATATCAATCTGTCCACTTCTCTCTCTCATTCTGTATCAAGCATTCATGCGTTTTTTTTGTTTGTTTTTTTTTTCACAATGACATAGCGAAAATAATTTAAACAAATTTTAAAAGTAATGCAACAATATATTTGACACATGTAACATGTTAGGCTGGTTTTTGAAATGCCAAGATATAATATTAAACATAATATTCTTGTTATTAGAGAGAGAAAGAGAGAGAGATGTGCATAGGAATTTGTGGGTTTTAGATGTATGGCCTATTGTCAGCTTGGGCAATACAAACCTTTGATGTATCCCGACTGGCCAGATTTTTCCTGTCTGGCACATTAGACAATGCAAATAAACTGCGGAGCTAATCTTTGAACACCAACTAGTACATGTGCGAAAAACACTGCCAGATTTGTTTGTTAAAAGTTGCTTCAAGGGCCGCACTAAAGCCCTTGGTGGGCCGGATCTGGCTTGTGGGCTGTATGTTTGACATCCTTGATCTATTGTGACCATTGGGCTAAAATTTTAATTTTCTTGATTTTAGATAAAAACTTGGAAATTTTCCATTATATTCCAATGATATTTTCACTTTACAAAATTCTAGTTTAGATATCAGTCAGTCAGTCAGTTAAGTGTCATACGTGATACACATTTGAGTGATCATATCTCAAAAGGGATTTGACTGACTGAGTAGAAAATTTTCCCACAGTAGATTTGTTGGCAACCAACATAGAACCCAATCTGTCCTGCTATTTGACTCATAAAGGGAGAAATGATAGAGTAATACCTTTGCCAAGAGTATTTGTGCATAAGTGAATGCAACGAGTAACTAGAATTCAAACTCGGCTCTCTGATTTCTCGTCCCGAGCTGATATCCCCTGCACCACAACACATATCCAGTTTAGATAAATGGTAATAAAAACATGTTAGGAGGAGGAGTTAATTAAAAAAAAAAAACACTGAAACATGCAAGAAACTTAAGCAGTGATAAAATTTATACTAACATATTTTAAACAATTTTTAAATGTATGCAAAATTATTTAATGTATTAAACCGTGTTAATTTATGTATTTATTTTAGTATATTTAATGAGTTTTTTTTCTCTAGCTGGTCATTTAGCTGTTTTAACCATTCATCTTCACGTTAATATCATGAAAAATCTTTTTTTTTCCCCGGATATTTACTTGAACCATTTACACATTTTCATCACTGGACGACCTTATTCTAGAAATTTTTCCTCTTCTCCTGTACAACCAAAAACATCTTGCATTCCAATAACGTAGCAAACAGAGATTAGGACACAGGCCGGGGCCTGATAAATCTTGGCTGAGTCAACCTGGGGAGAAGGTATGATGTTTGTAAAAAACTGAAATCGTCAATGAACTAGGGTAACATCACTGATGATGTGTCCTAACCGCATCTAAATGATGTATTTTTCAAATATATAGAGATATACATCAAGTTTGACTTTTGTAAAACATGTTTTTGGATACACAAAAATAAAACCCATTTGTCAATATCTTAATTAGTAGAAGGTATTTTTAAAGTGATACTGATATTCTATTCAAAGTTATAATCATTGTAATTTAATTTTAACTGAAAGAATACAAAGAGAGATTTAAAGTATGTAAGTTAATGTATACCTGTAGGTCTATGCTAAACAAATATAAAAGTAGCTTACCTGTAAAATTTGAATTTAATGATGTTGGATTATATATAATGTCTCGCCACAATTTCTCAAAATCTGGTATTCGAGCCACATTCTGCAATACCCTTGCTAAATCACGGCCAATTATATTAACACAGTCTAAAAACTAAAGTGAAAAAATAAAGATTGATAATAAAACAGGCAAAAGTATTTTAAATTGTTATTTTAAAATAAAGATTAAGAAGCAAATAATACTAAAAAAAGAAAAGAAAATTAAAGAAATTTACAAACCCATTTGCTATCAGTCAATAATGATAATAACACCTGTTAATATACATAAATTAAATAATTCTTATCTGGACCCTAAATAACAAATCATCATGAAACTACAACTTTATTTTTTAAACATATACTGTTAAATATAAGAGACAATGAATGTCTATTATGTTTAATCATGAGCCATTCTAAATGTCGTATTTTGTTTTAATTTCAGTTGAAAATAAAGACAAAAATTCTCCAACATTTGGAAAAATTTTTATTAATTTGCTAAACTTTCAGCTCACATGAGCCATCTTCAGAGGGGTTATTAAGACGGTAACACAATAACATTCACCATCACCGACAATTTTATACACTCAGTAAAAAGAACCTTCAGATATTGGAGGCCATGTACATTAAATCCAAACAACCCACACTTAATAAAATCACGTATAAATCTGGTCATAACACATTACATTGCATTTGAATACATGGTTCTGTTGTCATCTCGCACTATCACGCGGCGTGACGTCATAGAACTGCATTGCAAATTTGCGAACTGCATTTGTTATTTTTGGTAACTATTGCCGTTGCCTAGCGGAGTTTTATGTCAACACAAAATAAAATCGTCGGTGATGGTAGATGTTATTGTATTACCGTCTTAATAACCCCTCTGAAGATGGCTCATGTGAGCCGAAAGCTTAGAAGCAAATTAATAAAAAAAATTATCCAAATGTTGGAGAATTTTTGTCTTTATTTTCAACTGAAATTAAAGCCAAAATATGACGTTTAGAACAGCTCATGATTAGGCATGGTAGACATTCATTGTCTCTTATATTTAACAGAACAGGTGTAGAGGCTCATCCCTTGTTCCCTGTTTAGGATGTGGTTTCCGGCCTTCTCTTTTCTAATCTTTTCACTCTTACGTAGCCCCCTGCACATCAGTGGCATTACCGCCTTGCATGAGGTGATATGATTAAAAAAAAAAAAAATGTTTAAAAAATTATTTGCTGCGTCGATACACTAAATTTAACTTTATTTTTCTTGCATAACAAGAACTTTGAATATTTTTAATACAATAGCAACAGAAATAAGCTAAATGTTACCTTATCACGGAGAAGACTGACACAGAATTCCACCTCACGATTCCTGAGGTTAGTAAAGGCAGGGCTACCATGATCAATGATGATTCGTAAATAAGTGTACACTCCAGCTGCCATCAACGTTGGGAATCTTTCCAACCAAATCCTAAACGAATAAACAAAATGTCATCAAAGTAAACTGCTACAGAACAGTTATTGATTCTGAAAGAAAATCCTTAATGAGATTAATTGAAAATATGTTTAATGAAATTTTAACCCTGTATAAATATATAATAAAAATAAAGGCATTATTTACATCGGTCAGACTATTGTCCTCATCTTTATTGCCATGTTTATGACATTTTGGCCGCTGTATGCTCCGTCCTCTTTATTTCAAACCAAACCCTTTATTTTGATCACTAGGGTATATTATTCTCATTCCGTGTGTAATGCCACTTCCAGTCGCCACATAATTATCTCCCTTTAACTTAACTCTCTAAGTTATTTGTTCACCAGTGCTGTAGCCTGGTAGTGAACTCACAACTCTTTGGGTAAAGTCATTGGATCTAACCAATGCCTATATCCACTGGGTCATGTAGCATGCTTAAATTCATGTATTCAAAGCACTAGGGAAAAAGGCTAATCAGAATAGTTACCATGAAAACAAATAGTAAAGACAGATGCCACACTACATCAGTGAGAAAATGACTGAGTTGAGATGCCTGGTCAGAAGCAATTACATTACAGAGCCATTGAATTTTGTTAAGAACCTCAGCAAGTGCATCAGACCAGATATGGCAGCAGTATTCAATGCATAAATGGTAGACTTGTACATGTACATAAGGGATTCTGACAAGAAACATTTTCATGTCTTCGAACTCAGGGTCAGCAACCTTTTGCTAACTATGTGCCAACTTAGGGTTTACAATATGCCAACAGCATACATATTTTCTTTATACACATCAAGGTCAATATACCTGTTCTACAATATATTTTATATAGTAATATATACAATAATACATAAACCACATTAATAAAAACAAAATGTTTTTAAAAGTTTTTATTATTAATGGGAGCCTTGCTCTTGCATGGTCTTAGCCAATTGCTCAATATTGGCAATGTACTTTGTTATTTTGAGTTTCACATAATTTCCATTGGAAATTGCTTGGCATGCCATGTGTGGCACTCGTGCCATAGGTTGCCGACCCATGCTGTAACTTACTGCTCAATGCAGTGGTGTAATGCTTAGCAAGCTTGTCTCACTATATCAATTACAATTGAGTAAAGTTTGATTCTCACTGGGTGCTTCGCACATTTTAGCCTTGTGCCACATTTATGTTACTTACAAAATCATGTTTTGAATACTCTGACAGGACGTAATAGTTAACAAGTTTGTCTTGCTAAATCAATTATAACTGAACAGTGAGTTCAATCCTCACCGAGTTCCCCATACTTTTGGCCTTGTGTCACATCTAAGTTACATTTATAAAATCACCATTTCAGTATTTTCAGTACTTCATTATTATTTTCCTTAAAATAACTACATAAATACATAGCCACACCAAATATTGGTTGGTTGGTTGTTTTGTTTTTATGGCATATCAACCTCGGCGGTTCATTTATTGCCAACTAAATTTTTATTTATTTATTGCTGGTAATACCTTTTACTTTCAACAATTTATTTTTGTTTTTATATAAGTTTTGTGTCATGTAATACTTTTTTCTTTTCAAGTATCAAGATTCATTAGGACTTGTTTTTAAGGACAGGGTTCCCAAGTTCTACCCTGTTATTTAAGGGGAGGGACGGATTAATACCTTTCCCAAGGGTACCAGTGCTTAAGTGAATGCAGGGTATTCAACTGGAATTCGAACTCGGCTCATCGATTTCTCTTTCCGAGCCAATATCTACTGCACCACAACGCACATCCGTCAATATACACTTACAGCACCTGGTATTTCCAAGTGGTCACCCATCTAAGTACTGACCAGGCTCAACGTCACACCAAATGTCTTTTTCTTAAGATAAGAAAATAAATTACTACAGCATACTCTGCTCCGATGTACTTAGATCACTGGTGCCCCCTAGGTACGAATTTGCACGAGATACTAGATTAGCAACTAGGTCCCACCCTTTTACAGTGAAACCGATAAAATGTAACCACAATTTCTACTCCAACAGCTTCTTTTCTCGCACTTCCCGCCTGTGGAATTCCCTTGCTTCCCCAACAGCTACAATCTCCAGGAGTTTAAATGTAAGGTCAATAGACACCTCCTAACACACTAACTCGCACCCATTCTCTATGTACCTCCTTACTCGTCTATCACCCTCCTTCTGACATTTCCTATATCCAATCGCTCTCTCAACACCTTCCCCTATGTAACCCCCTGTGCTATAGTGGCAGTGGAATGCCTTGCTTGGGGTGAAATGATTAAAAATTTTTTCAAAGTATCTCTTATTTCTACCGAATATCATTAAAATTGTAATGTAAATTGTACATCAAAATGAACTTTAATGTTCAATAGTAAACCAAATCAGTACAGTATTTGGGGAAGAAAAAATAGGAATGGGGATATTAATAGTTTATCTATTTTTAGTAAACACTGTAATACTTTTCTCTTAAAGAGAAAACAAAACACATCATATGTTAAAGTTTTCTTCTTCTATGTGCGTTGTCCCTTCAGGACATAGGCAATCATGGCTTTCCACATCTCCCTATCCCTAGTGGCTCTTAGCACATCTTCTCCTGTTACACCAAGCAACCCTCATTCCATCATCCAACTGATTAGGTCCTTCAAATATGTTATCTGCTGCTTTCCCCTGTCTCTTCATCTCTCTATCTGGCCTGTTAGTATCAGGTTCTCCAAGCCCTCCTTCCTCATTGCATATCTCAGGGACTTCAGCTGTCTCTTCCTGATGCTCAGTATTAATTTCCTTTTCGTTTCCATCATTTCCAAAACCTCATTATTGCTCACATGCTCAATCCATGATATTCACAGCATCCTTCTGTAGAGCCACATTTCAGTTGCTTCAAGTTTTTCTTTCATCTTCGATGATATTGTCCAGCATCCACTGCTATATTGAAGAACTGACAACACATAGCAATCCAGTACTCTCTTCTTTGTTTCTAGTGAAATTGTCCTGTTTCTTAAGACTTTACTCAACTTCTGGAATGTTTCCTTCGCCATGCCAATTCGCATATGAAGCATTATGACATCATTCAAGTTATTTGCTTTTGTTAATGAACTCTTCAGATTTCAGGACAGATTCCATTTTGCAACATTCAACAATCACCAGAATTCCTGATTTCAATTTATAAATTCAAACTGGCTTTAAAATTTCTGGATTAAGCTACTAAAATCATTATAGTTAAACGAGATAAAAGTTGTCATCTATTTTTATAGCAAATTGGAATAGTAGAAAAAAGTTATTTTATTTTTAAAGCTTCTTCAACCTTTTCAGGTTTGCAATCAAAAACATTTTACCAAAATTCTTTTAAACTTACCTATTTTCTGAGAACAAATCCAGCATTTGTTCTGCAAGCCACACATTCTTAGGATTAATATCTCCACCTTGAAAAAAAAAATTATATATATATTACAAAAGTACTTCCATTATAAGATCAGAATCACACTGATATCAGAATGGATCAGAGAAATATTACAATCTAACAGTATATTATATCATATATTATATCACGTATTATATATCATATCATATATATCATATATATTATATATCATATCATATATATTATATCACATTATATATCATATATTATATCACATTATATATCACATATTATATATCATATCATATATTATATCACATATATCATATCATATATTATATCACATATATCATATCATATATTATATCACATATATCATATCATATATTATATATCATATCATATATCACATATATATTATATCATATCTAACAGTATAGTCATAAACATTTTCAGATCTATTCATTTAATTAGCCTAGTCAGTCAGTTAAGTGCCATACATGATACACACTTTGGCGATCATGTCTTGAAAGAGACATGACTGATTGGGCAGAAGATCTATCCTGCAGTAGGTTGCCATTGCTTTCTGCAGTAAACTGGTTGCTGACCAAGGCTATAGAACCCAATCTGTCCTATTATTTAACCCATAACTGGAAGGAAGAGATGGATTAATACCTTTCCCAAGGGTATTTGTACGTAAGTGAATGCAAGGAATCCAACTGAAATTCGAACTCGGCTCCCCGATTTGTCACTCCGAGTTGATATCCATTGCACCACAATGCACATCCTTTAATTAGCATAAGCAAACCAATTTGTTTATTATTTGCTTTCCAATCAATCCTTTGGTCATTATCTTTTTATAAAACTGATATAATAAAAATTATCTACCATAATTACTTCTGTATAATAAACACTTTTATTCCCCAAATTTTTATGTCTAAAATTTAGGAGGCACATATACAATGATACATTAAATCACACTATCAAGATACATATTTCACCTTATTCAGGATGGTATGTTTGAAAGTTACTGTTCTAACTAATGTGTAATAAAGAGATTAAAATTCTTGTATGTGTTTTAAAAAAATATTCATAGAGATATTAGCATATTTTAGCCTGTTTCATTGCTGTCTATATCAAAGTCATTGTGGCAGTTTCATCGATTTTTTTTCAACATAGTTGATGTCTTCGTCAACCTCAGTGTCATCAGGAATTCTCTTGGCCTCTTTCAAAAAGAATTTACTGCCATCCAAGGCATTTGTGATTCAACAGTCTTTTAAATTACCTTTACGCGATGGTTTTAGAAACACACACTAACTACAAGAATGCGGATTTAAGATTTTGCTTATCTTACTAGAAGTTCATTTTCAATGCAAGCTTATTGAATTTTTGCATAAACAAGTCTATGCATTGGTTCTAAACACAATTATAAATTCCACTTTTTAATTGATACAATCCAGATAAAAACTTAAATTTTAAATTTAATTAAATTTTGCTGCTAAAAATTCTAAAAATTCAATATGTATTATGCGCAAGAGATATTTTCCAGAATTTCTTACCCTGAAGCTAGAGGTGAGTATTATACACCAATAATTATGCTTTTAAATTATGTTTAAATTTTGTTTTTATTTTTTATTTTTTTAATCATATCACCCTGAGCAAAGCGGTAACGCCACTGATGTGCAGGGGGCTACGTAATAGTGAAAAGAGAAAAGATTGGAAAAGAGAAAGCCGGAAACCACATCCTAAACAGGGAACAAGGGATGAGCCTCTTCACCTGTTCAATAGACGTGGGTGGAGTGTGAACCGGGCGATAACTTAGTCTATCTACTCCAATTCAAGGACTCATGATTGTCAACACTGAACATCGACAAACTAATTCTGTTCAGGCTTACTTTACATTAATGCTCTGATAAAGATTTCAACACTTGCCAGACCAAAATTTCCAGCCAGGACTGTTTTAGATTTTTATTATAGGTTTAGATTTTTTTTATATAATAATGTGTTTTCATGGTTTAACACCTCTTCAGCTTTAAGAATGAAAAGAAAAAAATAAATAAAGACAGACCAGTGAAACCGAGATATATGGTAAACTTACTTAATACCATAATTTGACAATAGAGAATGTATTGAAATCAAAGATTTTTTTTCACCTGCTCATACAATGATATAGACTTGGAACAAAAAATCGAGGAGTCGAGTTCGAATTCCAGTTGAATTCATTGCATTCACTTACGCGCAAATACTCTTGGGAAAGGTATTAATCCGTCTCTTCCTTCCAGTTATGGGTTAAATAACAGGACATATTGGGTTCTAGAGCCTTGGCTGGCAACCAGTCTACCGCAGAAAGCAATGGCAACCTACTGTGGGATACATCTTCTACCCAGTTAGTCAGGTCTCTTTCGAGCAAAAGGCATATTTTCTATTGCTTTTAGAAAATAAAGTGTGAAGTGTAATATTTTTGTTCTTTCAGCAAATGTTAACTCTTGTGAATAAAATTTTCAAATTAAATTAATTGGTTTTATAACCTGGATGTCATTGAATTTATTTTATGTTATCTCAAATATAGTCTTCCATAGAATTCTTTCTTTTTTTTTTCTTTTTTTTAATGGTACCCCAAAATATAGTCTTTAGAGACATGATCACCCAAGCGTATTTCACATATGGCACTTAACTGACTGACTCATACAAAGTAACTGAATACTATGGGAGACTATATTTTGGAGTACCATTAAAAAAAAAAAAAAAGAATTCTATGGGAGACTATATTTGAGATAACAAAATAAATTCAATGACATCCAGGTTATAAAACCAATTAATTTAATTTGAAAATTTTATTCACAAGAGTTAACATTTGCTGAAAGAACAAAAATATTACACTTCACACTTTATTTTCTAAAAGCAATAGAAAATATACCTTTTGCTCCTTTTTTTGCAAGAGGGTATTCGAGTGACTGGTACGTGTTGTGGTGCAGTGGATATCAGCTCAGAACAAGAAATCAAAGCGGTGAGTTCAAATTCCAGTTAAATTCATTGCATTCACTTACAAGCAAATACCCTTGGGAATTGTGTTAATCCGTTTCTTTTCCCTCCACCTATAGGCTAAATAGGAGGACAGATTAGATTCTATAGTTTTGGTTGGCAACCAGTCTACTGCAGAAAGCAATGGCAACTTACTGTAGGAAAATCATACCCAGTCAAGTCATGTCTCTTTCGAGACATGATTGCCCAAGTGTGTATCATGCACGTTACTTAACTGACAGATTCTAATGCATTGAAAAATGGGGGGGGGGTGGCATTGAGAAAAATGAGGGTAGTGGTTCAACTGACAAAAAATAAAGTCAGACCTATGCTGGATTTTAAAGAACTCAATAACCATGTGAAGTGCAACATAGGTGAGAACAGCATTGATATTCACATTGTGACTTTGAGAAGTGGAGACAAAGTCCAAGGCCTACCACTCTTATAAACCTGAAGAGCACATACCTACAGTTGTACATGGAGGAAAAGTTATGACACTATCAACTGGTCAAGTACGAGGGGCACATATCCTGTTTAACCTGACTAGAGTTTAGTTTGAATATGGTGCCCAAGATTATAATGGCTGTATTAAGAATCTAGGCACAGAGCTTGAAGACTGTTAGCAGCAACACAGAAGCAAACAACTTCTTTTCAATTATTTAACATAGTTACAGACTTTTTGATTCTTCAACTGAAAAAAATCTTGTGCGGCTTTCCCCAAAACCCAAACTCATCACAATTTATCAATTTCCATCAATTCAAATCATGAACACTTCACTTACCAGCAATTTGTCGAATTAATGCAAAACACGTGCCATCTGTACCAGCAACATTATTTTTGACAAATTCTTTCATTAACCATAAAATCTGAAAAGAAAAAAAACTATCTGTAAGTCTTTAAAAACAGAATTATCACATCAGCATCTATATGGGTCATGTTTTTTATTTTGCAAAGATGGATTATATCAATTAGCATCAGAGTAAAACCAAGTTAAGTTGATAAGTAAAATTAAGTAATATTTTCTTGAAAAATAAAGTAAAGAACTGATTGAAAAATAAAACTGAAGGAAAAAACATAAAATTAGAAAAAAATCTAAAAAATCTAAATATTAATCATTAAAATCTGGGTGAAGAGGGCTAAGTTTTTTTCAGCACTATGCATGAAATCTCTCTTAGGGATTTCATGTTGAAATGTTCATTCAACATTTTTTAATTTTGAAAATTTATTTTAATTTATATATATAAAGTGAGTAAAAAAACTATGAAATTTAATTTCGTTGAATGGCCATTTCAGAGAGAAAATTCTTGCTTCATCAGAAACAGTCGAATACAAAAATTTATTAATTCAAATATGTTACAAAATTTCTATACTAGAAGAAGTCCAAAAACATATCCATACACAGGAAGTTAAAAAAAAAAAAAAAAAGCGGGGGAGGATGGGGATTAAGAAGGAAAACATTTTTTGTTTTATTTAAATTTGTCAGCACAACATAAGGGAAAAAGCAGACACATAGATTCATGACTCGATATTAGAAAACATTATAATACGTCTGTAAGAATCAAAAGTTAAAAATTAAACTGTGCCACAGGGTTAAAAGTGGTAGGGGGAAAGGAAAGGAAAGACAAAAGGGGTAGAGAGAGGAAAGTTAGCGAAGAGATATAAAAAAATTTCTTTGTAACAAAGGTAACAACTAACGACAACTTCGATGGTGGAAAAAAAGAAAAGGGTGGGGGAAAGAGAAAGGAACCGATATATTACATATTTATTTAGTCAACTGTTAAATAATTTACCAAAAAACTTTTGTTTAAATTAATAATAAAAGAAAAAAATATTATAGGAATTTTTGGATATATAAAAATAAAGGATAAATTTTAAGGTAGATCTCAATAAAATGTGTGTGTATATATATATATATATATATATATACACACACACACACTGAAATAAAAATAAAATTGAAAGTAAATTTTAATGAGACAAAAAAATTCAGTAAATACAATTTTCTTGAGGTTTTTAATATTAATTTAAATACTAATACTGATTTCTTCAAAGTCAATACAAATCAAGAATTGAGGTCTATAAATTAAAGTTGACCTCTGACCCATCAAGAATTTTTGTAACTTCCCAAAAATTTTATTGATTAGTTTCAATATAAATTTATTGATCATTTTTCCTAATATGTGAATATTATTTTACTTATTTTATATTATCTAGATTATTCACACATTAGAAAAAAGATCAATAAATTTAACAGGTATAAAATGTCTATTCTTTTTAATAAGACATTTTCACAAGATTAATTACTGCTTAAATATACGATATAAGCAATAAAAAAAAAAAAAAAAAGACAAAAGCTTTATAAATATCAATAACCAGCTCACCTGAATTCTAGCAGTTTCTAAGATTTTAAGCCATTTATCATGAATAATCTTTGCCAGAAAATTTTGTACCAATGCCATACCATCTCGACTAACCAATGTCATATCACGGTACATCTGCTCAAAAGAAAAAAAAATGTATTACTCACAACAATCAATAAGACTTCACTTTTTCTATAAAAATAGAAATCTTTACTCGCAAATAATTTTCATAGTCTTTATAATAGAATTAGTATGACAAAACAGTTTTGTTGATTTTTATAAGGCCAAACGAGAAAATTTTTTTTTAAAGTAAAAAGCAAAAATTACAGGTTATTATCTGAGATGAATCCATTTTTTAATAATAAAAATAATAATCAGGGAAAATAATCATTTCTACTTTTCAAGGTAATTTTCGTTTTACTTTTCTTTTGGTGAATATAAATACATGATAAAATCTAGGAAAAGGTCATATACCCGATTCTGACTCGATTAAAATTGAACAGTTAAACTAAACAGCAACCTACAAAGATACTGAAATGAAAAGTAAGACATACAGACAAAAACTATAGAACAGAATAAATTTCTGTATGTGTATATTTTGTAACACTAGTAAAACCTTGAGTACCAAGTAATTTATTAGTTATTACATGTAAATACTTAAATTTATTTTTTTTACATTTATATATGAATTTATTTTTAAGATTACCTTAAATGATAATTTAAAAAAAAAAAAAAAAAAAAAATCACCCTAATGATAACTTTAACTAGATATTTCTTAAAAATATTAGTCGATAATTATTTCGTCAATAAAAAAGTAAAAAAAAAATCATGCTCAAATTTAACCAAAATGATCAATTTTTACTGCATCAGAGTAAAAATAAAAGATCATCTTAATGATAATAAAAATACGATCACCTTAATGATAAAAACAAAAAACAATCACCTTAATGATAATAAAAAAGAAAATAACAAAAAGTGTAACCTAACTAATGTGTTCATTTTTTTAAAGTTAACAATGAAGAATGACTACTAAATATTTAAAAAAAAAAAATAACCAAGTGATATTTTTTAAACCAAAAACTTCCCTTTTTATCATTTAACCTAAATTATCATTTCTATATATTTAAGTCGCATAATTAAAGAGGTGACAGCTTTTTATAACCTGATCATGAAATTACTACATTTAACATGATAAAGAAAAGAAATAAAATTCAGTTTTCAGTCATAATGTGTGATAATCAAAGTGGCCCAGAACCTCAACAAAACCATTTGTAAAAACAAAAGATGCTACCAATCTAAAATTGTCAAGTTTATTATTGTGCACTTGTCATAAAGCGCATACTAAAAAATAAAAAAAATTACCACACAGTTACAGACGGGGTTGTAAGAAGTAAGAAACTGTTAAAATCAAACTTATTTTCTAAAAAAGTGATCTGGATTTGTATAACATGATAAAAAAAAAAAATGTCAGCATAAGCATATATTTGATGGCAAAGAAGAACTGACATTTTAATCCACCATTCACATTCAATATTAAAGTATTATGAAGTTAAGCTAAGTAAAAGTACATCTAGTCCACAATGTTGAGGTAAACTAAGCATACTATGCTGATTTAGCAGGAATGAACAAGCAGCATCATAAAAATAAGACAATATACACAGATCTCAAAGCCCAAAAAAATAATGGACACTTGATGATAGACAAATGGGTACTTAGCTGAAACATTGCATCTACAATATCATCTGTAACAATCAAAAATGAGAGCCACAGTTCAAATAGATCAAAATATATTAGCATACCAAGTACCTCAACTTTAAATCTGAGGGATTTTTTACCCATAATTTTTTTTGCGGAGAGGGGTGTGTGTGTGTGTGTGTATATATATATATATATATATATACACACTAGCAGTATAGCCCGGCATTGTTCTGGTGTAATAAAAGCTTTAAAACTAATCCATGGTCCTGGAGCTCAGATTCTTTGGACGTTGGCACAAAAGACTAAAAAGCAATAGCTGTTTCCAGTTAAAGCGAAACCGTAGACTGAAAGAAAAATGAATGGATGTAAGTCAAATTTTGATTTCCTGGTATCGATATCAAATTTTCTGCACTTTTGTAAAAACTGTAACCTTGAAACTTCTGAATATCGTTTCTTATATCTTTGTCTATGAGTGTATCAAATTTGATTAAAATTGGACTACTCCTTCTATAACCCGATTTTTTCAATTATCGATATTTATTGGGGGTACCTCAACACAAAACCTAGCTAAGAACACTCGCAGACGCTTTTAGTACAACTGTGTAAATTTTCAAGAAAATCAGTTCAGTCGTTTCAGAGTCTATAGGTAACAGATACACACACACACAGGCAAAGTTCCATTTATAAACAAGTTTATATATAATTATATATATACACACACACACACCCTAAATTATGGTAGTTAAATAATACTTTGAAAAAGTTTAAGCAATAAAAGTTAGACATTTTGTCTGACGGACAAATCTTCCAATGCAGATTATAAAAAACTCTTAATCAAATACCACAATTGTACTTAAGCAGAAATAACTGACTGGTCTGTGAAAGAATTGTATCCACATTCTTCAAACGATTTCAGAGAAAACTAACCAACATGTTTATTAATTTTCAGTAGATAAAGACCGTAAACATTACCAGAAATCATGGACAATTTGATCAAACTATTTTTCACATCTTATCACTTATGCTCATCAAATAAGAATGCTCAGATACCCAGTTTTCTATATTTTGGGATATCTAATTACCTCATCAAACCAAACAAGTGTGTCCTGTGTATTCTACGGCAGAAAATGTGGCAAAGAAAAAAAAACTAAAAATTAGTAGTAGCACAACAAGAACTACCAAGTGTATCAAATGTTATGCTAATGATTCCTTCCTGCATCTGGTATGGCCAATCAGAAAAATCACTTGGTGAATAAAGGCCATTGCTTTTTTGCTTACTGGGGAGAATGTTGCCGGTTGGACTGTTCACAATAGATTTGCAACTGACACTTCATGTTGGCACACAGATTTCTTAATCTTTAAATGGATTGTCTCACAAATCAAGAATTGGTAAAGCCATGAATTCTTACCTTACTGGCTGTTTTAGGATCTGTAAGAATTGAATAGAGCTGCCCCAATTGAATTTCTTCATGATAATTTGGTCCTTTACCCACCTATCAGAAAAAATAAAATAAGTAAATAAAACAATTACAGACACCAGGAAAAGGCTGATGAATATTCATAATCAATTGTATGAACACATGTATAATTTTAAATTTGGAAAAAGAAAAAATATAAAAACTGTTTAATTGTATTAGAAATACAGTCTTTAATAACATTTAAAATCTTTTCAAAGTCTTAGTATTAGTTAATCTTTTGCATTACAGACAAAAAGTTCAGAGCTTAGAATGGTAATCACAATGTGTATATCAGCATTTTACAATCTGAAGATGCCAATACATTTAAGACTGAAATAGTAAAAATAGGTCAAATAGAAAAAATTAATATATGCTGATCCTCAAATATTTAATGCAGTTGTATGACAACAAAAATGTTACAAAGAAAATGACATAATCTAAATCTGAGCCTTGGTTAGCAAAAGTTGATTTTAGCTTCAAAATATAGAACAACGAAAACAAAATTCTCTCTCTTCTTTATAACATGCAGCAGTGAATTAAAGAGAGACTAAGACATTTGTACTAAAAAGTAACCAATATAAAATTAATAGAACATGAATCATACGAGACAATACAGCTTGCAAAACATTACAGATTTGTTCTGGAAAACTACAGGTAAGTCCTTGTTAACTAGCTGGGTTTAGACATTCAGTTTCTCCCAGGTGAATTATGATTACATGGTGCTTGAGCAAGAAGTCTTAAGCTCCTAGTCCCATCTTAACTAGCAAGATACTTCAGAAAATAGAGAAAAGGCATAACAAAGCAATGGAGCTGTTATTATTTCAATTTGTCAAGATCTAAGTTCCTCATTAAGGAAATTATGTTCCAACCTTTGTTTATAGATGACAAACAAATTAAAAACCAATTCAGACTAGCATGAAACAAGGTTAGAAAGGGGACAAAATCCAAGACATTAGGAGGTTTAACACATCACTCAAAATGTCCCAGGCCTGACATATAGATGGTGCCACTAATAAAAACATTCCATATGATTTTTATGAAGTACTAACCTTCAAATGGCATGTGACAAAATTTGGGCTCAATCAGATTATTAGTTTACAAATTACAGTTATCTAAGTGAAGCTACTATTGCAAATTTTCAAACAATAAAAAAAATCTGAATTTCATGTGTTGACAAAGCATTGCTATCTGATGAAAAAAAATACTGTTCAAGCAAAACAATGTCTTGATAAGTGTTATTCAGACTGCTACACCGGAAACAACGATTAAGAGGTGATATGTTAACTTTAAATGTGGTTGCACATATACAAATGCTGCTGAACATTCAGGTTGCCCAAAATCGGTGGTTGTCCCAGAAAACACCAAAAAAAACAAAAAAACCAACCACAAACTCATTTTGGCTGATCATAAATTGAAGTTGCATGAGATAGCAGAGTTGAACATATCAGAGGGCAGTGTATTTACCATTTTGCATGAACATTTGTCAATGAGAAAACTATGCTCGAAGCCATGTTTGCTTAGCCAATCAAAAACAACAAGTTGATGATTCAGAGCATTGTTTGCAACTGTATTGATGCAACAATGAGTTTTTGTATGAATATGTGACAATGGGTGAAACACTGATCCATCACTTCACTCCAGAGTCAAATCAGCAGTCAGTTGAGTGGATAGCAGCAGGTGAAAGCTGTCCAAAGTAACTAAACACACAAATATCAGCACGCAAGGTTTTAGCGTCCATGTTTTGGGATGCTCAAAGTATTTTGTTCATCGATTACTCTGAGAAAGAAAGAACCATCAATAACGAATATTATATAGCATTATTCATGCATTTGAAGGAAGAAATTGCCAAAAATCGGCCACAAATGAAGAAGAGAAAAGTGATCTTTCACCAAGACAATGCATCCTGTCACAAGTTGATCACAACGATAACAAAACTACATAAATTTCCCTTCAAATTGGTTCCGCATCCACCCTATTCTCCAGATCTCCCCCCACTCGGAGACTACTGGGTTGGTTTGCAGACCTTAAAAAAAATGCACCAGGGAAAGTGATGTGGTGAGGTGTATTTTGAGGCCAAAGACAAACTGTTCTACAAAGGCATTGAATTGTTAGAGAAGCGTTGGAATTGGTGTAACACCCGAGAAGGAGACTATGTTGATGAACAAAGTCAAATTTTTCCTTAAGTTGTTGTTTTCTTAGTTAAGACCAGGATTTATTGAGTGATATGTTAGTATGATGGTGTTGCCTTACAATTTTGAAAGTATTTAGGTACAAACACCAATATTTTTCATGTTTCTAATTTGTGCTGTTTGTCAATCAAACAGAAAAAATAATGGTACATTTAGGGTGATTCAGATGAGGTACTCTTTGCTTCCTTGCCTTGTAAAATTTTGCAAAGTAATAATATCAAAAGAACCATTCTATTTTCATTTACAATTATCCACTTAAAAATAATATGAACTACATCATTTCTTTTAAAAAACTGGGTGGACTAATAATTATGGCCGGTAGTGTCCATTTAAATTGACTCCCCTGATCAAGAACTTGATCAAAGTAATGAAAATTTAACTGGTTAACAGAAAATTGGTAGTCAAAATAGATGAAATATCATTTTGTACAACCATTTTAGTAACTAGGTATAACCCACCAGCCATGAGACTGGTACCTCCATATTTATTTATTTTCAACTCACTGGCAGTAACAACGTGCGTTTTGGGATGGAATCAATTGTCTTGAATATTGTTAAAAGTAAGCGATTTTTTTTTTTGTTCGTTTTTGCCTAATTTCTGCTTAATTTTAAACTTTTCATTGGTTTTGTTTTTTAGCAGAAATTTCTTTGACTGGTGGATTCTTTGTCTTTTTCCCTAGTCTGTCTGTCAGTCAATCTCTTTCTTTCTTTCTTTCTTTCTGTTGGCTGGCTGTATTTTAGTTTCGTTACCTTAGTGTATAGGTCACACTGGCTATTTAATTAACCCTCCCATGCCCAGCATTCTTTGGCCAAAAAGTTAAAAAATAATTTTTTTCAACTCACTGGCAGTAACAATATGCGTTTTGGGATGGAATCAATTGTCTCGAATATTTTGAAAAGTAAGCCATTTTTTTTTTGTTCATTTTTGCCTAATTTTTGCTTAATTTTAAACTTTTCATGCATAATTGAAGGATTGGTTTTGTTTTTAACAGAAATTTTTTTGACTGGACTTTAACTAAGTTAAAACTTAGCAAGTCACCAACCTTTTTTTTAATTGGAGTAGATAGACTAAACTATCGCCCGGTTCACACTCCACCCACGTCTAGTGAACAGGTGAAGAGGCTCATCCCATGTTCCCTGTTTAGGATGTGGTTTCCGGCTTTCTCTTTTCCAATCTTTTCACTCTTACATAGCCCCCTGCGCATCAGTGGCATTACCGCCTTGCTCGGGGTGATATGATTAAAAAAAACAACTTAAAGCTTATTTGTCCCAAGTACATCAGCAGCATGATTCATTCCTTCATACCGAACATGAGAATCTAATAAAGTAAATATGCAGATGGGGTTTCACTAAAGTTCAATATATCTGAATACAAATTTCCAAATATGGTAGCTACCATCATGAAATTTCTTCATTAGTAGTGGCATTCATTATGTCTTTTATTTTGGTACCAATCTCACCCTGAAAGAAAATATTTTAAATAATTAGAGGTAAGCTCTGAAACTATATTGCCAATCTATCTGCTAAAAATTGCACTTGACTATTTTCTTTCCTCATTATATGCAATAGGAATAGATATGTTTGTCTGTCGTCCAGTTCCCACTCCTCTCTGGTCTTTTGTGCAGGAATAGATATTTAACTCGTTTCCTGTTTAGGGTTTAGGTTTCTAGTATCTTCTAAAACCTTATCTTTCAATTCCAGTAAATCCTTGCATCTTAGTGGTATTACTTGCTTGAGGTGAACTGACTAATTCTAATGATATTAAAACTGATATAAAGAGTTAACATGTTCTGATAAGAAAAAAATAATGAGCAAAAATAAATCAGTGAGACTTACATGAGCATTGAGCACATCATTGCATTCCCTTTCACTAAGGTTAGCTGTAATATTGATTAAAATGCCATGGAACCGTTCACATTTCTGAAATGACAAAATAGCATTAAACAAAATTTTTATTTTCACTTCAAAGATAAGAAAATTATTAATGACAAAAATGGAAAGAAAGATTTTGTATGAGGCATTTGGTCCTTGCGGACATCAATGGACTAAAGTAATGTTTACATTGATGAAATTACACATTTGCACAAACGTGAGGGGATTACAAAGATAAAAATAAAAAAAAGAGAGAAATAACATGACTTTCCTTCAAGGAACTCAATACTTTTGTTAGAGGACATAATTAGAACTGAACTTAAACAAGATAAAAAAAACTATGGCAGGGCAATGCTTAGTTGACCTCAATGGAGTACCAAATAATTCTGATCACTGTCAATTTAATCCAGATAAAACAACAAATACTCAGTTAAGTGCCATACGTGATACACGCTTTGGGCGATTATGTCTCGAAAGAAACATGACTGACTTGGCAGAAGATTATCCCGCAGTTGGTTGCCATTGCTTTCTGTAGTAGACTGGTAGCCAGCCAAGGCTATAGAATCCAATCTGTTCTATTATTTAACCCCTAACTGGAGAGAAGAGATGGATTAATACCTTTCCCAAAAATATTTGTGCGTAAGTGAATGCAAGGAATTCAACTGGAATTCGAACTTGGTTCCTCGATTTGTTGTTTCACGTCGATATCCACTGCACTACAATGCACACTTGCCTCTAAAAGCATATTTCAATAGGCAACACACATTTTCATTTCTTGTCTTTAACTAGATCTTCATCTTTCATAATCATTTCACGCCAAACAAGGCAATGCAATAGTGCCACTGGTGCACAAGGGGTTACATAAGAGGAGAGTGAAGAGAAAGAGGAACAGGTCACAGGGGTGTCAGAGGATGAGTAAGAGAAGGATGGAAAAACTGATGTGAAGAAATCTGCGTGATAGTAGAGTGGAAAGGGAGAAGAACGAGATACAACGGATGTTAGGGAAAGGATGGGAGTCAATGAGATAGGAGATGGCAATTGATATTGCATTTAAACTCTGAAAAAGCTTTGATAAAAGTCAAATATGTTAGATTGGGACACATTTCCTAATTTGTTCTTTATATATTTTAACACACACACACACACACACAGAGAGGCTGTTAACTGTCATGTGATACATGCTTAGGTGATCATGTTCCAAAAGAAACAACCGATTGGGCAGAATATTTTCCCACAGTAGATTGCCATTATTTTCTGCAGTATACTGATTTCTAAGGCTATATAACCCATTCTGTTCTGCTATTTAGCTGGAGAGAGAAGAAACAGATTAATACCTTTCCCAATGGTATTTGTACGTAAGTGAATGCAACGAATTGAACTGGAATTTGAACTTGGCTCTCCAATTTCTTGTTCCTATCTTCAGGCTATGAAGATTGCATTAAATAGACTGTCACCACTCAGTGTTGACCTCAATGTTCACTTTTATATCTATCTACACTATCCCTGATATTGAACACTTTCACCCATAAATAAAGCATACCATTTAACTATACTTTTACCATACATATGTATATATATATATATGGACACCGAAGTCAATACCAAGTGGTGGCAGTCTGTTTCATGCTTGAACACACTCTTCAGATCAGGGACTACTGAGCCTACATGAAAACACTCAATAGTTCTACGAATCTCACCATTTATCTTTACCTACTCTTATAATGACAAAATCAAAAGCTTAGACTACATTTTTTTTACAATCATATCGCCCCAAGCAAGGCATTTTACTACCACTGTTTTACAGGAGGTTACATTGGAGGAAAGTTATGAGAAAGAGTGACAGGTTATAGGGGGTGTCAGAAAGTGGATAAAAGAGGGATGACAATACTGATGAGAGTGGAGTGGATGGAGAAAGGAGCATGAGAGAGAGGATACAGGTTAATGAGAAAGGAGATGACTGTTGACTTTACATTTAAATTCTTGGAGATTGTAGCTGTCGGGGAAGCAAGTAAATGAAAGGGAATTCCACAGGTGGGAAGTGCAATAAAAGAAGCTGCTAGAGTAGAATTTGCATTTACAATTTATTGGTCTCACAGTAAAAGGGGGGACCTAGTTGATACTTTTGTGGCTCGAGTAAATTTATATATAGGGGGCACCAGTGAGCTAAGTTCATCGGAGCAGAAGCCGTGAAAGTATTTGTAGAAAGTATTTGTATCACATTACTTGTAATTTTCTCCTAGGAAGAAACTTTGGACAATTTCTAACAGAATTTCTTTCTTTTCTGAGAATTATTATTAATAATTTGGAAAAGTTGATCAATAAAATTAATCAACACAAAATATCTGTTGTCTTTAGCGGGCACACACACACACAAGGATAAAAACAAATGAGGCAGACCTGAAGGAGACTACCACCACCTTTAAATTTGTTTTTAATTTTTTTTTTTACTTTTTTCAGTGCAGTCTTATCAGTTATTACATAAAGTTTTTGATCATCAAAAAAAAGATTGAAAAGATTTCAATATTTAAACAATTTTAGTGGGGCTCACTTTCTCATACAACGTTATAGTAAACCGACCCTCCTTTTCAGAACCACTTGCGTTGAGATCACTTTATTTCGTTTTTTTTTTTTTTTTGGACGAGTTGTTGCTCTTGTTTTTGTCAAGTTTTCTTTAGTTCTTATGATGGCATCTTCCTCAGAAACTCCAAGAATGGCTTTATTCAAAAATTACGCAAAGGATTCAGTAGTTGAATATGCGCAAAAAAAGTTAATTGCACAGGATCGATTTACTATAAGGTTGTATGAAAAACTTAGTCCCCCACCCGCCTAAAATTGTTTAAATGTTGAAATTTTTACAAATTTTCTTGTCAATCGGAAAGTTTAGGGTTTAATCGATAAGAATGCACTGAAAAAAAGTAAAAAAAAAATTTAAAAAAAATTAAAAATTGATAATCAACCAATTTACAGGTGGTGGTAATGTCATATCGGCAAGTGGTTCTAAAATGAAGGATCGATCCACTATAACGTTGTATGAAAAACTGAGCCCCCACCCCCAAATTGTTGAAATATTGAAATTTTTCCTTTTTTTTGGTCTATTGGAAAGTTTAGGGTGTAATTAATAAGATTGCACTGAAAAAGTTAAAAAAATTGAAAAAAAACAAATTTAAAAGGTGGTCGTAATCTTCTTCAGGTCTGCCACTAAAGAAACTCAGCTGATGGATGTACTTCATTCTCTTATGGATTTTATCAAAGCAAATGTAAAATATGTAATAACATAAATTAATCCCAAAACTACAAATATAAATATTAATCATCAAAAAAGAAAAAGAATTCAATATCACTTACTCACTTTTTATATTTATATATATATATGTGTGTGTGTGTGTGTGTGTGTGTGTGTTAAATTGTAATAATACTTATTGTCAAAATTGTTTTTTTTTCATTAGTTTACTGGTAGAAAGGCATTTTAAGCGAGCAGATTTTTTTTTTCCCTTCAAAGTGCTTGATATCAAGATAAAGTGTTAACAGAATGTCAAGAATTTTGTCAATTAGATGAGCAGTGTTATTTCAGTCATGAAAACTTCAATAATCCTAGAAGACTGATGACATCACAATAATGCCTTCATGAAACTTTGAAGTCTGAAATAACAATGCTCAAATAAACTTCATATTAGTTCTTTCTGTCTCCTCTCCCTGTCATTATAAATATATATATATTGTGTGTATTTTGGCAGCATTTTTTCATTAGTACAGGTTTCATTGAATAATATAGACAAGTTCTGTCTATTTATTTTGTGTAAGATCCTTTCGTATGATCTGATTAGCTTGATAGTGCTGTTATTAAAAGATAACAAGAAATCGCAGTAATTGATTTTTTTTATTGGGTCTGAGCTTTCGGCTTCAGTCAGTCAGTTAAGTGCCATGCGTGATACACGCTTGGGCGATCATGTCTCGAAAGAGACATGACTGACTGGGCAGAAGATTATCCCGCAGTAGGTTGCCATTGCTTTCTGCGGTAGACTGGTTGCCGACCAAGGCTATAGAACCCAATCTGTCCTATTATTTAACCCATAACTGGAGGGAAGAGACGGATTAATACCTTTCCCAAGGGTATTTGCACGTAAGTGAATGCAAGGAATTCAACTGGAATTCGAACTCGGTTCGGCTTGCATAAGCCATTATCAAAGAATGAACATTTAATATATAGTAGAACATTTAAATTATTAACAAAGTGGAATTAAATGGAGAAAATTAAACCACGGAGACAGGTCCATTTTTAGTTTAGTTTAATTCCACTCTGTTAATAATTTAAATGTTCTATGTTCACTATATATTAAATGTTCATTCTTTGATAATGGCTTATGTAAGCCGAAAGCTCAGACCCGATAAAAAAAAAAATCAACAATTACTGTGATTTCTTGTCGTCTTTTAATAACAGCACTATCAAGCTAATCAGATCATACGAAAAGATCTTACACAAAATAGACAGAACTTTTCTGTATTATTCAATGAAACCTGTACTTATATATATATATATATAGTTTGAGCATAAGAATCAGCTGTCAATTTCACACCTTTAGCAATCTTAGATGGTTTTAAGCAGGGGTCAGCAACCTTTTGTAGAGTGAAGGCTCCAGTGTCATAGAGGAGAAACATGTTATTAAATATATGAATAAATTTTCTGTGTTTGAAAAAAAGTAAGGATTCAACATAATTTAATATCTGATAGAAATTTTGTTAAAAAATATTGCATCTTAAAAATAAATGTTTCATAAATCAGTACTGAAAAAGAAATTCCATTAAAATCGGTTGAAAACACTACTTTATATTCATTTAAAAGTGCCCACTCACGAAAGCAATTTCACAGAAAAAGTGAAAATGAGGCTGTACGCTAATTTTGGCAATCCCTACAAATAAAAAAATAAAAGTAAAACACATTCTCTAGGTAAAAAGAAATAATTTTTTAAAAATTTTGACTATCAACTGTTACTTTGGTTTGGTTTACCTATATTTATATCGTGCCCAGAGTAAGGTAGCGGGCCGGACAAGATGTACTAGAGGGCCGGATGTGGCCCATGGGCCAGGGGTTGCCAACTACTGGTTTAAAGATTAAAGAATGAACTAAGTTACCATACAGCATTGATTCCTATATCCACACTGTTTATATTGATAAATACTATCTCTAATATTGAGCACTCATTCTCTGGAAATATAGTATCTGTATAAGATATAAACACTGTGGACATAGGATTCAATGCTGCATAGCAACAGTCCATGCTTCAAGCAAAAAGAGAAAGAGTTCAAGGTGCACACCTTAAATGGTAATGAATCCATGGTCTGATGATAGTTTAAGGCCTGAAAATGTCAGTCACTAAAGTGTTGATATCAATAACCAATGTTCATCTCTACAAATGCTTTATTCCCAATATTGAACACTATTCCCAACTGAATTTTAAACAATAAATGTGTGTATTTGTCAATACTTCTGAGAGGGAGTAGTATTTACATTGTTCGAACTGTTGTTCTCATCTTTATTGCCATGTTTACAATGTTTCAGACACTGTACGCTCCAGCCTTCTTCAGGTACTAAGAATTTCAAACCAAACCCTTTAGTGATCAAAATAAAGGGTTCAGTTTGAAATTTCTAGCACCTGAAGAAGCAGAGCATACAAACAGCCAAAACATCATAAACATGGCAATAAAGATGAGGACAACAGTCCAAACAATGTGTGTGTTTGAAAGTACACAAAGAAATTATGACGAGGAGCTAGCAATATAGCCCGGCATTGCTCGGATGAAATGAAAGCTTTAAAACTAATCCATGGTCCTGGAGCTCAGACTCTTTGGATGTTGGCATGAAAGACTAAAAAGCAATAGTTGTTTCCAGTTAAAGTGAAACTGTAGATTGAAAGAAAAATGAATGGATGTAAGTCAAATTTTGATTTCCTGATATTAATATCAAGTAAGTTTTTATGTTGTAAACTGAATTTTGAAGGCTAAGTCCTCTGAGTAAATGGTATCATGGCTGAGACTAAGAACTACAATTATACCTACTTAGAGTCAAACTCGAAGCAAAAACTAAAATAAAAGGGCTGAAAAAAATAGACATACAGGCAGATAAACACACAAACATCTTGCCTTTTATATATATATATATATATATATATATATATAAAATCGATTTTCTGCACTATTGTAAGAACCGCAACCTTGAAACTTCTGAATATCTTTTCTTATGTCTTTGTCTATGAGTGTATCAAATTTGATTAAAATCGGACCACTCCTTCTATAATCCGATTTTTTCGATTATCGATATTTATCGGGGGTACCTCGACACAAAACCTAGCTAAGAACACTCACAGATACTTATAGTACAACTGTGTAAATTTTCAAGAAAATCGGTTCAGCCGTTTTGGGGTCTATAGGTAATGGACACACACACACACACACAGAGAGACAAAGTTCCATTTATAAATAAGTTTAGATTTAGATGTGTCTTCCTGAATTTTAGAACATATTAAAATTTAGTCTTTAGTAAGATTCTTTTTTTATTTTATTTTTTTCTCTGATGTGGGCAATCAGTGCTCTCAATAATTTCTTCTCTTTCGGTGTTCTTAGTAAAGTTTATCAACTTTTTTACCATCCTTCCCATTCCCACATTCATATGTCCTGTGAGTGTTAAATTTTCCAAGATCTATTTCCTCATATGCTCCAGAAATATTACCCATTTCTAATTTTAAGCATTTTTTTTGTTTTCATTTTACTACAATTACTTATTGATAAATATTTTCTAAGGCTTAAAAAAAAAAAAGAAATGTAAACTAGTCATAAAAGAGATCTAAAAAGATTTCATAAATACATAACATTAATTTTTATAACAAAATTGAAGGATATTATCAGCAAACCCCTCTAAGAGTTACATTAATTGTAAAGTCGTTGGCAGAGATTAATCAATAAAGAACAAAATAACAAAATGGAGAAAACAAACGAAGTAGCAGCAATACTGAAATGGCACACTTTAAAAATAATGAATTATCAACTTAGATTTAATTATAATTAATAAAGCTGGAAAACCTTGAAGATGCAAATTATTACTCACTCATTTATGCCTGATTAAATGGAAAAAAGAAAGTGAATGAATAAACATTTGAATAGCATCAGATCGATTTACTGATGTTGACCATAGAAACAATGAGTTGTCATGTCCAAGCATGAAAAAATATAGACAGGGAGAATACTGAATAATCTTCATTTTCACAAAGTGAAACAATTATTATCAAATGTTGTACAATTTCTCCTAGGATTAAATAATGAACAAATAGGAAACTGTTTATAAATTTAACAGGTTTTGATTTTAATCAAAATTAGGCAGTAAAATGACACTAAAAAATAAAATAAAATTTGTAAATTATCACCTATGACTACATACATGATAATACAATGTTTTACTCAGAAACATTAAACTTTAACATTCTACTTTAAAACACAAACTTACACCTTTTCAACATATAAACTTTCATTTTATAAACATTTACAAAGTGGTAGAGAGTATCAATTAGATCAGGTTAAAAAAAAAATATGAAGCAAGAAATGGCTTTTAAATTGTAACAGATCCAAAATGAAACTGCTGTTCTTTAAAATCACCAGAAAACCAATGTTTGCCCCTCCATCAGTTTGGCTAGCGCTCCTGGCACTTTCTTGGTCTCATGTTTTCTACTGACATGAAGTAAAGGGATTATATTGAATCAACTGTTAGGTCTGCTGTTAAGAAGGTTGATTCAGTGTCATAGCAGACAGTTTATCTTGTCAGAATCTATCTTGGACATTTACAAGTCTACTATTTGTCCATACCTTGAATATGGTTACTATGTCTGGTCTGTTACTATGTCTGTCTAAATAAAGATTCAACAAAATCCAAATGTTACTGGCACCAGTTACTTTCCCACTGCTGTTTCTTAAAATTCTTTCTGAAGATTTTTTTTCTTACATTACATAACAGTTACTTGGTATCACAAAAAAAAAGAAAATAAATAAATAAAAGGCTAAAAAAATTAGCATACCATGATGAAAAAAATGCTCCAAACTTAATAAAAAATTTTTTTCAAAGGTTTTGTTATTATTAAGATAGAAGATCAAGGTATTTTAATATTTAATTAAATTTTTGAATTCTTTTAGAACATTCAAAATTTTGATTAAAAATCTTGTTTTTCTTTTTTCAGTGGATAGACTATAAGTTAGCAAAAAAAATTTTATCATCTTGTGAAGAAAGACATTAATTTAAAAATTCTTGCAAAAATCAAATCATTATTCTGTTTTAATGAAACTTCCAGGACTTATTTACAAATGAATTAAATTATTTTAGAAATGCTATTTTTTTTATTTCTATGTTTCACCGTACTTAATTTTATGAAAACTCGTGAAATTCAAAGGTGTTACTTTTTAGTGACCATAAGAGTTAAAGGCAAAACTCATTGGAGAATTTAAATCAATTTCCTTTTGGAAAATCAGACTTTGGCTTACTGAAAATCTGCTCTGAACTGGAAAAAAAAAAACAACAAAACTAAGACATTATTGAATTAGAAAAGCCTTTGTTTTCATAAATAATATATATTAAGGACAATATTGTCTTAAATAAACATTTTTGGGATGAAAAATAAATTTTTACAAGATTTGTTTTCATTTTTTTTTTTTTTTACAATTTTAATTAGAATAAATTATAAAGTTTCTAAATTTTTTAAAATTCAGTTTCAATGGTCTATCTCTTTGGGAATATTGTTATTAAATAAAATTAGATTTACTAATCATATATCGTAAAACTTATTACAATCTGAAAAACTGATTATTTATAAAAGAATTTAGAATTGTTTTACTATGTGCATAAATGTCCCATTTTTTTGTAGTTACTCATATACAACATTATCAGAAAATAGGAGTGTAACTGTAGTAAATTTAGAGCCAAAATTCTAAAATTCAATAAAACATTACAGAGAATATTTTCTTAAATTTTTAAGATTACAAGAGGTACACTCATTAGATTCTCCAATTATTTTTTAATGGTAAAACTCTCCCCTAGAACAACATTAGATAAAAATGTGTCAATGAGCTGTCAACAACCTGTTAACATAAATAAACAGCACCTGTTGTGTTGACAAAACACTTCTGCAATATCTTAAACTGAAAGTAAGTATTTGTTTCAAGTCACATTAATCATACTTTAAATTAGCTAATATTCTTCAAATAAAGTTTTAAAAATGTATATTTTATTTTTAGTAAATTTTTAATAAAGAGAATTACATTTTAATAACAGCAATTGGAGTAGATAAACTATCGCCCGGTTCACACTCCACCCACGTCTATTGAACAGGTGAAGAGGCTCATCCCTTGTTCCCTGTTTAGGATGTGGTTTCCGGTTTTCTCTTTTCAAATCTCTTCACTCTTACGTAGCCCCCTGCACATCAGTGGCGTTACCGCCTTGCTCGGGGTGATATGATTAAAAAAAAAAAGTTTCTTAAAAACGGAACTAAATTCAAAGATTAATCATACTTTAAATTAGCTAATATTCTTCAAATAAAGTTTTAAAAATGTATATTTTATTTTTAGTAAATTTTTAATAAAGAGAATTACATTTTAATAACAGTTTCTTAAAAACAGAACTAAATTAAAAACAAAAGCTCATTCCAATCAATTTAATTTAGTTTTGAAATAAATACAGCATAGTATTTTTCCTTATTGGAAATATTAAAATCAATCTATCAGCTTGAAATTAACCCTTTGTTGCATATTGGTTACAAATGTAACCTTTCTCTAAAATAAATTATTATTATTCTCTATTATTTTAGAGAAAGGCCACAATTCTAACCAATATGCAACAAATGATTAAAACAAAGTTTCAAGAAAGATTTTTTCATTTTTTAAAATTCATTTTATATCTTATGTATTGCAAATCTGAAGCCATTGGAGTGGTTACACTATTAGTTCCCTCATTACTAAATTTCTAGCAATAACAGGTTTTTAAAAAGATTACATAGAATATGACACAAAAGATAAACAAATTCACAAAAGTAATTATCAGATAGTAATGATTAATTTACTGTTTTATCATAACCAAGAATTCTAGAAAAGAAACTAATGTCAACAGTGTAAAATGAAAATAACTGCATTTTTAGAAAAAAAAAAAAAAAAAAAAATAATACACACACACACAGGGGTTAGTTGAAAAGTCCATAGATATAAATGTAAGTAGACACACCATTTTGTAGACTAAAAGACATGCAAGTGTACCAGAATACAACAGCTAGCCAACCGGCTGCTGTATTCTGGTACACTTGCATGTCTTTTAGTCTACGAAATGGTGTGTCTACTTACATTTATATCTTTGTCAGTCTATGAACTTTCCAGCTGACCCTCGTAGATTGTGATATAAATTATTAGAAAAAAATACAGCATTGCAAATCAGAAATTGAAAAGGAGTCATAGAATGACGACAGATTTTACTCCACTACAATTTTGTAGCCAAACTTTTTAAAGTGACATCCAGAAAAAACAAGCTGTAAAAATGTGGGACACAAGTTCAATCCCTCTTAATGTCATTTCCTTTATTTCTCATTTTCCTGTTGTTTGCTTGAGCAGCTTAACAAGTGTATTGAACCAAACGGGCAAGTTTTAAAAAGCAATAGAAATGAAAGTGAAAGTGTTTCATCTCAAAAGTTAAGATTCATCTCTTGTTTATGATAAGAAAATGGTCGGTCAGAATTCGTATTACTTCATAGATATGATGTTGATCTTATTTGACAAAGCTTTGGAACTATAGGTGGCAAAAAAATTGATGATGCACTTAATTCCTTTGGATAATACAGAAAAATCATTGATTTAGAAAATGGTGCATGAACAGTTTATTCACAGTGCTTTAAATAGGTACAATCAATTTGCTGGCGAAAACATTGAAAATTTTAATGTTCATTTTGAGAAAATCAGTTGCATTTCAGAGCAATCACTGAGAAACTTTCAGATTTTAGAGAGGATTAATGTCAACAATAGTCATATTAGCAATTATTTTACCATAAATTAAATCATAATTATAGCTTGAAATAAAACTGTCTTTTTATAATGAATATCAATGCTAAACATTATGATAAACAGAACTAGAATGGTAGATATTTGCCCAAGAATAGATTGTAATGTTAATAACCGCTTTAGAAAGAAAGATGAAGAGACATATATATTGCAGTAGTCTTTAACCAGGGGCTGTAACTATCCCCTAACCAGTAAACCTTAAGGGACATAACACAATAAGATAAGCAAAGACTTTAAAAATCAAAGCTATTAAAAACAAGCTATTTTGGCTTTAAATGTATCAGCTGTTGTAGGACCAGCAAATCCACTTCATAGAGCTAATTTCTGAAAAAGTGTCAAATTAAATCTGTCACCTATGGCATTCATTTCAACATGATTCCAATGTCTTTGCAAGCAAAAAGAGGAAGAGAGAAGGAAATTCAGCAGTGAGGAAAATGTGGCCGCACAGCTTAACAAGGTTAAACAGGTGGCCAAAAATTATGGATTACCTGCAAAACCATAGGAATCATTGGAAACAGTTGACTTAAATTGAGAATTGTCAGTATCGGGATTATTTTCAAAAAGGAATGAAACCCGTCAACAAGTGATGGGTAAAGTAGGAATTGAGAGGCAACTTCTTGTCTTAGATTTAATAACAGATCAATTTAGTAAACTCAACAAATGAAAATAAAACTAAAAGAAATTGTAGGCAAGTTTTACACATTAAACAAAATACAAATCATAATTCCAGGTGGACAAGATATAAAAAGATGACATTGACACAGATTGCTCATAAAGCTAGATCTGAAGGGTTATGATTTTGTAAAAACAAAAAATAAAAAATTATAGTGTACAAAATGTAGATAAAAAATTTAGAAACATTAATTTCACAAAAATTATCAGAACCATCTTATTATAAAATCAATATAAAATGATCACAAAGAAAAATGATAAATAAAAGTAGACATCAATTTCAAAATAAGATTACAAATGTATTAACTTCTAGTGTAAGAGAAATAGTATCATTAATAGATGGCCTCTGTGAAGGTTAATAACAAATGCATGTTGGGTTTGCACTGCAAACATTCAGCATTTCCTGAAACTTTCCCAAGTGATATCTAGTCTGAAAGTAAACTGTCTCAGAATTTCAGAACTGGTCTAGAGAGGTCATAACTCCAAGCATTTGGAAAATTACTTTTATTATTTTTAATCATTTCACTCCAAGCAAGAGGATACCAACACTAATGCACAGGATATCACAGTGAATGAAAAGACTGGGTACAGGGAGTATTGAAGAAAGAATAAAAGATGAATGGCATTCAAGAAGACAGAATTGACGTTTAATCTCTCTAATTTGTAGCTATAATAGATGTGCGTTGGGCTACAGTGGATATTGACATGAAATGAGAAACCGGAGTGCATTCACTTACACACAAATACCCTTGGGAAAGGTATTAATCCATTTCTTCTACCTCCATGTATGGGTTAAATAGCAGGACAGATTGGGTTCTATAGTCTTGATTGGCAACCAGTCTACTGTAGAAAGTAATGGCAACCTACTGTGGGAAAATATTCTGCCCAGTCAGTCATGTCTCTTTCGAGACATGATCACCGAAGTGTGTATCACATATGGTACTTAACTGACTGGAATGAAACAAGTAAATGGAAGTGAGTTTCACAAGCAGGAAGGGTGAGAAAAGAAACTGTTGGAGTAAAAGTGGTGGCTCCATTTAACTATTTCAATGAGAAGAGACGGGGCAGCAGGAAAAAAAAAAGCTTATCAGAGCAGTCACTATTTGAAGTTAATAAAACTTCAACATGTTTCATCTTTAAATTTTAGATGATCAGTTCTGAATCGTTGCATTTTTTGCCTCTTTTTGCTTGCAATGACATTGGAATCATGTTGAAATGAATGCCATAGATGACAGGTTTAACTTGACACTTTTTCAAAAATTACCTATATGAAGTGGATTTGCTGGTCCTAAAACAGCTAATTTAATCAATTTTTTTTTTTTGCTATATTATACTGTTTTTTCTCTCTCCGATTCCCCAACTTTGAAGGACATAAACAAAAAAAAGGTCAGAGACAAATGTTTTTGATTTTTATAGTGTAAATCCCAACAATTTAAAACAATTTAAATGTGCAGAATATGAAGAAAATTGTTCTTAGGGAGAATATTTAAAATGTACTTTGTTCCTTTCATACATTAAATTGATCATTACTTGCTTTTGATACCATATGCTGGATAGCAAATGTCAGTTTTCAACATAACTTTCCATTCATTTATCAGAAAATCACGATCTAAACCTCCATTCTTATGAACTTGAGGATTTGTAATCCATTTTTGGCAAAGAAAACCTCCCAAAAATAAGTTTAAATGTGTTAAAGTCCTTTTCAGGAATTTTAACTCCTCACTACAGAACAGTTTTCTAGACCTAAACCTCTATTTTTTTAATAAAAAGTTTTAAAGTTTTTTTTGTAGTTTCCTCTAAAGTACAAATAAAATTGTTTTATGCTTAAGTAACAAATCATTCAGAGAGCTCAAACACTGCAAATGTCTGCTTGGCTCTATTGTGTCAGAATTAACAGCTTTTCATTCTCATTGATCCCACAAAGAGTGACTTGGATCCAGGACATGCAATCGCATATATTTTGTCATGTACAATCTACCATAATATTTTGTCACTTACAGTTTGTCAACAACTTTACAAGCTACTTGTAAGAAAATGGCATTAATTGATGACTGAAAAACTTAAAATTCATAATTTTGACAAGAACTTTATATCAAAATTACTAATTTTAACTACAAGTTATAAATCAATGCCATTTCCAGACATCTGCCATCAAGAGATAAGAAACCAATTTAAACATTTTTTTTTTTAATTAAAATAAAAATGTCTACATCTTGTTAAAACAGAAACTGTTAATTTAAGGAATTGTGCACAAGATTAAAACAAAATGAATTACTTTTTCTTAAAAAGCAGTGAAAATGCTTGGTGTGGTGGAGGGATCCCATTTTATCTTGTTAAAACAGAAACTGTTAATTTAAGGAATTGTGCACAAGATTAAAACAAAATGAATTACTTTTTCTTAAAAAGCAGTGAAAATGCTTGGTGTGGTGGAGGGATCCCATTTTCTTATGCAACTGTTGAAGTAGCAAGTAGCATGTAGAGTTGTTTTCAGACAAACAATAAGTGATGAAATACAGTAGACTGTATATGACAAAATATCTGCAACAGTATGCTCTAGATCACCCGTTGCCATTGATCTTTAGTCAACAGAAGTAGAAATTTGGGAACTATTGACCTTTATACTCACTGAAATGTTACCAAGTTGCCAAGCTTCACTCAATGTCAGATCACTTTCTATTTAAAAGAAGCTATAATTATTTTTATATACTAGTTATCATTAAGCTGAGTATTCTTTCTTATTTATTCACATCATTTTTTTATAAAGAGAATGAAATCATTCTGGAATTAGCAGTTAATAGACCTAGAGTTATGGCAACTAGATATTTGTTTTTCCAGCACAATGTTTGCTGAAATCCTCAAAGTATCACTAGCATTTTTTGTAGAGATTTACAAACTCTACATTTCATAAAAAAAAAAATCAAAGTTTATTGTACTGATCTACACATCCTAAAATACAGTTGGTTTTACAATACTCTTATCTATTTGCCCTTCTCCAAAAATCTTGTTTTGGTTGGTCAATGTATGGCTATTTTAGAGAGTGTGACTGACAGATGAACTAATAGAAGTCACAGAATTTTATATATAGATTGCACAAACAGAAAATTGTAGCATTATGTGCTATTTTTGTTACATTGCAATAATTAACACAAAAAATACAGAAACTGGATCATTATTATTATACAGGTTGGGGAGCCGAGTTCCAGTTAAATTTCTCGCATTCACTTACACACAAATACCCTTAGGAAAGGTATTAATCCGTCTCTTTCCTCCAGTTATGAATTAAATAATAGAACAACTTGGGTTCTATAGCCTTGGCTGGCAACCAGTCTATTTCATACCCTATATATATATATATATATATAGATATAGATATTCCATTTGTAAACAAGTTATTACGCGACCTAGGTTTCTACCATGAGTAATGTCTTCAGGCGATTTTCAATAACTGATTTTACTGGGGTTTTTTTTAACGTGGCAGGGAATTTTTGAACATGCAATTTTTAAAATTACAAGAAATTATAAAGTTTTCATCCACAGTAAAATCAATTATTGAAAATCACCTGAAGACACCACTCATGGTAGAAACCTATGTCGCATAATAACTTGTTTACAAATGGAAAATATTAAAAAGTTCTACAATATAATTGTATTGAACACTTTAATACAAATGTGAACTGATCTTATGACAAAAAACTAAGTAATTAAGCAATCAATATATATTACACTCTCACACCCTGATTGAGCACTCTGGAAGAATGGTAGACTTTGAAAAACAGTAGCTACCCTGGCATGTACGCATCGCTCATTCACTAATGAATTAGAGCACTCTGGCTATTGGGCATGTATAGTGATAATATACATGCTAAAAAATCTGCCTTCTTCTAACGTGCGCGCATGACCCAGAGGTAGAGTTGCCGACTGACGCCACTTCAGTCGGGTTTCAATCCTGGGTTAGAAGCAATTGGAGTCTAACCGTACTGATGAGCTGTGATACAGCGAAACAGATCTGTCTGCGGATGACTATATATATATATATATATATATATGTGAATGCGGGGGAGGCAGTGAAAATCTTTATAAGGTAATTCTAACACTGAGGCTATTAAGATCTGCTCATTTTAAATTTCATCCAATTCAAAAAAAAAAAAAAAGCACAACTATGTATCATGCACTGTTGACAAAAGTTGCAGAAACAACAAAAAAAATAATACTGCTTCCACATGCCAACTAAAAAAAAAAGTCATCCACTTTATGGGCTATATATCTCATTTCAGTTATAGCAATGATGTAATTTTTTTTTTTTAAATATCTAGAGTTTATATCAAATGAACTTATCTCAATAGAGAAAACTGAATGAAAAATGAATTTTGTTAAGAACAAAACAGAACCTTGGCCCAGTACAAAGATTTATTATGTATCATCCATTTATGCACTTGCACAGAACATGAAGAATAAGGAAAAACTGCATATAACGCAGTCAATGGCATAATGTGGCTTTCCTATGTCTCTTCTACAAATACTTCTGCTCTAATAAACTTAGCTCACTGGTGCCCCCTGTGTATAAATTTACTTGAGCTACTAGACTAGCAATTAGGTCCCACCTTTTTACAGTGAAACCAATAAAATGTAACCACAACTTCTAGTCTGGCAGCTTCTTTCCTCACACTTCCCATCAGTGAAATTCTCTTCTGTATACTTGCTTTCCCGACAGCTACAATCTCCAAGAATTTAAATGTAAGGTCAATAGTCATTTCCTGTTTCACTAACTTGCATCTTTTCTCTCATGCTCTTTTCTCCATCTATTCTACTCTCAACACACCAGTATTCTCATCCTTCTCTTACCCATTTCCTGACACCCCTATAACCTGTCCCTCTTTCTCATCACTTTCCTTCTATGTAACCCCCCACCCCGTGCACTAGTGGCAGCAAAACTGCCTTGCTTGGGGTGAAATGATAAAATAAAAAAAAAATTTTAAAAAAAGCATATAGTCAATTCAAAATACTTGTAGGAAGAAATGGCTGAATTTGGTACACGATTGACTAAAAACCAAATTTTAAAAAAAAAAGAAATATCAAAGATGAGTATACCAACTATAAAGCCCTTAATTTTTTTTTTTAAATTAAAGGATCTGCCAATTAATATAAAATTTCCTTGTAACTACACAATAACCTTAATGAACAGAGATGCAAGACAAAGAATCAAGATACAGAGTATCTATAAAGATGCTGCTTCAGCAAAAAAAGTAATAATTTTAATACTATAGGGAAACTATTATACTACCATCATATTTATTGTTATCACAAAGTTTTAGTTAGTGTATCCTCCAACATTCTCTAAGTGCTTGCCAATTCAGGTAAACTTCAATGAATTTTGAACTAAACCCTTTATTTAATCTACAAGAGTAGACTGTTCTTATTCCACTGTACTCATCTAGAGATATCTTGTCCTTATTAGTAATGCTCACCCTGTTTCCACAGATTGAAGAAATTCCTGCAAAGCAGTAAAAGGCACTTGAAGGCCAGAATGGCCAAAATGTTGCAATGACTACAACAAAGATAAGGACAGTAGTCTGAATGTAATTAATAACCTGTCACCTCATAAATTCAGACAGAAAGGAAACCAATGTTTAGAGAAACTAACTTTAGAAATTTAAGCTTGCACAATGAGAGCCAATGTAAAGCTATTCAAAAAATTGGCTGCACTTTTGAAAACATTGATGTTTCACATAAAAGTATTAGTTAACACCAGACTACTTGTGGCTTTGTTAGATTGGCTGTCTAGTTGAGGAGACGAAAGAATAAATTCTTTTAAAGACTACACTGGTTACATCATAAATCTTAAGATGAAGATTAAATGCTGAAAATTATATGAAATAATAGAAACATTTTATGTATTTTAAGATCATTAAATTCTGACTATGATTTAATCATTATACCTTTTAGTTTTACCAACTGATGAATTTTGTTTTAAACATAGCAAAAAAAAAATATGATGTTTACTTTAATTCAAGAATATCGAAGTTAGGTCATATGAAGATAATTTAATTGTTAAGTATTTTTGCAGGTATTTCTTTCTTTTATTTGAAGTGAAACTTGGTTTAAGAAACAAAAATATAATCCTTTGTTTTTTTTAAAGAAGATAATATTTTTTTAAATTCATTATTACAATTTAAAAAAAAAAAACTTTCATTTTAGAGTTTCCTTTTAGTTTTTACAGATTTATTTTTTTTTTTAAAAGTTCTAGGGTTCTATAACAAAAAATAAACATTTCTTTTCCAAACAAAACACACACACACCGAATCCCTTTTTCCACTCCTCCCTTAAAAAAGTAAATTATAAAAAAAAAAATTAAATCCTTTCAGGTTCATCTTGAATACTTACCAAAATTGTAAAAAATGAATTAGAAAATTAAGTAAAAAAAAAAAAAGAAAATAATAAACTGAACGAAAATATTTTTAAAAAATAAAGGAAGTATTATGCAAAAATCTTTCATTAATATTACTTCACTCCCCAAAATTCGTGATTAAAACGAAATGTGGAAAATAATTCTTTAATTTGATTTTAGAAACCAAATTGAAAAATAACTGATGTGAATTGAGATCTATAGAAGAATGCGTGCGTAAGACTAAAGAAAGAGAAACCTACACGTGCAAACTGCAATCTGCTAAAATTGTACTTTTTAAAAGAATAAAAAAATAAATAAAAACGATGTTTTTTATTACACATTCTGTCAGTTTATGTACTAATAAATGCATATTGAGAAAAAAAAAGGGGGCAAGAATTAAGTAAACACAAGAAAGAAAGGTGATTGAATGAAGATAAAAAAAAATTCATCTTTTCTGTTTTCTTTTTAAACAAAACAAAGGAATTAAAAACAGTAACTGAAAAGTTCTTGGAGATACAATGCGGAACAAGTTATACTTTCTTTACAGATTAAAATCAAAGATAAATATTTTTAAAAACAAATAAATAAATAAAACAAGTTTCTAAGTCGAGGAAATAAAAATGTGAAAATTAAGAACAAACAATAAAAAAAGAAAAAGTAGTGACGGTAGAGATGTTGGTAAGGAAGCGAGGGTTTAAAAATAAAAAGGATATTTCAAGTGGTTTAAGGATGAAGAAAGACTTTTAAATTCTAAATATCGATAAACTGAATCCTCTCTGCGAATAAGGAAAACTAATAATGTATAAAAAATAAGAGTCATATTTTAAGCGGAATTTTAAATAATTTTTCTAACGTGTTGAAATTTTTTTTATCTGCAGCCGTGTCTACATGTTGTTCATTTCGTTAGGGTGTGTTGGGCAAGTCACAAATAAATACCTCTTCAAGCTCATCCTTTGGCTCTAGAACGGACGACAATATCAATTTAGATCCAGTGGGTTTTTCTTTTTCCATTTTTAGTCGAAAACTGCCGGTAAATACGGGGGGAGTTAGTTAGAAAATTGTCTTTTCATGCTGCTAATAACTAGAGACCATAACAGGTCACCGCCATATTGGCATAAGATTCTTCTTCTTTCTTGTGCAACCGCCATCGTATAACATACACAAAAAGAGTGAGAAAACACAAAAAAAGAAAAGCTTTCTCCCTCACTCGAGACTACTTTACTGAACTTGCGAGAAAAAAAAAATCTACTTTTTTTCCCTATAAGATTGAAACACTCAATGATATTAATAAATGCTAGCTACAGAGAAAATATTATTATTATTATTATTATTTTTAAACTTTAAATCGTATTTGGGGGCATGAGCTGGGAACGTAATTTGATTCACGTGTCGTAAAAATTAATAATTGTAAATTTTGTTGTTTTTAGAATTCCCATTCATAATATTGTCATCTGGATTAACTGTAATAACTTAATTTAAATAAATAGTTCAAAAATAGATCTTCAATAAAAAAAATTTATGATTTTAAACTGTTTCTCGCAAAAATATCAAATTGTTGAGTTGGTTGGCGGCAGCTTTTCGGTGATAGGCAAAAATGTATACCTTACTAATTTTTATCCAACTCGAAGGTGTTTTTTTTTAAGTTTTTTTTTTTTTAGTCTAAGCAACGGTTCTTGGATTATTTAATTAGAAATAAAATATTTTAGTATTGTAATGTGAAAATTAAATGATACATTATTTTTTTAGCGATAGTCATAAAAGTATAAGCATTTATTAAGAATTATGAAACTTTATATCATTTGAAAGAGTATTTATTTAAGAGAAGTAAACTTAAAACTTTATTGGGAGCCATGATTACCCGCATTCTGAGGGAAGATGACACCGACAAAAAGAAAATGACTCTTTCTTTTAGTAAAAAAAAATCTTAAATAATATTTTCCTATTTTATTTAAAATTTTGCATTAAAATGTGGATTTTGTGGTAAATAAAAATACTCCATAAATTTAATAATTTTTTAATAATCTAATTTCATAATTACTAGGACACTCAGTAACTTATTTTTATGTGCCATTTCTCTACATGGGCGATCGTGGATCTTCACAACTTCCTTTGTAGCTCTAAGAAATGTTTGTATCCTTACCATCTCTTTTAGTTTCTCTTCTGCTATCTTGTTTGGCAGGTGACTTAGTGCTTCCTACTACTCCTCTTGCCTTCAGTAAGTCTTGTGAGTTTCAGATTCTCCAAGCCTCTTTTCTTATCATTTTTCTCAAAAAATTCAACTGTTTCTCTCTGAATCTAACTATAAAATTTTTATTTCTATTAAATCCAAGCTTTTGTACCAGACACAAAAACTTTGTTAGTAGAAATAGCAAGACATTAATAGGCACAAAATTTATAAAACACAGGACAACCACTGCATGAAATTTTGAAAGAAAAACAAATTTATTTACAGTTTACAATTACAAAAAAGATACAAACAAAAATTGCACAAAATTTCCTTTTAGCACCTATTATGGTAGGATAATTTATGATAAAAATATCACCAGCAAAAAATGGAAAAAAAGTACATTTTTAAAGAAAACAAGGATTTTTTTTTAATGCTGGAAAGAGAAAACAATTAGACAATAAAAAGCAAAGGTGCAACTACCGTTGATAAAACCTACTTGGAAATTGTCACACGGGTTTCTTTGGGGCACATTATTTTTTTTTTAAAAAGGTCTATTTTTACACAGTTCATTCAAGAGATTTCTTTGAAATCTTTTTGTTTTAAGCTATCCAACCTCAGGAGGATTTTCTCTGGAATTCCAATTTTTCTTGTCTCTCTGTGGTTAATTGGTAACAGAGCCTTCTTGATATACTTTTGATATCAATGCCTACCTTGATGTTGGCCTGTATTCTTCCCATATAGTCAAAGGTCCTCACAGCCAAAATGTCTTCTGCTCTCTTTCAAAAGGTCTTCTCTCCTTTATTGTTGAAATATCTTCTCATTGTATCTACTGACCTGAACCTTATTTATACAAAAAAATTAGGTTCACCTCTGCCCCATTATTCAGGATGTTATTAGAGTTTGAGACTGCATCTTTCATTGATCAAAATATATAAAAAAATTTTTTCCATAAACTGGGAATGGATCCTTCTTACATTTTGGTCAGTTTTAACTGATAAACCAAAAGAGTTGTTAATTTGTAACAAATTTCACACAAACCATCTGGCCTACATAAAAATACACTTCTTTCAAAAGAATATGCATTAAAAAATAACTTAGTCGATTATACTGTTGTATGAAGGGTACTAAGTTGAGCATTGTAATACACATAGGGCTTTGTAACTACAGTTATTCGTTATAAACGTGCAAGAACAATATAATGAATAAATATGAACGCCATATTAAGAACAATACTGACATTATTTATTTTTGACTCCAAAATATATATTTTTTGATGTGGTATTAAAATAATTATTGTTATTTTCTGGTTTTAAGTTCCACATGTGAGTTAATGTTTCAAATAACACAGTCTTGGGTGTGTATGTGTTATCATGTAAGGTGTATTCAAATGTTTTTGTGTGTAGAAGATTAATGTCCTTCGTTGTATTTATGTTTGTGGATAGAAGAATTGAATGTTTTTGACTTATTCGTTTATCAGATATTTCTGTTTTTCTGATGATTGAGTTGTAACTTCATAAGTAATAAGCAAGTCTGTTTTTCTTCTTTGCATTTTAATGAATGTCTTCTTTCCCGGCAATGGAGAACACACATACATCTCTTCCAAGGGTTTATTCTTCTACCCCCTTACATGTTTTGACCATCTCCTTTTATATTTTTCCAACACCTACACACTGCAGATTCAAATTTGTCAGGAAAGACAATAACTGACTGGTGCCCCCTACTGCATGAATTTACTCAAGCTACTAGACTAGCGGCTAGGTCCCACCCTTTTATAGTGAAACCAATCAAATATAACCACAACTTCTACTCTATCAGCTTCTTTGCTTGCACTTCTCACCCCTTCCGTATACTTGCTTCCCTGACAGCTACAATCTCCAAAAATTTTAAAGTAAAGTCAATTGCCATCTCTTATCTTCTTGACTCACATCCTTTCCCTGACAACCCTTGTGTCATGTTCTTCTTCCTTTCCACTCCACTCTCATGCAGTTCTTTTCATACCTGTATTCTCATCCTTTTCTTACTCATTCTCTGACACCCCTGTAACTTGTTCCTTTTTCTCATTACTCATCTGTTATGTAACACCCTGCACACTAGTGGCAGTTCTACCTTGCTTGGGGTGAAATGATTAGAAAAAAAGAATTTCAGATCACCTCATTCATTTTACATGGCATGACCAGCCGTTGACCAAATTTGTTCAAGCTACTGTCTGGATCATGTCTATGCCCTTGTTTTCAAACCAGAAGAAAAGGATAAGTGAAAGCAAATAGAAAAAGGGAAAGAAAATATGTAAGAGAGAGAGAGAGAGAGAGAGTGTGTGTGTGTGTGTGTGTGTGTGTGTGATTCTCTCGCCCTATAGAAAAACAAAAGAGTATACAACATTACTGCTTACCCTGTACCAAATCTACTCACCACAATACATTTAACATTTTTAAATGACAAAAATAAAATTTTTATTTAAGTACAAACCTTCTTTTAGTTCTCATTTTTCTTAAACCTTTTTTGTTGCTAACATGTTCTGCTGAAGGTATTGTTATGGTTTATAAAATGGCAAGTGTTCTAAAAATAGAAAAAGATAGACACAATGACGCCAAGAATTAAAATTGGGCCACAAAATAAGGAACCGTTTCTTTTGGTAGGAGTAAGAGTAGGAGTAAGAATTAGGAGTTAGTTTTGTGTAGGAGAAGACGCTAGTCAGTTGACGACTAGAGTCCAGAAGAGATAGGCTCGTTTACTACTAGCATCCCACAATGAAGAGAATTTAGCTAGTCTGCTCCTGTATCCACACAAAATTTAAAGGTTGTAACTTGATGTAAAAACCTAAAATTTTATACCAAAAATAAACATCATTAATTCAAGTTTGTGTTATCTTCTAATTATACCAAAACAAAGCAAGAACACAACAGTATTCTTGATATCTTTTTGTAAACACAGATCTCTGAAGCTTCAAGCTTCGTATTCATCTGTGCAGAAATTGTCCAGAAGATCCTACCTTATAGGATGGTTGATATTACGTAGTAGTTCAGCACATTTTTTCTTGTTTCTGACCAAATAAATTTGAAAATAAGTTTCTTTTATGGTAAAAAGACACACTATAAAATAATCTTTATATAATATATGTGAAGTCTTTAGCATTTTATTATTACAACAAGCACATACCATCAAAATTGACAGCAAAATATTTATATCAATATGTTGTCTAAAATGACGGTGTACCTACTATTGAGTATCTTACAGTAAGACATAAGAAAAAATACAATAATATAAATATATATATATATATATATATATAAAGAATACCTAGAGAGCCAGACAACCTACCTAGGTTTTACCTAAACAGATTGTCAGGGAAAACTGGCCAGCTTTCCCTGACACTCTGTTTAGATGAAACCTAGGTAGGTTGCCTGGCTCTCTAGGTATTCTTTATTTATTCCGCTCTACCTCAGTATTGAGCACTTTTTTGTTAGTTGATTGCTCATGTCAGGTTTTTTTCTTTGGTCTACGTGCTGACTCGGTCTGAGCTCATTTGACTGATGTTCATGTACTTAGCTCTTTCTTTTTTAAAACCATTTTTTCTCTTCATCATAGATACGTGCAATGTTTTTCAACACAAGTATAGTTATTATCTCTTTTATATATATACTAGCAGTATAGCCCGGTGTTGCTAGGGTGTAATGAAAGCTTTAAAACTCTCAGACTCTTTGGACATTGACACAAAAGACTAAAAAGCAATAGTTGTTTCCAGTTAAAGCAAAACCGTAGACTGAAAGAAAAATGAATGGATGTAAGTCAAATTTAGTTTTCCTGGTATCGATACCACAAAAGTTTTTTTCATTGTAAACTGAATTTTGAAGGCTAAATAAGTCCTCTGAGTAAATGGTATCATAGCTGAGACTAAGAACTACAATTATACCTACTTAGAGCCAACCCCGAAGCAAAAACTAAAATAAAAGGGCTGAAAACAATACAGACATACAGGCAGATAAACAGACACACACACAAACATCTTGCCTTTTATATATATATATTGTCAAATTTCTGCACTATTGTAAGAATTTCAACTTTGAAACTTCTGAATATCATTTGTTATGTCTTTGTCTATGAGTGTATCAAATTGGATTAAAATGGGAACACTCCTTTTATAACCCGATTTTTTGATTATCAATTTTTGATATATATCAGAGGTACCTCAACACAAAACTTAACTAAGAACACTCGCAGACTCTTATAGTACAACTGTGTAAATTTTCAAGAAAATCAGTTCAGCCATTTTGGAGTCTATAGGTAATGGACACACACACACACAGACACACACACACACACACACAGACAAAGTTCCATTTATAAATACGTTTATTTATATATATATATATATATATAAGTTTTTATATATATATATATATATATATATACAATAGTATAGAGGATATATATATCTATTCTTCACTATTCAACAACATAATTATTACGAAAAAAATAGAATAATAAGGCACTGTTAAAGAGCAAACACATGGTAAGTGTAGTAAAGTATAATAACTGGCAGTAAAGAGAATGACTTGAGCCAGCACTGCCTCACTATTGTCTTTCTAATGATTTCAGCCAACACTGCCTTGCTATTATTTCTCTCCGTGAGCGTGATAGGAGGGAAATCCTGGCCAGAAGCAAGTGGATGTCTAGCCACATGAGCTGTGATGCAGTGAAACAGGCTTGTATGAGGATGACAAATATAAATTTATTCTTAAACTAAATAATTAAGTTTAAACAACTAAATTTAAATAGAATAATTAGGCTTACTTTTAAATTAAATTGAAAAAAATTTTTTAACTTGATATTGTATCATATTTTGTTGATTGTATTAACTTGATATTGTATCATATTTTGTTGATTGTATAATTAGTATAATTTTGATTATATAGTGGTGTGATGGTATTTGTAATTACAACGGATTAATTAACTTGATTGATCTCTTAAATATTTTTAATTTTTTAGACTCCAGTTTCTTATCCTTTCACCGTTAATATATAATATTTATTTTTTATTTTTTATTTTCATTTTCTCCTATCATCTTTTCTTTCTATTTTAGATTTATTCCTCTCTTCTTTCTTCTTCTTCCCTTTTCGTTTACGCTTTAAGATATTTATCCTTTCTTTTTAACTCTCTCTCTCTCTCTCTCTCTCTCTCTCACCTAACCCACTTTCTTTATGTTTCAGATCTATGGGTCAGCAGTCTAACTGACTTTCTGAATGTATCTTTAGATTTAAGTTGACATCCGCTCTTGCACGTGCTCTTTGATTATATATTGTGTATATATATGCTTATGTATGAATATGTGTGTATTTGCTGAACTGATGTAATGATGTATTTTTTTCTTAAATTTTCTCTTTTAAGGGAGCGATCTTTATTTTTATACTGTTTTTTTTAGGCTTTTCTGAATTTCAATCATGTAAAATATTCTCTACAATAAAGATGAAAGCTGATGATGGTTCACCTGAAATAGGCCAAACTTCCGATCTACCATGAAATAACGTGTCTGCCTTAATTTTTTCTTATATTTGCTCTATATGTATTTATATACATATATATTTAGAGCTCTCTTAGTGAGTTATCCTACCACTGTATGTACAGGATACTCCTTTGGATTCTTCTATATCTACACCGCATGCTGATATATATATATATATATATATATATATATATATGCACATATACATTTATACATACATAAACAAATACAACTCAAGTGGCTATCAGTTACCAACAACACAAACAGTGACCCAGCATCACCCATGAATGCACCTAAATAGTTACCCACATACACCCTAGACAATCCACTCCACCCACCCCTAACAACTATGCACTTAACCAGAAACTCTCTAGGTTAAAACAATCCATATTTGCAATCCTCAAAGACAATATTAGAAGAATACCACACAACCTTTCCAGAGCATAATGCCACACCCTAAACACCCTGAGATAGAAGAATCTAATATACCTTCCATCCGATAAAAGAAAGGAATTTTGCGTCATACCCCAAGATACATACAACCAGCTAGCACTTGAACACCTCAACAATATGCAACTATATGCAGAAGTCACAAACATTACCCCAACCCAAATAGAATACCACATCAACACTGCATGGAATGATATATGCAAACTACGGAAACTCCCTAACAAATACAGACAAAAATTTTACTACCAGGAACTGCAACCTCCCAAAATTCTACCACCTCATCAAAACACACTAAACCAGTATGACACCACAGATTAGACCCATTGTTTCTAGCATAGAAGGACCCACATACAAAATATCATGGCTTCTGTCACAAATCCTCAAACCTATACTATCCACCTTCCCCAGACATGTCAAAAGTTCTGATGAATTCATCCATAGACTACACGGACTTCAACAAGACCAACTACAGCATAACCGATACACATTTAGCCTTGATGTTGTTTCACTATACATGTCAGTACCAGCTCACTCAGTGGTTAATTTGATAATGGAGTGCATCACCAGTTCAAGCCTGTACTACTACAACCTCACCCAAAAAGACATTCACCTACTTCTGACAACTATAGTAAACAACACCTATTTATATTCCAAGGGCGCTCCTATAAACAGACCATGGGCCTTCCAATGGGGTCCAGCTTATCGAGATTACTTGCCAGCACATAAATGGATCAACTGGAAAGTTGTGCTCTCAACACCTGCCATTCGTATGCCTTATTCACAAGATACATTGATGACATACTCATGTGGTGAGGCGAATAAAATGTTAGCAACATTCAATAGTATGGATAGCAGCATAAATAACACCCCAATAACAATGGATGTCTGTCACTACTGGACTTCAGGCTAAAAGTATTGGAAAAAAGCAACATCTACACCAGAGTCTACAAAAAGCCTACAAGCAGAGACATGTTTGTCCACTACCAATCAGCCCTCTCTCTCAGAGCAAAGACTGGATACATTAGAAACGAGCTCACACGTATCCGGGGTAAATGCAGCAAAGAAGAAGACCGAAATACCCACACTGCACATTTTAAGGAGATACTGAAGATCAAAGGTTACTCCCAGTCTTTTGTGTGTCACCTGGAACAGAAAGGTAATAAAGGCTAAAGGTGACACACCCCCTCTAACACCTGCTTCCTGAGATTACCACTCTTCAGCGAAAACATCACTACAAAAATACATAGAGCTATCCGCAGAGAGGGACTGGCCCACATACAGCTGGCCCACTACGGCCCCACACTTCGTAGACACCTCAATTACATCTACAACAAACAACATACTAGAAACAACACCACATGTACACTGGTCAATTGCCCTATTCTTGACACCGGTATATGCCACCAGGTATATGTCGTGTACCACATACAATGCACCAAATGTAAGGAATTTTATGCTGGCAGCATCATCAGACCATTACACATCAGAATCAAAGAACATTTACACACACAAGCATCATCTTTCCACAAACACTTAAAAAAATGCAAAAACATAGAAAAAACATAGTAGTCAATATTGAAGCTAGAGAGCAGAACCAAGGAAACTTACACATAAAAGAGTCCTTAATAATAGCTAAACTCCACCCACAGATCAAAAATAGACAAGAGCTCAATCTAGATTACATAACAGAATAATTAACGCTATTATGCACAGAACACGCACCGGCCACAACAGTAAGGCGTATACACACAAACACGCAATCACAGATTAATGCACAGAAATAAACATATGTACACATGCACACACTCTTATCCCATACGCCAACATGCTTTATACCAGAACACATACACACATGTATGCACATGTGCATATATATATCTACACACACACTCCAACATACTATACACTGGAACACATACGCACACACATTCGAACACACTATACACCGGAACACACACACACACACACACACACACACACACACACACACACACACACACACACATGTATCTTTATAAGCGCACACACAGATACATGATACCAAGAAAAGGTATGTAGGTATATATATATATATATATATATATATATATATATATAAAATGACCACAGAAGAAAAAAAAATACATGGAGTATATGCATATAAACACACACACGACACACTTATGCAGACGCACACACGAGAACACACGAGAACAAATACGGGATGGCAAAAAAAATGTAGCAATAAACACACCCCCAATTGAAGCAGATAGATATAACATCAATTTGTAAAACGACGCCCACTACCACTCTGGCAGAGGTGCGGAAATGCCAAATCATACTCTCGTCAACGTGGTCAACGCTTACTTATATAAACCATAAATCAAAGTAGACAGATATCATCAGATCGTAAAACTACCAACTATCAATCACACACACACACACACACACACACACACACACACACATATATATACCATAAACACACACATACATACATGCTCATACACACTTACAGGTACACACACACACACACACACACACACACACACACACACACACACACACACACACTACAATTAACGACAGCAGTAGCAGCAAAGGATGACATTCATTGAAAGGTCCACGACCAGATGAATGAGAAAACAAGATAAGATTTTGATCTCGAAATATTAATGAATAATAAGTAATACCCAACACCTTCTTTACTTTCCTTTATTTTACTAAACACATTGTGATAGCCTTCAAGACCTAACCATACACCATACACCATATATATATATATATATATATATATATATATATATATATACTGATGAACTGTGATACAGCAAAACAGGTTTGTAAGTGGATGACTAATTATGCTTTCATTATCCAACTGAGCTCTCTAGAGGGGAAAATTTAAAAACAGCTGTCGCTTCTGTGATTTATGCTTTACTCTATAGTCATGAATTGAGTTCTCTTGGCTGCTGACAGGTGTATATATACAGCATATATATAACATATTAAAATATCTCCCTCTCTCAGACGTGTGCCAATAGCTTAAGGGTAGGCTCTCTGACTGACTGATGCCAAATTGGTCAAGTTTTTATCCCTGGTGAAAGCAGTTGGATGTCTAGCCACACTGATGAGCTGTGATACAGTAAAACAGGCTTGTAAGTGGATGACAATTTACATACATATATATATATATATATATACCCAAATGTAAAAGAATGAAAAATAAAATTTCTCATTCAAATCATTAATTTAAAAAAATGCTCAATATAAAAATAGAACTGTAAATATTTTTATTCAACTTTTACATTAAAATATGTAAATAACAGTTAACTAAAACACACTAAGTAAAATTGCACACTCGCAAAAATTGATCAGAACAACTAAAAATATTTTGGAAAAACCTATACCAAGGCAAACTTCACAAGTCAGAGTGAAAAGTAAGATTCTAGATTCTGATTGGATAAGAAATAGAAAATTGATCTATGACTCCCGGTCAATTTTTTTTCACACTTAGAAAATGGGTATGCTGTTGGAGCCGGTCACATGACTAAAATCCACTATTTAAACCACATCTCTTGGCCGGTCAAATCAGTCCAATATGGGAGCATTAATCTGAAGGACCTTACACAATGTAAGGAAGAAATTTCAAGAACTGAGGTCGTGTCTTGTCCATATGCATTCGTTCTACTTCTCCTTCCAATTTTTCTTTCTTCATCTTTACCCACACACTGTCAAAGGAAACAACAACAACAAGATACTTCAACTGACTTTGCTAAGTACAATCTCCTTTATTGCCTGACTTTCCATTTCCCTTTTTCTCCAGCCATAAAAAGAAAAAGAATACACTTTTATTAGCAACCTTTTTAATCTTTTTACATACATGCATTCTGCTACTATCAACTATGAATTCTGAATTTCTGTGGGACATTTAAATACTTACATTTCTCTTTGAACAATTAACAACATGCATTTTCTTGTGTGAACATTTTATTTTTCTTCTTACAATTTTGTTATTCTGTTCATAAAAATCTTACTTTAATGTACAAACGAAATATATCCATCCACATTTCAACATCCAACCTTCAACCTTCTGATATTTTAAATTGTGGGGTATTTTGGTTGTGTTTGGCAAAAGATCAATTTGACAAGCATAGCTGAGGCCCCTACAAGTTATACAGCATTTAAAACAAATATCAAATTATTAATCTGTAAAGTTTCAGTTTTTAAGAATGTGTACTTATTTATGCTCTTTAAGTAACACCATTTAGAATACAGTTGAGCATTTTTATGTTGAATATTCACTTGTGTTTTTGTGTTTGATACTTCTTCTTCTATGTGGCCTGTCCCTTCAGGACATAGGCGATCATGGCTTTTCACGTCTCTCTATCCCTGGTGGCTCTTATCACGCCTTCTCCTGTTACACTATGCAACCCTTGTTCCATCATCCACCTGATTAGGTCCTTCAAATATGTTATCCGCTGCTTTCCCCTGTCTCTTTTATCCTCTATCTGGCCTGTTAGTATCAGGTTCTCCAAGCCCTCTTTCCTCATTGCATGTCTCAGGAACTTCAGCTGTCTCTTCCTGATGCTCAGTATTAATTTCCTTTTCGTTTCTCTCATTTCCAAAACCTCATCATTGCTTACATGCTCGATTCATGATATTCAAAGCATCCTTCTGTAGAACCACATTTCTGTTGCTTCAAGTTTTTCCTTCATCTTTGATGGTATTGTCTAGCATTCACTTCCATATTGAAGAACTGATATCACATAGCAATCCAGTACTCTATTCTTTGTTTCTAGCAAAATTGTCTTGTTTCTTAATACTTTACTCAACTTCTGGAATGCTTTCTTCACCATGCCAATTCGCCTTTGGATCTCTGTGTCACACTTTCCGTCTTCTGTTATAACACTTCCCAGATATTAAAATTTTTGTACCTGCTTGATTTTAGTATCCCCAACTTGTATTTAGCATATTCAGTCAGTTAAGTGCCATACGTGATACACGCTTGGGCAATCATGTCTCAAAAGAGACACAACTAACTGAGCAGAATATTATCCCGCAGTAGGTTGCCATTGCTTTCTGCGGTAGACTGGTTGCTGACCAAGGCTATAGAACCCAATCTGTCCTATTATTTAACCCATAACTGGAGGGAAGAGACGGATTAATACCGTTCCCAAGGGTATTTGTGCGTAAGTGAATGCAGTGAATTCAGCTGGAATTTGGCTGGAATTCGAACTCGGCTCCCCGATTTCTCGTTCCGAGCCGATGTCCACTGCGCCACAACACACATCCAATTTGGCATATTGGGCTGCCGTTTTTACTGTTGACCATGCATTCGGTTTTCTTGCAGTTTATTTTTAGTCCTTTCTTATCGCTCACTTCAGCTACCTTCTGTAAGAGGTCTTGTAGTTTCCTTTCTGTGTCTGCCATTAGCACTGTATCATCTACATACCTTAGATTGTTTAAACTGTGGCTTTCGATGATGAATCCAGGCATAACTTTTAGTACATCTGCACATAACATATAAATAAAAGGCAACATATCAAGAAACACACAAAAAAATTATTTTCAAATTCGCCCTAACAATTACTTGATGATTTGGTCTTTATCTGCTTTCTTCTTTTACTATAATTTTTCTTTGCAAATGAGTTGAATATTTTTACCAGGCTAAATTTTCACCCCATCAAACTTCCACTAGATGAATTTAAACAGTATCAGATCCATTGTATTACAAACTTTGCATAATTAAAATTTTCACTCAAAGTTTATATGATATTCCATTTTCTGCTATTAATTATGTATAATTCATGTATTTTATGGTGAAACACATCTATTCCTCAGATAATGGACTCTCTCTCCTATATTAATAAGAGTTAACAGGAAGTTAACTTGAGAAGTTTTTGGGAAGTTCTTAGCAGTTCTTCGAAGTTCTAGAGAGTTCTTTAGAGTTCTATTGGAGTTCAGTAGAACTACTAGGCAGTTGATATTAGTCAGCAGTTAGCCGAATACTAAGGAATACTAAGGAGTCAGCTTTCAGTGGAAGATTACCAAGTTCCTAACATTTTGAGTGTTTTAAGTCAATTAGCAACCGACATAGCATGATTATAACTTTCAGTGTGAAAACTACTCCACAACAATTATACATGTGTGAAAGTTCCTAGCACAATCATTTTCAAACCATTTTTCAAATCACTGTAAACTTTTGCATGCATTTGATATTTACTCCTTCATATTTTTCAATTCTTATGCTGATAATTTGCAGTTACAAAGTGCATAAAACCTTATCAAGTATTAAGTCACATCAAATATTTCAAAAATTATCTTTAACAATGTAATGATGCATATTGTATCATGATGAACATTAACATGAGACTTAAGTCTTGCCTATTTAATATTACATTTTATTTAATTCCAGAAGTTCATCAATTATTTATTTAATCTTAACTGCATGAGATATTCAGATGTTAATGGCAAATATAAAAAAAAACTTCAGAAACTCTTAGACAAGATTGTAAAGGAAAGCAAAAATAAAAGACTAACCATCAATAATAAAGAATGTATAGTTTTCAGCAATTGAAACTGTGGTACTCAAGTACACATCTTTACATTCACACCCACATATGAATATTTACATATTGCGTATTTCACACCTACACATTTACTTCTGTCTTGTGTGTTCTCATCTTTGAGATACATGCTTTTCATTTATCTCTTATGTGCATTTTTCTCACACAGTTTGGTTTGCATATTTAAGCAGCGGACACATACGTGATCCCTTCAGTAGGCAGTTAGGCACCTAGCCTACTGGCTGGTATTACGCCGCTCACTCACATACAAACACCACACTAATTGCAGGTCGCAATTAGGTGGCAATTTATTTCTTTAACATACATGTGCACACACACACATTTTCCAATTGGAACTTTCTTCAACTCTACGTAACTGACATCAACTCTACTTTCCAAGTATTTTTTGGTTTTTCTACTTTTTCAGTTTCATTTTTCATGAACATTTTATTACTTTTAACAAGTGACTTTCTCATATATTTCTTAACGTTGCAAGGGAAACAACTTTTCCTTCACTATTTGCATGCTTAATCAACTCTATGTAAACTAGTTAATAATACATGTTTTAATTGTTATTTACCCCGTGTCATTGTCTTATTTCCTATGCTATCTTATGCCGAATCAAATCATAATACAAATATCGTTAGCAAATACCCCGGTATCCGCTACAAAACAGCTCAAGATGAAAGTTACAAATTAGAGATTTCAAAATCAAGCAAGTGCTTTGACAGCTGATGGAAAATGTGACAACAAAATCCAAAGGCACACTTGAATAATGAAAGAAAAACAAAAGTTAAACAAAATATTAAGAAACAGGAAAATTTCATTACAAACCAAAAAAAGAGTGCTGAATTTCTATTTAATATTAATCCTTCTGTATGGCTTTGAACACTAGATACTTTCTTCACAGCTGAAGAGGTGATTTGAAAGAGCAGAGATGTGGTTTTACAGAAGGATGCTGAGAATAACATGAATGCAGCTGCTGATTGATGAGGAAGTTCTAACAAAAAGAGAATCTAAAAGTACATTTTTTACTTAGTATTAAAGAGACAAATTTCTAGAATACAAAATAAGGGAAGAAAGCTTGTAGAATTCGACACTCACAGGACAAGAGGGGCAGAGAGAAATAGTGAGTAACCTACTGAACATTCTCGTGTAAATGGATAGCAAAACAGGGAGGAAGAATGATATTATATCAAACAAATATGGCTAGGAGCTATAAAGGATAGGAAGTTGTGGACAGCCACCTCCTAAAGTGATATGGTTCAGAAAAGAAGAATTAGAATTTGTTGGTTACTATTATATGAATAAAACCAGATATTAATTTTGACAAACCCTTGTATTTACAAATATCAGTATGCACACCTCCTACTAATCTATCGATCTCATAAAGAAAATCATATCAGTTTTCTTCTACTTTTTTGAAGAAGTTCAACTCCTTAGCTATTCCAGCAAATTCTTACCCCAACAAATGATTTTCAGGATTGCATTACTGACGATTGTTGCAAATGTTTATTCTTTGCAGAAGTCTACCTCGAGATATTTTCTGTAGAGAAAATTCTTCATATAACAATGTATTATCAGTTGATAAACATCAGTTGAATAATGATTAGCAGCTTGGATTGAGGAATCAGAAAGCCAAGTTCAAGTTCTAGTTAAATTCATTACATTAAGTGCTAATACTCTTGGGAAAGGTATGAATCCATCTCTTCTTCCCCAGTTATGGGAAAAATAGCAGGACAGAGTTCTATAGCCTTGGTTGGCAACAAGTCTACTGCTATAAGAATTGGCAATCTACTACAGGAAAATCTTCATACCACATGCGGTTGGGGACTGTTTGTGGAGTCGAAAAATTCCCATGAAATATATAGATAAGAAACCAGTTCAGCCCACACAAGTAAGACTGCTATCACTTAGTGTGTGTATGTGTGTGTGTGAACAAGCAAGTCATCTGAAATGTGGACATTACATTCTTGTTTTGCAGTGTTCATGAGACGGCCCTTCTCTTTTGAGTAGTGTTTTATATGGTATTGGTACTAGTAATATTATGGGAAACATTTGACAGTCATTGACCAAAAAGCCAATACTGTTTTTGAATAAAATTTATCAAATCTTTCACTTAAAAAACAATTTTTCAGAAAAATATTTGTCTCAAATCTAGTAACTGTTATTGTGCTTTCCACTATTGATGAGGTTTTTCTTTCCTAACCTTTTATTTGAAGTAATGTGGAATGTGAACATCTTGCTTATGTCATCATTTTCTCATCGCGCTACATAGGCTATCCATTTCAGTTGTTGCTACTGTTAGTAGTCTTCAAATGATGTGGTTTCTGTTATTTGGTTATCTTGTTAGGTATTTATATATCAATGATACAGCTCTTTCCCACATGTGCATTTCAGGTTCAACTGGGTCTATCATGTGGGTCTGCACTTTGAGAACAGGAGGACACATCAGGTCAGCTCTGCACCTATCTTTTATAATGAACACTAAGATTAAAGTCTATTCTGACAGGATTATGTGTGAGACACATACTACAAAAAGATGAATGTAGATTAAACATACCTATTTATACATAAATACATGCAGAAGTAATATCTAAATGAATTTGAACTGTATTTTTCATGAATAAATAGACAATAGTTTAATAGACAGTGTAGATATAGAAATAAACACTTCAAGGTAACTGTAAATTTCACACTTCATGTGACTACACACTTCCCCCTATAAGTATAGTAAATTTTAAACAATATATATATATATATATATATATATATATATAATGATGTGAATTAATAAATATGTATATGAGAGTGCACATATGTATAGTATTATTATTCAGAACAGAGATATATTATATATATATATTAACTAGCAGTGTAGCCCAGCATTGCTCAGGGTGTAATGAAAGCTTTAAAATTAATCCATGGTCCTGGAGCTCAGACTCAGCCTGAAGAATATTTGTGTGAAGTTTGGTGAGAATCGAATAAAAATTGTGGATTTGTATAAAGGACATACAGACAGATAAACAGACACACACACAAACATCTTGCCATTTATATATATATATATATATATATATATATATATATATATATTATCGATTTTCTGCAATATTGTAAGAACTGCAACCTTGAAACTTCTGAATATTGTTTCTTATGTCTTTGTCTATGAGTGTATCAAATTGGATTAAAATCGGACCACTCCTTCTATAACCCGATTTTTTAGATTATCGATTTTCAATATTTATCGGGGGTACCTCAACACAAAACCTAGCTAAGAACACTCACAGACACTTATAGTACAACTGTGTAAATTTTCAAGAAAATCGGTTCAGCCATTTCGGAGTCTATAGGTAACAGACACACACACACACACACACACACACACAGTTCCATTTATAAATAAGTTTAGATTAGATGAATATACATTTTAATGAATATACATATTGCCCTACATCTATGGCACGACTCGGAGTTTCATGCATTATGTAATCATCAGGTTCATATTCCAAACTGATGAGTCATACCATAGATGTAGGACAATATATATATATATCGGGTGAGAAAAATTAAAATAGCACTGACATCTCATTTCAACAAATATATTTACCAAAATGACGCAAAAATATCTTGAAATACTAAAGAGTAAATTTATTCAATAAAATCACCATTGACTTCAAACATGGCATCCAGAAAACTGTAGAATTTCTTGCAATTCTTCTGGACGACCTTCTTGTTTAAGTTGGTGAATGTTGCCATAGTCCTTGCCTTCAGTTCATCTTTGGTGTTACAAGGTGTTTTTTTGGTCTTTCGCTAAACTGACATGGGAGTGAACTGGTGGATCCAATCTATGGTTTAGAAAAGATTTTTTAATTGTTGGTCTACGGAAAAAAACCTGTGGTTGATATAAGTCTTTGATTGTCAGCAAAGATTCACTGATCCCTTCGGCTGTTGTTAGAGATGATCTGTTGCCAACATATATTACTTTCAACACAAGCTGGGTGAAAGTAAAAAGTTATGTTGTCAAGTTTTCTCTTGGTTTTGAATGTCTTGGAGACAGTTGCATCTCTGCTGTCAAAATCTGTGGCTTTTTATAACAATTTTTTCCCAAAAGTAGGCTTGAGAAAAATAGGATTTTAGCCTTTTGTGATTGGTC